>CM070502.1:44741926-45145938 GCA_036346375.1 Guadua angustifolia
ACAGCCTAGCCGCTCCGATCGTGGCCCAAGTCAAAGCGATGGTGACGGCAACGACGATCCAGCAGCAATAGGAAGAACCGAGGGAGAAAGAGCACTCTCGTACCCGCGTAATCACTTAGGCTACTAGCAGTAATAAGGCTCGCAGTCGGGCCATGCGTGGCCGACTTGAACTTCAATGAGGTGAGGATGCCCGGCAAAGCATCAGTCGTGATCTTCGCGTGGACCTGAATGGCAGGAAACGGGATCGAGAAGATGAAGAGCGTCGCCGGTGCAAAGATGACTACAAACGTTTCGGCATCCACCATGACGACCAGGACGACCACAGAAGCCAACACCGCCGCGACAAGGGCGATAGCAATGACCGCTAAGTCAGATCACCTACTCGGCGGTCCCTACGACGGCGCGGCGATGGGCCCATTGAGGGGATCCAAGAATTGCTACGTGGTGGGTAAAAGAATTGCCTCAGTGCTCTAGGGGCTGAGAACTACTCCCAGCAGAGCTACCGGGTAGTCACCTTTTTTCCTAGTATATGGCTCAGAAGCGGTCTTACCTACCGAGTTGATGTTCGGATCCCCGCGGGTTTGGAGATACAAGGAGGCCGAATCGGAAGATAATCGGATAGAAAACCTCGACCGACTTGAAGAAGCCGAGGAAGTTGCAGCGATCCAGTCGACTAAATACCTCCAAGGCCTGCGCTGTTACCACGATCGAAACGTTCGGGGCCGTGCTTTCTCAAAGGAGACCTGGTCCTAATGAAGAATCAAAAAAGAGAGCACAAGCTCTCCCCAAACTAGGAAGGCCCCTACATCGTTGATGAAGTGACACGCCCGAGGGCTTACAGACTCAAGCAGGAAGATGGCATGGTCATCAACAACTCGTGGAACATAGAGTAGCTACGTCGTTTTTACTCTTAAATATTGTACATTAGTTATGCTGTTCATGAATAAAATCTTCTTCTTGACTTGCTACTCAATTGATGCTCAATTAAGCAGTAAGTCAGAGGCTACACCTAATAGTGTTGTGCATACGCAACCCTCCTTATAAGTCATTTTTATCTTCTTTCCCTATTGATAGCGAATGAGCTCGAGTGCGTCAAAATCCAAATCATGAAACTCTAACCTCACAAACGACGAGCTCTAGTCTCTCAAAAGCGTGTGCTTGGGGAAAATGGCCATGAGCCGACTCCCGACACCCGGGGGGCTAGAGCAGTCGGACAGAGGGCCTAAACGAAAGCGGAAAAGAAACCACTCAAGCAAACTTTAAAATCAATAGGGAAAGCAAACGTTAAGATTTCAGTAAGCGTACTCAGGTTCAGATACATCAATAAGAAGTGAGCAGGAATCTAAAAAAACTAAAGATGCATCGCCCACTAACCTCGAGAAAGCGCCCTCGCCCGACAAGCCGGGGCGGCCGATCAGCGATCGGCGATGATGGCGTTATGGACCACGACTTCTTCCTCGGCAAGCTCAGCCAGTGCGAGGTCGTAATCGGCCTAGAGCTTGGCTAGAAAGGCCTCCTTCTCATCAGGCGCCGGTGGAGCTCCATCTTCAAAATCAGAGATCAGCTCCTCCGCTGGGGGGGGACATGGTGGAGCCTCATCGCCAGACGAAGAAGATTGGGACGAAGAGGACATTGAAGTTTCGCGGAAGAATGTTGAAGGTTGCTGAGAAGAGTTTAGAGACGGGTGATCGCTCAAGTAGCGGTGACACTCTTATATACCCAAAGCGTGTAAATTGAATGGTCTTGAGTAAATGCTAGTGCAAGAAGCCGAAGCAGCTCTGAAAAATGCGCTGGTACCAGAACACGAAACGACCGAGAAGACATATGAACGCAGGACACCAAACTAGATGCAGCGCATGTGAAACATTAAAAAATGAAGACTTGCAAGACATAATGAAGCAATTAAAGGCAAAACACGGTTCAAATCGCTAAGCGTTTCTACCAAGGCTCAAAAGAATGGTTATAGATCAAAGTCTCAGAATACAATGTTCACATGGGACCCAACTCTAGATTTTCGACTATGGCAGCAGAGGTATCCCTAACCTCGTCAAGAAGAGCAAGGGCTTGATCATCATCGACGGTGCAAGCGAAGCCCTCCCTAATAGCTTCGAGCTCCACCCGTGGGTACAAGGACTTCACGATGGCCAGAGCTTGACTGGCGCTCGTGACTACCGTCTCCTTCAGGTGCGCTACCAGCTTGTTGGGCCCCTCCGCATGACCATCGAATGGTGGCGTCAGTATCATTGGGCTCGATCTTGGGCCCGGCTTCATCGAGTCGGGATTCGCGGCGCCTCGAGCCATCCGGAGCTTGCGACTCGACTTGATGGATTTGATCTGTTCATCAAGGACGCGATATTGAGCCTGTGACTTGGCCCGGTATTCTGTAAAACCAGTCGGATTTGCCCAAAGATGCTAAAAAGCACACACAGGGACAAAGGACGAGTCAGGAGCAAACCTTCCAGTTTTATTTCCATCTTGTTCGTCTTGGTTTGGGCGTCCTTCTCGGACTTCTTCAGTTCTTTGATCTGCTCCTTGGCGGTCTCGAGCTTTCCCTGAACATCTACGATGATGAAGGACGAAGTCAAGACAGGAAAAATGAGTTAAGAAGCAGAAGACTCAAAAGGTAATCCAAGGCAGTCGAGCAAGAGCGTTACCGCTAAGGGAGCTCGTCAGTGTCAGCTTCTCCACCTCGAAGGTCAGAACCTGGGCTCGGAGCCTCTCCAGTTCCTCTCGGTTCTCGACCCGGGCCCTGCCGAGTTCCCCATGAAGCTCGACATGGACCCGCTGGACCTCGGCCTCATAGTCCTTCCTCATCTTGGTCTTCAAGAGTATCTCCCAGAGAAGGGTGTTTCTTTCCTTGGCACTCTATGCCAGACGCTGAAGGCGGCAAAACGGATGATAAAGCAACATCATGCATCAAAGATAAAAAGAAGAGGACTTCTAAACAATTTGGTACAAACAACTTACGTGAGCAAACCGAGAACAACCGTAGGCGTGGTCACAGAATAACTTCCATTCCTTATCCTCATCTTCGTCATCATAAGATATCCCGCCGCCATACTTGTCGAAAAATGCAACCCGCACAGGAGACTTCAGGCGAGGAGGCCGAGGGAGTTCTTCTAGCGGAGGCGAAAAGCGGGCGGCAGGCCTAAAAGGCACCACTCAGCCAGCCGGCTCGGGAGGAGTATGCGTCAGGGGGCTACCCGGACTGGGGTCGGCCTCGGTGACCTGGGCCCCTAGAGCGGTCGGGGGAGCTATTGCCGCCGGCTCTGGGGCCACTTCAGGGGTGGCAGGTGCAACATCGACCGGTGCTTCAGTTTCAGGTCGGCTCGGTGCATCCTCAGCGGCAGCCTCTTTGGGCTCTTCCTGTGGCACGTCCGCGGGAACCTCGTTGACAGGCTTCCTGGAGAGAAGAAGCAGTCAGGGCTTGACCCGAAAAAGAAAAAGGAGGAGCTAACAAGGAAACCAACCTGTTGGATCGCGTAATCTTGATTCCTAAGCCCTTCCGGGCGGAGGGTCCACCCGTGGAAGAACCTGGCCACACGCCGGACGTAGGGGGTGATGGGCCTTTGATCGAGCTCAAGGGAGGTGATGCCGCATCGACCGGGCGTTGGGCTGGGGACTCAGGAATCCTCGTGTTCTCAGACCAGCTTGATGACGAGGAAGTCGCTGGAGGGGCACGTGCGGCCACCAGGTCCCGAACTTTCGGTTCCCCAGTCGGACGCACATTGGCCGTCGACTGCTTCCTCTTCTCCTTGGGTACGTAGATAGTTGGGCGTTTCCCCTTTCCCAAGGGGTCTTCAGCCTCGGCCGTCTTGTCCTTCTTAGCACTCGGAGCCGAGGGCAAGGCGCTAGCACGGTTTTTCCACTTGGCGCTCTTATGCTGAGGAAATTCGGGCAACGGCGCATCAGAGAAGAAGGCGTCGCGACCCTGCAAGTACAGATATCAAACACATGTTTAACTGCAGCTACTCGAGAAGCCAGAAAAACTAATCCCGGAAGATAAGGCAGCATCTTACCGGAGGCAGAGGATTCGTCTTGTTGAAGGGCTTCGTGCACCTAGTATTGGAGATTTGGGTACCCTGGACGAAGAAATCGCCTAGGCATCTGAGAAGAATGTCCTGAGGAATCAGTTCAAGAGCTTCCCGGGTGGTGTCGCGTTGTCCTTCATAGTCATACCCAAGGTGGACTCGCTCCTTGAGGAGTTGCACTTGGCGAAGGCCAAAATTTAGGATGATCACGACTCCAGTTAGTCCGCCCTCCTTCAATTTAGCGATCATCCCCATGAGCTCCTCTACTTGGTCCGCCCCGCCGTCCGAAGGGAGCGAAGTCCAGTCCAGTGAAGGCTTGGGCGGGACTCCAAAAAAAGAAGGGAAGGTTTGGGGTTGGCACAGTAAATCCATTCCTAGTGCCAGCCTTTGTTGGAGGTTTTGAAGGGAATAGCAAAATAGACCATCTTCAAGCTGTCCCTTAGCTGGAATACAGCGCTCCCAACTGCTTTGGGGGAATTCTTGTTTAGGAAGGGCTTGAGAAGGAAAAGATGGCGAAAAAGATCAAAATACGGGCGAATGCCAAGGAAGGCCTCGCAGAGGTGAACGAAGACAGCAATCTGAAGAATGGAATTGGGATTAAGATGGGTCAATTCAATTTCATAAAAGTGAGGAAGACTGCGAAGAAAAGCGCAGGCGGGAAGGCCAAACCCACGCTAGAAAAAGGACTCAAAAATGACCACTTCCTCAATGCAGGGCGTGGGGCAAGACTCACCTGCTGCCGGTCGGGCGAAGAGCATCACCAATGGGGGAAAAACACCGACGGAGACCAATTCTTCCAATCGCTTCTCCGTCGTCACAGAAGAGGCCCAATCCTTGGCCGAAGCTGATAAAGGAGTGTCTTTAGGGGATGGAGAAGACATCTCGTAGGCGAAGGAACTTGCAATCGTGTTGGATTGGGATGGGAGAGATGCTAACCCTAGCGGCGAAGATTGCAAGAGAAGCGCCGAAAATGAGAAGACGATGTGATGTGATGTGATTTTGGGTCCCAATCTTTCGATGAGAGTGATAACTTCGATTTGGAGGAACTGACTTTGACGATCTGACTACAACGTACAACGACGATGCACTATAGCTATCGCTAAACCAACTCCAGAGTGTTATTGATCTTGCCGTTGGCACGATCAACCTGAACACGAGGTTCAATTCCTGCAAGCAACCGAAAAACAAGCAAGAACAATGGTAAAAGCAATCTAAAATTGTGAATATGAATTGAAGTGTTCAATCTGAAAATAAGAGATAAGTGGGGTTCCATAGATAGTAATTCGGGCGGTTTAGCCAACACGCGCGATTATCACATGAAGTAGCAAAGCTAACTTTCAATCTAACAAAACCCAAGTCCTAGATGAGGGTTTGGGTGGTTATTTATACTAGGGGAGTAGGAGGGGGTCGGCCATAGCATAGGAGATCCAATACAACTCAAATTCAAAGCACCAAGTCTACTTTGACTAGAGTTCGACTCGGACTGAAAAAGCAATATGTGGTTTTTGGTAGTTTTCGGACATATCTGAAGGGATTTTGAGGTGAGGCTCGATCCTTTGGAAAGTAGACTCCGAGATCTTTCAAACGTGTACTCATGGGCCTCCAAAAACCTCCGAATCAAAAGTTATGTCCTTTTAAAGTTAACACTGTTGGTGAGGCTGAACTGGACTCGGACTTGTTCTCTTCCCAATCCGACTTAAACTTGATCTTTGGCCCAATTTTGGTCCACGAGGGTCCTTCTCCATAGTTCCTAAGTACAATCAAATCATCACAAGTATTAAATAGCATCCCATTCATATTATCACTAATGGGGAGGCTTAGGAACGCATTCACCTGATGATTAAGCGGTCATGCGCAAGCTCGAGTAATCGGTCCTTGTATAATAGCAGTGGGTTCAAATTGATGTGTAGATGTGGCTGTATCCATGGAAGTGATGTCCTTATCACGAAGGGGCAAATCAGAATAGTGCGCAGAAAATCGTTTCATTCGCACCCAATCTCGTATTTATAGGGAGTGAAGCTAACTTTCGCCTTGAGCGGGAAAACGCTTCGCCTTCCGCATATCTTGGGGTTGCCCTAGGGCATGCCTCAAGATGGGCCTGTGGCCATGTGCAGTGAATCGCTGTACACAAGCACAATTGGGCCGGATTCGATTTGGGATATGGTGCGCCCCATAATGGGCCAAAGGCCGAAGACCGCATCAGACGGGATTTGGGTACCTTCCAAACTAAGACATCTTCTTATGATATGCCTCATGACAGGTCGTGTGCTGGTTGCCATTCAAAACAGGATCAGATATCATAAGTTGATTTGAAGACAGATAATCCAGAGGTATTCCCCATAATGGGCCATTGGTTGTATGCTGCAAAAAGCAGGTGCGGATACCGCTAGGATAATTCTGTTGGTGTTATGCCCTTGAGGCAGTCATATAGATGATTGTAACATGACTATGCTTATGAATAATAATATGATTATTGGTCCAATGAGTGTATATCATTATATTGATCAGCAAGTATGTGACTTGCTTATGAAACTCTCTACTTATTGATATAATTCTATAAGTATCTCTGATCGGGTATCATCGTATAGAACAACGATGAATAGATCAGCACATGTATTGATCGATGATTATGTTTCATAGATCATAGGATATGGAGATATCATCAATACATTGTGAACTTATGATGAAGAACATGGGTTAGATAGACCCGCAATGGGATAGTGCGAGAATGTTACATTCTTATGTGTCATCAGTGTATCTCATACATAGTGGATGTATGATCCTTAGACCTGAGATTATCCATTCCCTACAAGTGTAATAGTTTACCTTGGGGCCACCAAACGCTATTTCCTAATCGGATAGTTATAAAGGTAGCTTTCATGTTTGCTATGAAACATGCAGAGGGAAGTGAGCAGTCAAGATGGAATTTGCCACTCCGGTGTAACGGAGATATATGTCTAGGCCACTCGTGTGATATGATTAAGGAAGTGCATGGCCATGCCGTGATTGAGAAGTCAATCACAACTTATTAATATATCACGGATACGAGAGATGGATTGAACTGTCAAAGGATGACATACTTCTCGCCTTGAATTCGATCTTCATATAGTTTGGCAAAGGAATTATTACATGAGTACTTTTGAAAGGTTCTATCTGATTTGATCATATGCGTTTGGGAGTTGGCATGCTCTGCAAGGAACCGCTACCAGCTATTGGATTGGAAAAGTGTTTTCCGAATCTATGTCCAAATGTACATGAACCTACAGGGTCACACACTTAACGGGCTGGGACGCATTAATTCGGATTGGATCTGTAATTAATGGACCTCGTGGGCTTAACGCGCTGATGGGCCTTGGCTTAGGGTTTCGTCGCGTGGCTATATAAGGAGAGGAGAAGGGTAGGCGTGCATGATGTTGTTCACGTCCAGAACCCTAGCCTCCACCTCTCATTGCCCTTGCCGAGCGACACGGTGCTTGCACGCCAACGCACGACGTTCCATTCCGGGACGTGTGGACTACTGTGGTGACGTTGCTGCTACTGCGGCGTGGTGAGGACGAACCGCAGCGCAGTGAGGACGATCCACAGTGAGGACGATCCACAGCAAGGACGATCCGCGTAAGGACGATCCGCGTGAGGACGAACCACGGCGAGGACGATCCACTACACCAACGCGCGAAGGATTCCGCAACTGCGCGTCTAGTGGTAATCCAATCTGTGATCCTTTTCTTGCGAGTAGCTTTTCTGGTTATGCGGTAGAAATTTTAATTTGTGCTAGCGTAGCAGACCGCGTTCCCCAACAAATTGATGGTATGCCTCATGACAGGCCAAAAGCTGCGTGCCATGGCACACAGATACCACTCGGCTAAAAGCCAACTTGAATGGAGATATTCTCCATGTCAAGTCATGTGCCGGCTCAATAAATTGGGTCGAGACCACTCGGAAGGACTGTGCGTGGAGCTCTATCGAGTCCTACACGACCTCCTTGCCTGCAATGAAGCACTCGGCTGCATAGAAAACCAGTCAGGAGATCCTGATAATAAGAAGGAAATCCGATCGCAAAGCACTCGGGGGCTACTATGGAGTATACACACCATGAGTATCTGCAAGACAGGCCTGCGAGGCCCAACTAAACAAGGCTAGGCTGGCTGCAAGGAAACAGAAGCTATTAGGGGTGCGCCAAAGCGTGCGAGATAAGGAAGCCTTGAAGATAGTAACCAATCCGGATTAGGTAGGATGCAATTGTAATCTAAACCGTTGCCAAACGGATAGGTACAGGAGATACAATCCCACTTTGTATCCGACCTGGATTCTCTTTTGTAACCACCCTCCTCTGATATATAAAGGGAGGGACAGGGGAACATCATCATACAATCTTATCAGCAAATTAGCTAGTCACATATAATTCCAGAGCATAGGACTAGGTTATTATCTCCTCCATGGGAGCCCGAACCTGGATAATTCTCTTGTCTTGTGTTACCATCAAACTTGGATCCAGCGCCTTGCCCCACTTTCTTTATTGCCGACAATAAACGTCGACACTGTCAGACCGGGATATCGAGTTCATTATCGAGCTAGTGCCTAGAATAGCACCAATAGTGAAAAGACCGTATTGTATGCCAACCAACGAGTTAGTCAAGATGAAGAAGCAGTTTTATTCGTCCAAGTTCTTCCCCGTGGGGAGCGCTAGTTCTGTTCATCAGAAAGAAGGATGGAAGTTTAAGAATGTGTATCGATTATCGTGCACTCAATGAAGTGACGATCAAGAACAAGTATTTCTTGCCCAGGATTAATGATCTGTTTGATCAATTGAGAGGAGCAGGAGTTTTCTCCAAAATAGATATCTGATCAGGTTATCATCAATTGAAGATCTGAACAGTAGATGTTCCAAAAACTACATTCTCTAACCAATATGGGCACTATAAGTTCACAGTCATGTCTTTTGGACTGACAAATGCACCTACGTACTTCATGAACATGATGAATAAGGTGTTTATAAAGTATTTAGATAAATTTATGGTTGTCTTTATAGACGACATTCTAGTGTACTCCAAGACAAGAGAAGATCATGCAGAGCACTTGAGATTGGTTTTGGAGAGGTTGCGAGAGCAGCAGTTGTATGCGAAGTTTAGTAAATGTGATTTTTGGAAAGAAAAGGTGAAATTCCTTGGCCATGTAATGACAGCTAAAGAAGTTGTTGTGGATCCAAGCAAGGTGGAGGCTGTGTTACAATGGGAACAACCGAAGATAGTTACCCAGGTTCGTAGTTTTCTAGGAATGGTTGGATATTGCTATCGGTTCATAGAAGGATTTTCGACGATTGAGAGACCTCTTACACAATTGTTGAAGAAAGAGAAAAAGTTTACATGGATGCCAGTGTGAGAAGAGTTTTCTGGAGCTAAAAAAACACTTAACAACAACACCAGTGTTATTAATGCCAGATGTGCAGAGCGGTTTTGACATATGTTGTGACACTTCAAGACATGGTCTCTGATGTGTGTTAATGCAGAATGGCAAGGTGGTGGCCTATGCGTCAAGGTAGTTGACGCCGCACGCGGATAATTATCTAACGCAAGATCTAGAATTAGCTACCGTAGTGCATGCTTTGAAAATATGACGTCATTATCTCATTGGAAATAGATGTGAGATATATACAGACCATAAGAGTCTAAAATATATATTCACCCAGTCGGATCTCAATATGAGGCAAAGGAGATGGCTAGAATTGATTAAGGATTATAATGTTGGAATCCATTACCATCCGAAAAAGCTAATGTGGTAGCCGACACATTGAGTCATAAAAGCCACAGTATAAATATGATAGTAGTGAGCGATCAACCGAAGTTGTGCGAAGAATTTTAGAAGTTGAGATTGGAGATTGTCCCACAAGGATTTGTAGCTGTTCTGAAAGAAAAGCCAACACTCGAGGATCAAATCAGAAATGGGCAGAATGGCGATGAGAAAATCAACAAGATCAAGTCCAAGGAGGAAGGTTTAGCGGAGGATTTCGCTATGGATGAGCTAGGCACCCTATGGTTCAAAGGTCGAATTTGCGTACCAGAAAAGAAGGAGCTTAAGCAAGTGATTATGGAAGAAGCTCATGACTCTAAGTATTACATTCATCTGAAAAGCACCAAGATATATCAATACTTTAAAGGAATATTTTGGTGGCCTAATATGGAGCGTGAGGTGGCAAAGCATGTTGCAACTACTAAAGATTCCAGAATGGAAATGGGAGGAAATTGGAATGGATTTTATCACTGGATTGCCCAAGACTTAGAGAGGCTATGATTCTATATGTGTCATCATTGATCGATTGACCAAAGTCGCTCACTTCATCCCAATGAAGACAACTTATTCAGGGGATCATTTGGCAAAACTGTACATGTTAAGAATTGTGTGTTTGCATGGTGTACTCAAGAAGATTGTGTCAGATCGAGGTACCCAATTTACCTCAAGTTTTTGGAACAAGCTGCATGAAGCAATGGGAACTCGCTTAAATTTCAGCACAACATATCATCCGCAGACAGATGGCCAGACAAAAAGAGTTAATCAGATTCTAGAAGATATGTTGAGAGCCTATGCGTTAGCTTACGCTACATCATGAGATAAATGATTGCCATATGCAGAATTCAGTTACAACAATAGCTATTAGGCTAGCTTGCAAATGTCACCATTTCAGGCTTTATATTGTCGTGCATGTCGTACCCCATTGAATTGGAATGAAACAGGATAGCATTCAGTGTTTGGGCCTGATATCCTGAAAGAGGCTGAGGATTAGAGAAAGACCGAAAACAACACAATCAAGGCAGAAGAGTTACACTGACAATTGCCACTGCGACTTGAGCTCTGAGCCAAATGACTTCGTGTATCTCAGAGTTAGCCCTCTCAAGGGTGTAAAAAGGTTTCACACCAAGGGAAAGCTTGCACCAAGATTCGTTGTGCCATTCAAAATTTTAAGCGTCGAGGAGAGGTTGCTTATCAGTTAGAGCTGCCACAGTCGTTGGCAGGAGTGCATGACATGGTTCATGTATCGCAGCTCAAGAAATGTCTTAGAGTGCTAGCAGAGCAGACGTCGTTAGAAGCAACCGAGTTGCAGGAAGACCTGACCTACAAAGAACAGCCAATCAAGATTCTGGATGTAATGGAGCACAGGACCAAAAACAAGTCTGTTGGCTTTTGCAGAGTTCAGTGGAGCAATCACTCAGAGAATAAAGCAACCTTGGAGCGCGAAGAGGATCTAATGGTAGAATTCCCAAACCTGTTCCGTACATAGCCTTGAATCTCAGGGTCAAGATTCTGTTAAGGGGGGAGGTTTGTAACATCCAAAAATTTGCTCCTTATTATTAGTTAATAGTGTTTTATGGCCATTTGTGAGTTTTGTGAATTATCTAGATTTATTAGCTTTTTTCAAAATTTATTTGGAATTATTTTAAATTAAGTATATTGGCTTTTTGTTGAAAACTAATTAAATATTGATAAAATTTAAATAAAGTTTTGCTAAAAATATTTTAATTGGGTCCATAATATCTCAAAGTATTTTTGTAACACCTCGGAGCCCATACGCGCCACAGCAGCTACCAACCCTCTAAACTATTAAGACCGGCTTAGAAACTAAGCCACCGAAATTTACAAAATTTCGGCATGACCTCTCTAGAACAGAGGACATCCACTCAGCAGACAAACGAATAGCAGCAGTTATGATATCATTCTAGCAGGTCCTTAGTTAAGCAATCACACACCCAACAGAATTTAAGAAAAATATCTTTACGAGGAACCATAAATTACAATCACATTAATTACATTCAGATCTAATGGATTGGTTAAATAAATTGCTGGAGACAGCAGTTGTGCACGTGTTACTACTCCCAACCCGATGAATCAGCTTCAAGGTACCTAGAACAGGAAGCAAGCAAGCGTGAGTCCAAGACTCAGCAAAGTGCAACAAGTAGGAAAAATAAGGCATTAGACTAAAATGCAACTATTAAAAGACATCAAGTAGCAGTTCCTTAAATTTACATCCGTAAATAAAGGAAACAGTTGAATTCATAAAAGATCCAAAACGTAAGAGCACGATTACTTCAACATTTAAATAACCATTACTTAACTGAAACATCCAGCAACAGGGCAGTAACAGCTCCACTTACCTTAACCAACTCGACAATGTAACAAAACCTTACCCATGCCTCGAAAATCAATTCTGGATGAGCCAACGACTCAACTCTCAACCTGTTCTTTCCATTCTCATCAATCAACATTTATCAATCGCAATACACAATGCAATAAAATGCTTTTATGCTTTCATTCATATAATATCTCCTACATATATGCAATATTATATAATGTAACACAACCATGCATTTCATTCACATGATATTTCATGCATATTTGCAATGCTATATAATGCAACACAACCATGCATTTCATTCACATCATATTTCATGCATATTTGCAATGCTGTATAATGCAACACAACCAAGCATTTCAATCACATAATATTTCATGCATATTTGCAATGCTATATAATGTAACACAACCATGCATTTCATTCATAAAATATCCCATGCATATCTGCAATGATATATAATGCAACACAATCATGCATTTCATTCACATAATATCCCATGCGTGTCTGCAATGATATATAATGCAACACAACCATGCATTTCATTCACAAAATATCTCATTGTATATGATGCATTATGCATGTCTCATCTCTTCTTTAGCACATACCGGTATGGCCGACTGCACACCTGTCGGTGTGCACCCTCTCATTCCCTTTCCACCCCGTGGTGGAGGGTGCCTACTCTTACTGACTCGCTCCCATACAACCACGTATACGGGACTACGAGGTAGGACTTTCGTGCTCACTACATGTGAGCACAGAGGCCCGCATCAGAATGGGTCGCCTCTTCCATCATGAATGCACAAATGCAATAGACATAAACAAATTTGCAAACTACATTCATTTCTCACATTTGTATAGCCATAGCCAAATACATAAACACCAGCCACTTCTCACATCCACAAATTACCATTCACATTCTCAGCATTCATAATCACATCCTCAACATTCATATTCATACTCACATCCTCAATACTCGAGTAATTTCTAATTCCATCTATCTTGATCATAAATCAAAATCATTTTCGCAATCAAATTCCATACTCCGTCCTCACATTCCTTTATCATCAATACTTCATACAAAAACCATAATCTTTTATCATGAATACGAATTGAACCATTATTCTTGACTCAAAACTCATGTCTTTGCTATCAATAATACCCTAATCCTACTAGGGAGCATCAACCCGGAACACAAGTTATCACCACAAGTCACATAGACAAGACACATAATTCTTCAATGTAGCACACATAGCAAACAAACAAGGATGCACATGCAAGTTTCATCCTTTAATGTCATTCATGGGTACTCCTATAGCCTACCCATACTAGTGTTGTCAATATAACCAAAGCAAGCATTAGCGGCTGACATATCAAATCGACCAAGACATTCAATCTACCATTCACAAAGTTCAATCAACTGATGCACTTGCATATAATCTCGGTTTAAACGATAGCATAACCAATTAACCATGCTCATTCATCGCATCGCATGCAAAATCAAACATGAAAATATTAAAATAACACATGGATAATTGTATGATTGCGAAACCTAATGGCCACCTAAGCCACAACCGATACAATGCATTTGCCTTCAACCTTCTCGAGACGGTGTGGCGAGACGAGGTTGCCACACCCGGGGTCACACCACCTGCACATAGATATAGCCCACTCAAAACACGCCCAAAATAATCACAAGGCTCATAGCTAAGTAGGCTTCGCAACCCACTCCTAAAACCCAAAAATAGAAATCTGCCAACCCGGGACAACACTTGGTAAAACGGGCATAACTTTCAAACGACTGAACAAAACTTAGTGATTTTAGACTTCATTGAAAGGTAATTCTATTATCTACGACTTTTTCTATAGCCGACCGACCGGAAAAAGCACCGATTATTCCCAGATTTGCGACGAACAGCGAACGAACATAATTTAACTTGTTCTGGACAGCAATCGGTAAAATAGCCATAGCGTTTAAATGGCTAAACAAAACTTAGCGATTTCAGTCTCTATTGAAAGGTAATTCAATTATCTACAACTTTCGTAATAGCCAAACCCCCAGAAAATGCTTGTAGAATTTTTAATTAGCAGCTCTAACCGAGGACGAAAATCTGCCCAACCAGAAAATTCCCAATCACTCTAGTTTCTCCATTCGCCAACCTCCAACATCTCAAAATCATGAATCATAGCTAGGCAATAGCACAAACACCTTGCATGCAAGTCTTAAAATCACCCAAAGACCTAGGGTTTTTACCTCAATCTTTCTCATGGAGGAAGAAGGGAGGTGGGGAAGGGCTGCAGGAGTTGTTGCCGGAGAGGAGACGCAGGGAGGAGCCGCCGGCTGGGGAGGAGCTCGCCGGCCGAGGGCAGGACAGGCACGCCGCCGCTACATCCATGGCCTGCCGGCCGGGCTTACTTTGGCTCGAAGGAGAGGTCCGGTCTTGGCTGCCTGGCCGGAGGAGAGGTGGCGCCACCACGGAGGGGCCGCCGCCGGCCGGCAGTGCTGGGGGAGGAGGGGCGCACGGGTAGAACTGAGAAGAAACGTGATGGCCGGTTGGGGAAAAGTGGAGAGTGCCCGGAGGGAGTCAGTTGAGCCTGGGAAAAAGTGGCTGGCTCCCTTGAATAATGATGTGGGCATCTAGGGTTAGGGGAAAAGAATAACATTAATTTCCAAACTACTCAACAATTCGAGAGATCACGACCAACAAACTCCAAAAACTGACATTTCAACTCACGACGGAAAGAAAATCCTGGGATTTAAGAAAAACAAAACAATTCCGGCCAAAAACCCAGGAAAAACGATTTTTGCGGTACTACACTCTTCCCCCTTTAACATAATTCGACCTCGAATTCTGAACACCACAAGAACACCAACAAGAACAACGGAAACAAAATACAAAACAGGGATACCCGAAACAACAAATCTGGGTATTTCTCACGCAAGAGGAACTCCAAAATTCAATCCACTTCTCTTCCCAATAAAAGAAGCAAGTAACTTAACTCATTCCATCCCTTTTCGAATCAACATTCACTTTTCCTCCTTAAATTGGCATGGCACAAGACCAGAGCAGGCAGCCAAAATTCCCAAATCATACCAAACTACACTTGGTTCTTTTTCTTAAGAGGGTCTCGCCTTCACATTCTTTCACTCACATAATCAAACCCAAGAGTATAAATCTTTACTATACTCAACACGACACCACGAACAGTCATAATCTTTAACTCCAGCTAAAATGCAAAAGAGATACAATTCTCTTTAAACCAATAAACCACATACATCACCTTGGAGAAAATTCAACAAAAACCCATGATCACTCTATTTCCTTTCCTAAGCCAAATCGCAAAAGCAAATTCAAACCTCGAACATCTCAAGAACCACTTTTATCATTTTCAAATCAATGCGATCAAATTGATCCTCCCAAACAAGCTAAACAACGAAATCACATATCTCTTACTCTTACAAAGACATAGAACCTCAATCCTCACAACCAGGTCTAACACGACACTAAACTCGGTTAAAAAGCAACACAACACACTAATCCCAAAATCAACATTTCGGGAATAGCAAAACGATCATGAAAATCCAACATTTTCCATTACATCTATTTATTTCCTTTAAATGGCAAATCCAAAGACTATCATCACACTATTCCATCAATATGCATTCTTTCTTCCTCATAATCTTTCATCCACTAACTCCATCTCTTGGTGAAACACACTCATATGGCAATTTCAATTGCATACCAAACAAAACGCCTTAAACAAAAGGCAATCTTCCAAACAATTACACCAATAACCCAATTCCATAGGTAATTAAACTTAAGTTCATCCTACATCCCATTATCTCTAAAATTCATGCACCGTTAACAATAAAGGTTTCAATGCTCACACTTAGCGCCTTGGGAAACACTAACAAGACTTAGCAACAATTTCATAACTACTCTTCCTTGAATCACTTTCTCCAGAATTTGTCCTTTCGATTAATTACATTCGCGTTCGGAAATGTTTTCACCAACATTAAATAAATTCTACCCCATTAATTCATCAAAGAAAATAGGTTGAAATTTTATCCCAATTAACTTACCATCCAAAATTCCTATCTGTCGATCATATGACGAATACAAAGATCAACTATCTACGATTCCAATGATGTAGACAGTTGTACCCCATCAACTTATTTAACAAGTTCCTCGACCAAACTTGTTATTACTTCCTTGACACAATCATTTATAACTTTACGCAAACACCATTTCTAGCTCTCCACATATAACCATGGATCACCCTGACCCACAAAATACTTCTTACCATTTATCCAATTAGGGTCGACCACCTTAACCCAACAACACAAATATTCTACTAATCCTCTATGGGAAGATCTTTAATCACCCACAACTTACTCTAACTACCGAATTTTCCTTTCTAGTAAAGCCAACGAACACTTCCAAAGAAGCTCGACTCTCAAAAGACTCTGGAAATGACCGGGCCCAAGCCTTGCCATCCAACAGGTCTCCAAACCAATTATCAAACTCCAAAATTCCACGAAGGAAAGGAGTTACACAAATCAACTCACGGAAAGGAAAAGTGAATCGATCGAATAACACTTTTTTCCATTAAAGCCCCAAATCCAAAACTTCAACTTGGAGAACGACAGCACGGAAATTCCATGCCTTTCCCCGCCATCAACCAACGAGGCGCAACACCAAAACCCCTTTTTTTTGGACTTAAACCCAAAAAGACCAAATGAGTCAAAGCCCGGAAACTTACTCCATCCATTCTCCCATCTACAGCAGAAGTACAACAACTCCTTATAAACTGGGAGAACAATTAACACAAGAAGGAATCCATAACTTTCTACGCAAAGCAACCAAAGAGGTGCAAAACGATACTCTTCACTTTACCACACATAGCAAGACTCAACCCTTGCCATGACCACAAACTCCGAAACACGGATAAATCACAAAGCTCCCACGACAAAAGAGAGTCACCAAAACGAGTTTCTCAACCACGAAAAACAAGAAATCGATTACTCTCCGATTTACAGCAAAGGAATTAGAACTATCCTTACCCGGGATTAGAAATCCTCTGGTGCTGGCTCTCGACTGCCACACCGACCAACACAGCTACACGATAGGGCCGAAATCCCTTCGGCACACGGATCCCACCGGACCCCACGAAGCAATCTACCACTTCAAAAGCATAGCAGTAAATACAACCATAGCCTTAACAAGCTAACAAGTAACATAACCACAACTATCAACATAACATCAATAACAAAATAAGCATTGTAACACAACGCAACAATAACCCATCCCTTTCCTATTGTGCATCAGTGTGTGTCAAAATTTTAAATTATTTAACAATTCTACATCAAGCTTTAAGGATATTGCCCTAGGGCCACATTTTAAAAGTTCAACCTAAACCATGTTTCTACCTTCACACAGAAAAATTTTTAATTCATTCTAAAATTACTCACTACATTCAAACACCACGGACCTGAAGCCCGCTCTGATACCAACTGTAACACCCCAGAGCCCATACGCGCCACGGATGCTACCAACCCTCTAAACTATTAAGACCGGCTTAGAAACTAAGCCACCGAAATTTACAAAATTTCGGCATGACCACTCTAGAACAGAGGACATCCACTCAGCAAACAAACGAATAGCAGCAATTATGATATCATTCTAGCAGGTCCTTAGTTAAGCAATCACACACCCAACAGAATTTAAGAAAAATATCTTTACGAGGAACCATAAATTACAATCACATTAATTACATTCAGATCTGATGGATTGGTTAAATAAATTGCTGGAGACCGCAATTGTGCACGTGTTACTACTCCCAACCCGATGAATCAGCTTCAAGGTACCTAGAACAGGAAGCAAGCAAGCGTGAGTCCAAGACTCAGCAAAGTGCAACAAGTAGGAAAAATAAGGCATTAGACTAAAATGCAACTATTAAAAGACATCAAGTAGCAGTTCCTTAAATTTACATCCGTAAATAAAGGAAACAGTTGAATTCATAAAAGATCCAAAACGTAAGAGCATGATTACTTCAACATTTAAATAACCATTACTTAACTGAAACATCCAGCAACAGGGCAGTAACAGCTCCACTTACCTTAACCAACTCGACAATGTAACAAAACCTTACCCATGCCTCGGAAATCAATTCTGGATGAGCCCACGACTCAACTCTCAACCTGTTCTTTCCATTCTCATCAATCAACATTTATCAATCGCAATACACAATGCAATAAAATGCTTTTATGCTTTCATTCATATAATATCTCCTACATATATGCAATACTATATAATGTAACACAACCATGCATTTCATTCACATGATATTTCATGCATATTTGAAATGCTATATAATGCAACACAACCATGCATTTCATTCACATCATATTTCATGCATATTTGCAATGCTGTATAATGCAACACAACCATGCATTTCATTCACATAATATTTCATGCATATGTGCACAACCATGCATTTCATTCATATAATATCCCATGCATATCTGCAATGATATATAATGCAACACAATCATGCATTTCATTCACATAATATCCCATGCGTGTCTGCAATGATATATAATGCAACACAACCATGCATTTCATTCACATAATATCTCATTGTATATGATGCATTATGCATGTCTCATCTCTTCTTTAGCACATACCGGTATGGCCGAGTGCACACCTGTCGGTGTGCACCCTCTCATTCCCTTTCCACCCCGTGGTGGAGGGTGCCTACTCTTACTGACTCGCTCCCATACAACCACGATACGGATCATGAGTAGGACTTTCGTGCTCACTACATGTGAGCACAGAGGCCCGCAACAGAATGGGTCGCCTCTTCCATCATGAATGCACAAATGCAATAGACATAAATAAATTTGCAAACTACATTCATTTCTCATATTTGCATAGCCATAGCCAAATACATAAACACCAGCCACTTCTCACAACCACAAATTACCATTCACATTCTCAGCATTCATAATCACATCCTCAACATTCATATTCATACTCACATCCCCAATACTCGAGTAATTACTAATTCCATCTATCTTGATCATAAATCAAAATCATTTTCGCAATCAAATTCCATACTCCGTCCTCACATTCCTTTATCATCAATACTTCATACAAAAACCATAATCTTTTATCATGAATACGAATTGAACCATTATTCTTGACTCAAAACTCATGTCTTTGATATCAATAATACCCTAATCCTACTAGGGAGCATCAACCTGGAACACAAGTTATCACCACAAGTCACATAGACAAGACACATAATTCTTCAATGTAGCACACATAGCAAACAAACAAGGATGCACATGCAAGTTTCATCCTTTAATGTCATTCATTGGTACTCCTATAGCCTACCCATACTAGTGTTGTCAATATAACCACAACAAGCATTAGCGGCTCACATATCAAATCGACCAAGACATTCAATCTACCATTCACAAAGTTCAATCAATTAATGCACTTGCATATAATCTCGGTTTAAACGATAGCATAACCAATTAACTATGCTCATTCATCGCATCGCATGCAAAATCAAACATGAAAATATTAAAATAACACATGGATAATTGTATGATTGCGAAACCTAATGGCCACCTAAGCCACAACCGATACAATGCACTTGCCTTCAACCTTCTCGAGATGGTGTGGCGAGACGAGGTTACCACACCCGGGGTCACACCACCTGCACGTAGATATAGCCCACTCAAAACATGCCCAAAATCATCACAAGACTCATAGCTAAGTGAGCTTCGCAACCCACTCCTAAAACCCGAAAACAGAAATCTGCCAACCCGGGACAGCACTTGGTAAAACGGGCATAACTTTCAAACGGCTGAACGAAACTTAGTGATTTTGGACTTCATTGAAAGTTAATTCGATTATCTACAACTTTTTCTATAGCCGACCGACCGTAAAAAGCACCGATTATTCCCAGATTTGCGACAAACAGCAAACGAACATAATTTAACTTGTTCTGGACAGCAATCGGTAAAATAGCAATCACTTTTAAATGGCTGAACGAAACTTAGCAATTTTGGTCTCTATTGAAAGGTAATTCAATTATCGACAACTTTGTAATAGCCAAACCCCCAGGAAATGCTTGTAGAATTTTCAATTAGCAGCTCTAACCGAGGACAAAAATCTGCCCAACTAGAAAATTCCCAATCACTCTAGTTTCTCTATTCCCCAACCTCCAACATCTCAAAATCATGAATCTTAGCTAGGCAATAGCACAAACACCTTGTATGCATGTCTTAAAATCACACAAAGACCTAGAGTTTTTACCTCAATCTTTCTCATGGAGGAAGAAGGGAGGTGGGGAAGGGCTGCAGGAGCTGCTGCCGGAGAGGAGACGCAGGGACGAGCCGCCGGCCGGGGAGGAGCTCGCCACCGGCCAGAGGGCCAGACCGCCACGCCGCTACATCATCTGCCGCCGGCCGGGCTACTTCGGCCAATTTGGAGGGAGGTGCGGCCATTCAAGCCGCTTGGAGGGAGAGGTGGCGCCACCAGGGAGGGCTGTCCGGGCCGTGGCGATCTTTGGAGGAGGAGGGGCGCACGGGTAGAACTGAGAAGAAACGTGATGGCCGGTTGGGGAAAAGTGGAGAGTGCCAGGAGGGAGTCGGCTGAGCCTGGGAAAAAGTGGCTAGCTCCCTTGAATAATGATGTGGGCATCTAGGGTTAGGGGAAAAGAATAACATGAATTTCCAAAATACTCAACAATTCTAGAGACCACGACCAACAAACTCCAAAAACTGACATTGCAACTCCCGACGGAAAGAAAATCCTGGGATTTAAGAAAAACAAAACAATTCCGGCCAAAAACCCAGGAAAAACGATTTTTGCGGTACTTCAATTTTTGAGATATTTCATAGATTTTTCCCGATGTTTTTATTGCCTTAAATAAATCAAACTAATTTCTCTAATTATTTTAAATCAAAAAGACCTTGGGAAATCGTTAGAATAGTACTAGGCCGAGCTCAGCACTGTGCGCACCGAGGGCAGCACTATGCGGCCCAGCCCACTTAGCGAATTAGCCCGCACGCCTGTATTTCGAAAGCTCTGTCGCCGACCATTGGATCAAGATCGGGTGGTAAGCAATAAGACGTTGTGTCGCAGTAGAAACCCTAGTGCCTCATCGCCGTCAGATCAATATCGAGCGGTCATTGTGGATTGTTTCGAATTAGAATCCTAGCCAATCCTGGCCGTTGGATGCAGTGTGCGGTTGAGATCGTATCGAGGTAGGAGTGTTATGAGGCCGTCCGATCGGAATTGTGCGATCGATCTACGTCATCTCCGCGAAGGTCTCGGGCGCCGCCGCTGTAACAAACTTGGACACCACCGCCACATCAGTTAGGATTCTTGGGCCCGTACGCATCCCCCACGGGGTATTTAAGTGCACCGCAGCCCCCCTGAGAATCGATGGAACTCGCCACGTCCATCGCCTGAAGCGTCATCGCCAATGAAGTACCATGGAAGCCACTCAAGCATGCTAGAGTTCGTGAAGCCTTTCGTCGTGCTTTCATCATGACCGAAACCTCCTTCCGCTGCATCGACTGCTGATCCAGAACCCTCGCATCGCACCACGTCTACGCCGCCACTTTTTGGTCACCGGAGACCACCACTTCGTCGTGTCCGAGGTCATCGTCCTCAAGTCCGGTGAGTTTGCGCCGCCACACCACCAACGCCAAAATCAAGCATCGTTAGCCGTTCGAACTCCCATGGACGCCTCAGATCAAGCCATGACGTGCGGGGAATAGTGAATAGCTCGGGTAAACAATAAGCGTTTGATCGAAGATCGACGCTTTGGATTGCGCCGTGTAGGAGCACGATCGGTGGCCGTTGGATCTGCACCATGCAAACCAGATTGCATCTTGGACTTGACCAATCAGAGGTTGAAGCGTGGTGCACGACGTCAATGATGGCATCAGCTGGTGCACGGCATAGTGCCTTGGTCTACGGTGGACTGACCGTACGCTGCACCGAGTCCACAGCACAATGCCGAGCTACGTGTCAGTGTTTGATTCGTCCGGTTTGGTGCTGACATCAGCATGACATAATAAATTGGTTTCCTTTTATAAAAATAATTCGGGTATTATTATTTTTTCCAATTTTCTGATTTTTATGATTTTTAAATCTTCCAAGAGCTCATTCTCCATCATACGAACTTCGATTGAGGTGATTCAAATTTTTAAAATTGAGATCTATCTAATGGTGGATTTTATTTGATTTTTGGAGTTTATTTACTCTCTGTTTTGGGTATTTATTTGCTTTTCTCTCTTGATTTGAATAGACATTGAGTTGTGCGGCGTGTTAGAGGAAAATTTGACCACTCAAGATCAACTTCCAGAATAAGACCAGGACCTGTGCCAAGGCAAGTTGTGCTATGATCATGTTGAACCCATGTTTAGAAAGTTGCTATTTTGCTTTACAATATTACATATTATTTCATGTGTACAAATGTTTTCAAATTAGATTGCGAATTAGCTAATATACCTTTTGATCTATACCCTACCTTGTCAATTGTATGCCATGATCTATTTTTCACCTTAGATTGGTTCACTATAGTTGATTAATATTAAATTCAACATAGGATGTTTAGATCGTATTAGATTGCTTAGCCGTGCCACATCATCACATGTACTTAATCATTGATTATTAATCTTGACTATTGGAATATGGAACAAGAATATGAACTTGTGTGTCATGTGTGGTCACACAATGAGATTGAGTTGTGGAGACGAGGGAGGTCACGCAATGATGTTGACTTGTGGATAGCATGTGGTGCTTGGTAATCAACTGGGTGGCTAATCACTTAGATCGAAGCAAGTGGCAAGGGGCAAGTGTGCCAAGGTGGGCCCGATGGGCAGAGGGTTTGTGGAAGTCTTGCTTTGATCACCCTAAGGACTTAACCTTGTGAGCCTTTGACCTAAGTCAATCATGCAAACACATGTCTGTTATAGGGAAGCCTAGCTGACTAATTTGCATGTCTTAGCTTTAGTTCTGCTTGTGGTGGTGTGAGTCCAGGTGTACGGATGAACTTACATAGTGCAACAGGTGGGCCCTGTTGTGGTAGTTTAGCCTTTAGTGTTGAAATCTTAGCGGGTAGTACCAGGTTAAGGCAAGGCATTGTAAAGGCTTTGTTATTATGATCACTCGCCTTTGTGGTGTATGGTTGTATCATATGGGTAAAGTGCATAACCTCTGTAGATTGTAAATCTATTCGGATAGCCGTGCTCATGGTACTGAGTATAACTCAGGAATTACAGTCAAGGGTTAGTTAATAAACTGAAAAACTGTATGGGATGACAGGTTGCCATGTGGAAGGATTAAACTTGATTTAGAGCTGGAAACTTGGTTCACTTGAGAAAGTGTTGAATCTATCTATTACTGTTATTTGTTTTACTGTCTTTTCAATCTATATATCGTACTTATTCATAAATACTACTTTTCTGCAAATGAGCCATGTTAGCTACCCTTGGAATAACCCTTGCATATAGCTATATTAGATTGCATTTTGTGCACAATTTTTTGAGTGCTTTTGTACTCATCCTTGCCATCACCAACAAATCAATAGATGAGGAGTCATCGCCTTTGTTGGAGTAGGAGTTACAGGTGGATACAAGTCACTAGGCCTAAGCCTTGTCCATTGCCTATGGTGAACTAATGAGTCACCAGCGTCTTCTACTTTTTCCACTGCATTTGTCTTAGCCTTTAGTTTTAGTCTAGCCCTGCGTGGCTTAATAATGTAAGTTGATCATAAGATCGTACACTTAGTTATATCAATAAATGGATTCTTATTATTCTTATAGCTGTGTATGATGTGATACTTCCCAACGTTGAGCTGTATGCACTAGCGTTGATCCAGGGACTAGTGCGGTAAATGCAATGGGTTCGGATTAGTGAATTCAATTCCCGACAAACCAACAGTGTCCATATGTAAAAGCTATCTTGGTGCATCAGTCATCATTACGGTGACTGGGGGATGAGAAGTAGTAACCATCTTGCCTTGTCGGCAGGGAGAGGAAACTAAGTCTTCGATCACCTTGAGTTTGGGCAAACCACGAATGAGATCGTAGCTGCTAACTCTAGTCAAATGATCAAAATCATTGTGACCAAGTCTCCTATATCAGAAGGAGAGATCACGGGACTCAGAAGCAATCAAACAATGAAGAGATTCTCTAGAAGAAGCAGAAAAATCAGCATGGAAGACTCCCAAATCTAGAAATCCTGTAAACTAACTCCCCTGATGAAACAAGGATTCTACAAGTACTGCTCCTAAAGCTTACCTTGGAATAGTCATCGATAAGCTGAGAAATAGAAAGTAAATTATAATGCAGCTTACTTACCAAGGCAACATCCTTAAGAATAAAATTCTCATTAATGCAAAAATTACCTTTGGCAATAACACTACCTAAAGAAGCATCACCAAAAGTGATCAACTCATCACTAGGGGCTCGGACTAAGAAAAAGAACCAACGGGAATCTCCGATCATTTGGCGAGAACAACTAGAGTCAACAATCCAAACATCTCCCCTCCCTATCCAACGGACCTGATCAAACCAAAAGAGAGAGAGAGGACTCAGTACTTGGATAAAGTGAAGACCTGGGAACCCAATACTGAACCACATGATGCCTCAAAGTACCATCCAGAGAGGAAGAAGACTGGATTCTAGTGTCTCTCTGATGCTCAACTCTCACAAGATCAGAAGTAGCAACCCTAGTAGAAGGTCTGGGAGCTGAGACTGGGTTGACCCGCCGTGGTGCAAAGGCTGGACCATCCCAGTGAAGCTGCCTGACTCTCCTACCAGAAAACACCTCACACCACTGATATCTACCTCGATGGGAAAAACGAGCAATATCAAAAGGACGGCGGTAAGATTGACCATGAGAAGCTCTAGGACTAAAACTCAAATGAACAGTATGAAAACCAAGTCCTGGACGCTGCCCAAAAATAGGTGACTCTCTAACCTGTCTAATAGCAATGTGTGCCTTAGGAACACCCAGAGCCTGGGGATGACCCTAAATACCCCTAAGAGCATCAACATGCTCGCGCCTCATGATCTTAGCGCACCTGAAGCAGAAATCTACTAGGTGTCCATCCTTCTGACAGAAGGTGCATGTACACTTCGCCTGACCAGAGGCTGAAGTAGAAGGAGGAGCAACCTTCTAATCAGTGATTCCATCTACAACTCCAGCAGACCTAAACACAGTAGTGCTCACTCTGGGAGCAACTACAATCTCACCACTCTTGGAGCCACACACAATGGTAGGGGGATGAGTCCTAGCATGCTACAAGTAGTTAAATCCTAGACCCTGATTGAATCGACTAATCTTGGATTGGTCTAGAATGAGATTAAGCTTCTTCTTGCCTCCTATAAACTTCTCAAAGGTGCTTATGAGATCTCACACTCCCATAAGAGAGAGGCACATGAAGAGCAGGGAAGAAGAGAAGAAGAAGATCCAGGAAGAGAAGGAACACCAGCACGTGCATTTTTCTCCCTCAGCACAACTGCCTCAATATTAAGGGCCTCACAAGAAACGCAATGAGTATTTCTAATCCTATGGGCTTGGTCTTCTAGCTTCTTCCTAAGTTCGACTTGGACTTTATCCTCCAGGTCCCCCTCAATCACAGAACAATGCAAGCAACTTTTTGTGACTTATCTAGTAAATCCTTAGCAAGTTCAGCACACTTGACATTTAAAGATTCATTGTCAAGTTTTAGTTGCTTACAACCCCCACATGAGCTGACTGGATCCTTAGAAGCATGCATTTCAAGTTCATCATTTCTAGCAGAAAGCTTCCTAAGGTGAGTGCTCATGGCATCAATTTTAGCAAGTAATTTAGGGCAATTATCACATGGAATAGAGTGAGAAAGAAGAATACTAGCATCTAAAGACATGGCATTAGAAAATTCATTGCTAGCATCCTTCAACCTAAGACTATCTAGTTCAGTCAACTCACTATCATGCATAGTTCTTAGGTTCTATAACTCTATAAGCAATGCATCACACAAAGAACAGTCATTAGTGACTTGGGAGGGAGAGGATCTAAGGGAAGCTAACTCCTGAGTCAAGGTACCTACTTTCTTCTCAAGCTCCGTACACCTAGCTCTAGCTCTAGCATGGAATTTCCCTAATTTGCACAAAGCTTCATTGAGCTAGTCATAGGAGGGTACTTCATCCGAATCACTGTAGAGCTCTGAGTCGCTGATGCCGTTGGTGATGAGGACATCTCTACAGTGGATACAACCACCCATATAACAACGCTTCCCCAAAATGAACTTGTTGTACAAGGACCACTCACTCGCGCTCGTGCACATAAATTAAATTATCAGGTGAAGTCATTTCTATGTGTTCCTACTAATGATTTATTGAATGGAATGCGATTTAATTCTTGTGATCATGTTATTCTTATTAGGAACTAGGGAGAAGAGCGACCAAGCGCAAAGAGGCTCGAATCCAAGTTGGAGGTTTAAGGAAGTCCAAGTCAGATTCGGACTCGTAGACAACATCAATTCCAAATGTTCATAACTTTTGAACCAGAGTGCTTCTGGAGGCCCACGAGTACAATATAGAAAGATCTGCTCGTCCTCTTTCCAACGGATTGTGGGGAACCGTCCCCGGGACTCCTCTGATTCACCCAAATGCACGGTACATCTCAAGTGAATCAAGGGAACCTCGGGCGTTCCGCGATTATACCCGTGTTGGTCCTAGGAAAGTTTGCTAACACGCGCATTCTCATCCAACAGTTGACATCACAACACATACACAATTATCGAAAGCATAAATACCATTACATTCCAAAAGTAGGACTACTGTCCTCAACGACATATTTAGAGTTATTACATCAAGTAGCAGCGGAAATTATAAGATAAACGACAAAAGGGCCAGCATGGCATGCCCCCAAACCCTCAGGCAACCAACTGGGGCAAGAACGGCGACTAAACGTTAGAATTGTCGAAATCTGCCCGGTAAAAGTCCCCGGTAGTGCCTCGTCCTCACCTGCAACAAGTGGACAATCTGATTGAGTACAAAGAGTGTACTCGCACAATAATATACATTGCATGTTGATTTCTAGCTACATGTGGTTGCTACATCAAAGGAAGGCAAAATGGCAATTTCAGCATAAAGCAATGTTTGAGGCAAATCGTAAACATGTACAGATTGAAAAGAATTGCATTTCGTAAACATTTGCAAGATCTAATTCATAATATAACATCATCATAATCACATTCATATCATGCCTTCAAGCATTCTCCGAACCATGGGTTCCATCGCTCATGTTCGACTACACACACAAGTACTCCAATACTTGTGTCTCTTTTCCCACTCCCATCCCATTCCTACCAAGTCCTTAATTACTCGCCCAGTGACTGACAGTTCAAGCGATCGTCCTTAACCATGGACGCGGCTATTCGAATAGTTTAAACTCTGCAGAGGTACGACTTTACCCACACAACACATCACACTCGTAAGCCAAGCTATTAACACATTTCCTTTGATGTGTCGGCCGAGGTGAACGTGAAAAACCATTTTCCAGTATGCATGGTAGTGTATCTAAACCATCCGGATGACCGTGACCCTTGATCCTGCGTGCCCAGTGCTCGGTGTGTGTGGATCAAGGAGTACACCCGTTATTGGACATCCCCAACTCAACAAAGTTCGAGGGACTCTGAGGATATTCCTTGGCACTCCACTAAGCCCAAGGAATTCCGGCGGTCATTCCATGACGCTCCACTAAGCTCAAGGGATTCCGAGTGCACATGGTTTACATACCCTAGTCATACACAAGTACTTGGTTACGCCGGTCCCATAAACGGCGTGTGGTTCGCACGATAGTTACTCAAAGAGACGTCACCAAGATTTGATCCTTAGGGTCCTTAACCAACATCTCTACACATTAACCAACATTTGAAACCAACATCATCATAATAATTCTCAATCATTGCGACCAATGGACTAAGTCCATCTATTGCGGTTTCTAACGATTTTCTAAGCATGGCTAAGCAATTCGTACGAACCCATATAATAAGAATAAACCCTCCTCCTAGGGCGACAATCGAACTCGAAAGGAACATGATAAGGGGATAACATCACAATGTGGTAATAGCTAAGAATTCTACCCAATCATAATTGTAATTGAATGTAAGCATGCAATTGATAAAATAGTTCCAAAAATGTAAATTTCAATTAGTAGGAGCAATCATGGTCAAGGAGTAAAATAGTGCCTTGCTGCTCGTTCTTGACTTCGAAAGCGTAGTCGTACTCGGGAGTGCCTTCTGAAGCGTCAACACCTAACGAGAAAATCCAAATCCATAAACACCAATTCCAGTACTCCAATGGTGCACATGATTAAAAGATGCATGAAATGCTCATGATGTGTAGTATTAATGATAATATGAACATACTAATTGAGTTTTGCGTCAAAAGTTCAAGTCTTAGGGCTTTTATTGAATTATGTCCGGAGTATCCGGGTTTAAACCCCGGAGTGTCCGGGTTGACCCCCTCGATCTCGCGTATTCTGCCCTACCCGGAGTATCCGGATGAAAACCCCGGAGTATCCGGATAAAACCCCGGAGTATCCGGGTTGGTCCTCTCTGTCTGGCGAGTTCTGCCATGTCCAGACTATCCGGATGAAATCCCCGGACTATCCGGGTTAAAACCCTAGAGTATCCGGATGAAATTCTCCGGAGTGTCCGGGTTGAGCAGTCTGTTTCAAAAACTGCTATTTGTCTATTGTGTGCTATACTTCATAGCAATGTACTAGGACTCAAAAAGGGTGGACTAGGGTGGGATCTTACCACTACAAGGTTGTTTTTGCACTTGGTGAAGGTTGGTCTCAGTGGGTGGAATAACAAAAGTGTCGCAATGCCGGTTCTCGCGGTTCGTCTCCTCCTAGCTCGCGTAGACGACAATGACCTCGCTTGCTCGTGCTTGCAACAGCAACTAGCCTTCCTCCTCAAGCTTCCATGCGACATGCGCGACCCGATCCAATGTGTGATAATGGATTCCATGGAGAAGAAGGAAATAAGTCACAAAGGCAAAATTTCAGAACATGGGAAGAGTGAAAATCGATTTCCACTCACCCAAAACTTAGTGCCTCAAGAATCCATTTGGATGGATTTGAAGCTCTTGATCTTGGCTTCAAGGTGGTATAACATGCACAAGCTCAAACTCAAAACTTGAGTGGATTTGTGGGGGAGAATGGCAAGGTGTTGGGAAAAGGTGTGCTTGCTGTTTTTGCTGGTTTGGGATGAACAAATGGGCAGTAGGGGAGGAGAAACCAAGGTGGAGAGCCTTATATATGGCTGCCCACTCATGCTTACATGTGGGGCCAGGTCCCACATGTCATAGGGTGAGAAAAAGGGGTGGGTATGAGTGATTGGAGTGAGAAAAGTCATGGAGAGGATGTGCAGCCTCAAGTTCCTATGCAAGGTAGGTCCCATGTGTCATTGATGGGTTAGGTAAGTGGGTAAAGGTGAGTAAAGTGAAAAATGTTATGTTAGGTATGTGCAGCCTACTCTCCTTTCTCTTATGAACATGGCCCACATGTCATTGACTAAGGGGAAATAACATGTGTGCAGTTTTGAAAATGATTTTCAGGATTTTGTTGCTCCCTTTTTATGCAAGATGAGGGTCCTAGCACTCGTATGATTATAATTAAATGAGGATGTAATGACATTATGGAAGATGTTAACATGACAAGCCTAACTTACCGGGTTAACGAAAATTAGGCTGTTACACGGATCCAAGATCACCTTTAAATTCGTTCTAAGTCAACGGGAAACTGCAAAACTAAGGACGCTACTTTTGCTGTCCGAGTCAGTTTGGGCTGCGAGCCTTGTAATTCGAGTTGTAATTGTTTGGCCTATGTTTTGGTTGACCCGTGTGTCCCTTAGGGTACAAATAGTCAGCCGTCGCCCCACTTAGGGTTTTGAGTTTTGTTTAGATCAAAGTTAGCGTCGCTACCTTTCTCGCGGATCGCGTGTGTCGACTAGACCACCCGTTCCTCGTCTGAAGAACTCCACCGTGTCTTGAATCAGATTGAACATTCATCTTTAATTTCGTAAAGTCTGATTGCTTTTCATCTTGTTCTTGCTCGTTCTTCGATTGCGTGCATAATAGGGTTGATCGTGCGCTGGCAAGATCAACATCCGTCGGAGTGGGTGTATCGATCGCTATGGCGCAACCGTCCTGTGCAGTTGTAGTCGGATCGCCAACGTCTTCTCCATCAAATCGAAAGCTACCCCTCTCATCGAAACATCAGGACACCAAAGGCGACATCAAGTGGTATCAGAGCTCAAGGTTGTTCGGTGAGAGATTATCTGTTCAATTGTTTTTCTTCTACCTACAGTCCAGAAAATACCAAAAAAATATATAGGCGAGTAGTCATCCCTTGATCCAAGACCTTTTGTGCCTTTTGCTTTTGCTACTTAGTTCTCTGCTTATTGAATCTATGGTTGCTTTGTCATGTCGAGTTGCTGGTCTTAGTTTCTTCCTTTAGAGTTTTGAGTTCGATTCACGTTTTTGTCATGGTTATATCCTGCGTATTTGAGTTTGCATCGGTGTCGGTTCTGTTTCCTTTTGTTGCGACATTATACATGTTCGCTGTTGGAGTCATCTACCATATCCGAGTCGAGTCTAGGCCCTCCTGTGTTTCCTAATCCGAATAGCACATAATCATAGAGACAAAAAAAGGCAACCTCGCCAAATTAGAGGGTAGGAAGGGGCAAGTGCAGATACCATAGCCACGTCAAATCAGTGAAAAAAAAACAGAGCGAGTCGCACTCATCTTTTGCAACCAAAGTTCCTCTTTTAATTACCTTTATACCCCTGGTCATCCAGAAAGTCGCATGTGCAAATTTGATTTTTGGGGTCCCTGAGTCATTCTAGTAGAGTTTTGGTGACCTCTGCAAAAAAAGGAAAAAAAAAGAAAAAAGAGAAAAAAAGTTACTGCAGCCTTTGCGGTTTCTGTTCAGGTTGATCGTGGCGACATTTGTGTTCTCGACTCGCGTCTCTAGTGTGGTTTGAGACTAGGATCAGCACCATACCGTCGTAGAACGTTTATTCAACTTGTTGTGACTAATGTGGTCTGAGCTATCCTTTGTTACACTTGCTAGCATCCTATAGCTCCATCGATCTTGCCACAGCTGTACAGGAAGGTTGCCACCAAGCATCGATACATCCATCTCCTACAGGTTCCTGGTCGAGTCGGTGGCCATCACCCCTTCTGAGCATGGTAAGAATTGGTAAGAACTTGATAGAAGGCTGAGAGTAGAGTGTTTGTTGAACCAACCACATCCCTATACAACTTTGGAACTTTTGTTTGTTTCTATTCTTTCTTTTGTCTTTCTCTAACCATTGCAGGAAACATGGGTGACTCAGAGGATGGCGCATCGCATTCACCTCGTACTAAAGGCATCATACAACATTTTGCAACCACAATAAAGCTGCAAACAGAGGGGCTATATGAGGATGTCCGTGTCACAAATGAGCATCTTGGTCAGTTGGAGACCGCTTAGATTGACACCAACACCAGGCTGACAAATTTGGAGGCTTCCGTTGGCACCATCAATACCAACCTGATGGAGGTATTGCGGCACATTGAGGAGATGGGTCGAGTACCTCCTGTTGCACGCGGTAATGGTGTTTTGGGTAGCGAGGTGGATGAGAATGTCGACAACTACGTTGCTGACTCGGAGCTTGAGGAAGATCCGGTACGGCGTCAACTTCACCGCAACCGGCATGGTATGGGTCCTTTGCGCCCCCAGCATGAGGTACGTGACCATGATGATTCTCTTTGTAAGGTTAAGTTCACCATGCTTCCTTTTGATGGTAAATATGATCCCGATGCTTATCTTACATGGGAATTAGTGGTCGGTCAGAAATTTGCTTGCCATGATTTTCCTAAAAATAAGTGGGTTAGGGCTGCCACTAGCGAGTTTACTAATTTTGCTTCTGTTTGGTGGAGTGAGTGCCGTTGTGCACAAGCACAGGCAGCACCACAAACTTGGGATCAGTTAAAACGAGTCATGTGTGCTAGATTTGTTTCTTCGTATTATGCACGTGATTTGTTATAGAAGTTGCAACAATTGAGGCAGGATAGCATGAGTATAGAGGAGTACTACCAAGAGTTGCAAATTGGTATGCTGTGTTGTGGGATGGTAGAAAATGAGGAGTGTGCTATGGCTAGGTTTATGGGAGGCTTAAACCGTGAAATTCAGGACATTCTTGCATATAAGGAATATAATACTATTACTCGTTTATTTCACCTAGCATGCAAAGCTGAAAGAGAAGTGCAGGGACGCCGCATTGGCATGAGGACTAACTTTTCTGCAGGGCGCCATACTTCGTCGGCTTCCCGCTTTCCGGTAGCCCCTACAAGCCGCACGCCGACAACCTCTACTTCCAACAACAGGTCAAATGCTGTCGCTTTCCCGACAACCCCACGGGCGTCTGCAGGGTCAAAAGGTGTTGTTCAAGTACTCGCCAAGAGTGCCTCATCAGTTGCTTCAACAGGGCGAATTAGAGATATTCAATGTCATCAATGCAAGGGGTTTGGACATGTGCGGAGCGAATGCCCGTCCAAACGAGTGATGATTGTGAAAGACAATGGTGAGTATTCCTCGGCTAGTGAATTGGATGAGGAAACACGTGCCTTGCTTGCAGTTGACCATGCAGGTTCTGGAGATTCTGAAGAAGAACACACTGGTGCTGAGCATGCAGAGCGATATGGGAGCCTTATTGTGCAGCGCGTACTAAGTGCACAAGTGGAGAAAACTGAACAAAATTAGCGACACACCCTGTTCCAAACTAAGTGTGTTGTGAAGGAACGTTCATGCCGAGTGATCATTGATGGTGGAACTGCAATAACTTGGCTAGCTCTGACCTTGTTGCCAAGATCTCATTGGCTACTAAGCCGCATCCACAGCCATATTACATTCAATGGTTCAACAGTAGTGGTAGGGTCAAGGTAACGTGATTGGTAAGAGTGCACCTCACTATTGGTTCTTATGATGATTATGTGGATTGCGATGTTGTACCTATGCAAGCATGTTCCATTCTATTGGGTAGACCATGGCAATTTGATAGGGATTGCTTACATCATGGTAGAACCAATCAATACTCTTTTATGCATAAAGGAAAGAAACTTATGTTGCATCCAATGTCACATGAAGCTATTTTAAAAGATGAACTTGCTAGGGCTAGTAAAGAGAAGACGCATGGGAATGATGCAAGTAAGAATCAGATTGTAGCAAAAGAAATTGAGTGACATAGGAAGAGGGAAACCAAATTTGAACATGTGTGAGGAGCCACCCTGACCGTCCTCGGGTTATTTGAATGCCCGGTCGCCCTCATCGGATTTGGAGGTTAGCAACGGATCACCGATGGTACTCATAGTGCAAACACCCAAGCCCAATTAGGACAACAACGATCCCATTCGAATAACTCGACAACAATCCCAGTATTCCCCCGGTATGCGACCCGAAACCCACCCAGGATCACCCCGCATACCGGTTTCCATTGCCATATCAATTCAATTCGCATAAAGGGGGCAACGAACCCAAAACTTTACAACCAACACGCAACGTGGAAGCACAACAAAACAACTACAACCTAAGGCACAAAAACAAACTAGACAACCACACAAGGCAAGAACTAACAACAACATATAAAGACTCACCAACAGACAATTCGCAAGATCCTGCCTAGACTCAGAAATCTACAAAATTTCGGCATGACGCCTCTAGAAGTAAGGACATCCACTCCGCAGACAGAAGAATAAATAACTTAACCAAATATAGCACAACAACAACACACATAGCATAAAGATCAGCATGGATAGAAGTAACATCCCAGACATGAGTTGAGTATGAGAATACATCAAGGTTCAACAATGGAAATAGCCAAGTAAATAAACATGGCAATAACATAGTTTGGAAGGCTAACTATACAAAAAAATGAACGAACAACCACCATATTAAACAAAAAGTATGATATCTCCGGAAGTGTCCTACCCCTAAACACTTCCGGGCGTTTGCAACGTCGAGCTTAGCCCCTATTCGGTGTCCCGCCCAACCACCGAGAAGCAATACGGACAGAACTCACATCCGTCGATGTCCTCACCTGAAAACCACAAAGCAAAAGCATGAGTACAGAAGGTACTCGCAAGACTTACCTGTGGTCCATATATGACCGACTCGAAAGCATATGCATTGGGATGTAGCAAGGAGTAAGCTTAAGGTAACAAGTGCATAAAAGATTAACTTTGTTGCATAATCACATTCAACTACCCAATTTTCAAGTTTTATAGCGTTTATGGACAGCACCTATTACTAGAGTGAAATCTGAAATTAAACATTAAAAAGAGCAAGTAATTGCATGAACAAGTATCCACATCAAGTATACCAACTAGTTTCAAGTTTAAATTGTTACTACATTGAAATGTCAGATGATACAAGCGTGCTCATATCCGAGAGCACGGCGATTTGAATCGCTTATTCACCCTGTAGGGGATCATCAATCGCACGACATGTGTCCTACAAGGAACCTAATGTCAACCCTCCTCCCATCCATACATACTCGTTGAACCATCCTCATGCGGTCCGAGCACCTAGTACCCTCCCTCGAGCGGTCCAAGCCCCGCTTAGCCCTCGAGAGCCGACCTAAGTCTCGCCCTCAACCACGTCCAACCACATGACGACATGACCTATCGAGCAGTATGCTATGAAAGGGTGGCTTACCGTACCATTATATCAGGCATGCGATCAACAAGGTGTGCTCAATCAACATGGCAAACAACGGATCGGTCCTTAACAGACATAGGCGAGACTACAACATTTGAGTCTCCACACCCAAATGATCCAACCCTCTTGCCCGGTCTCAAGTTTATATTTCAGAACATAACCATATCCATTGCAACCCAATAGTGTGAAATAATTAATCTCAAGTGAAGGAACCATCCACCACATGGCCCATACCCGACATCTAAGCAAACTAAGTATGGACATAATATAATTGCCCATATACTAGCTCCAAGGGAGGTGTTCGACAATTATCAATGAGGGTATGTGCAGCAATTAGGTTCTAATACCATTCCCGCATTTCGACTCCTAATGCATAACCTAACCATCTAATAAGCAAATCATTCACTAAAATAGAATTATAAATAAGGTTGAATATGCTTAGGTGCTTGCCTTGAGTTTCCACTGGATTCTCAATAACAGTTGGCTCTCCGGTAACCCCCTCGGTCACAGCCGCGTCACCCTCCGCGTTTTCGTTCTTTACACGATCACAATGCATGTGAAATGAGATGCATGCAATGCATATGAAATGAAATACTAAATGCATCCCCCATGGAAGTTCAAAAAGTGCAATGCTCAGAATATGGATTTAAAGTCCTCAACTAAACTCTGAACTTCAGCCCCAAAATCTGAAATAATTTTAATTCGCAGCTCAAGTTTTAGCTCTACATTTTCAGCATTCCAGAGTAGCACGCACTAAAATCATCATAACTTTCAGCTGAATTAATGAAATCGAGTGATTCTGGTTGGAAATGAAATACAATTCCATTACCCACAACTTCCTCTACAATCAGTGTCTCCATCAACATAATAATAAACCCGTTAACGCTAAAGAAGCACTACTTAACTCTAAGTCACTATGTCTCCCGACTGAACTACCCCTTGTTGCGACTCAAACCATTTTCATCTATTACATTTGAGTATATAACTCGACTTCACTCCACGATATTCATACAACATAATTCGCAGGGCACAGAAATGCGCTAATTCATCAAATTCAATTCAATCTCCTTTTTTTTCGGTTGAGTCCACGACTCAACCTTCAATTACCATAATCACCATCCATATGACACACCATTTACCACAACACTCATTATTAAAGATGCAATGCACATGAATGCTCATTTCTATGCATCGCATCAGATCGCCGAGAGTGCCCACCGTCGATGTGCACCCCCACGTCCCTTCCATCCCGTGGAAGGTGCCTACTCTTACTGTCTCGCTCCCATTCACCTCGATGAATGGGACTACGAGGTAGGACTTTCGTGTTCACTACGTGTGAACACAGAGGCCCGCATCAGAATGGGTCGCCTCTTCCATTATGAATGCACAAATGCAATTAACACGAATGAGATGCAACCTTCCATTCCTTGCCAAGACTAACATAACTATAACCACATACATATACAAGCATATATGTAAGTATATACATATACACATAAAATTTCCCATACTACATAAGTATATACATGTGTGCAAATGTTTGTATATATATATATAAACACAAGGTCAGTCATACATGCAAGCACACATGACCACATATTTCAGCAAGTATCACACATAATTGTATGGACGATGGCAGCTCTACACATTCACGCACTCTAAGCAGTGCCTTTCATTTAGAGAAACCTCATGCATAAATATAGGTATGATTTCACATAGACACACAAGACTCACTAATGTATGTATTTATATAAATAGGCTCTTGTTGAACCCATATTTCCACCAGCACAAACAAGCATACTTATATACACACAAATTCAGCAAACTCACCGGGATTAAGGCTTACTAGGGACCACTCGAATCCAATAGCTAATCACATCCTTGAAGGGACAATCACCAATATAACTAACACTTGCCACAATCAATAGAAATTAGCCATGAACAGATAAATAATAACGAACAACTCAATTAAACACACAACCCGATGTACTTGCCTTTACCGATGGAGAATGGAGTGGCATGCGGTTAAGGCCACTCCCGACAGAACCTTCTCTGCAAATAAACAATACTCATTCCACTTAAATTTATGTACAAATTAGTAGTTCTTGTAAACTAAGCCTTATCTTTTGAATAACAATTACAAGGGCTCAAACACAAATAACACATACGTGTATATCTCGAGACCATAATAAACAACAAAGACACAAAATCTTCCAGAATCTAGTATGGTATACATAAGTAGTTGGTATGCATCAATAACAAATCCACATATACAATACCTATACAACTACTGTTTATTAACCAAGATTTCGCAATCAATACTTCATGAACACTTATCGCAGTCTCTATACACCGAAGCAACAATAACATTGAGGTATATATAACAATTGGTAAATTGTTACATATGCTTCAGCATTGAGTCCAGACTCTTAGAACTATATAGTGCCTATAATTTCTATGAGAAAATGTTGGTATTCTAAAGGCAGGTAGAGCCAGCCTTGGCTAGATCCAAGACCTGAAAGCTTAGCGCCTCCTGTCCAATATCTGTCTTCATTTCTTGAAATAGCAACACGAACTACGTATCTAACAACATTCAAAAGCATGCCACTTCAATCATGTTTTGTGCTTCTTTTTTTCCTTGTTTTAGTATCATCGTGTGTTCTGAAAAAGGAAATACTTGGTACGATTAAGTACACCTTAAAATACTAGAATAGCAGAATGTCAAATTATCACCAGAAAAATCTAGCAGAGATGCACGTCACACTGGAACAAAAGAAAATCAAGATTGACATTAACAATATAGCCTTTTCCTTGGCTGGAGTAACATAATGATCTAATGCTTTATTTTACATTGCAACATTACATGGAATAACATTAGATCTTTCAACAGCTACATAAAGCTACTAACCCCAATAATAAAAGTTGGCACATACAGTAGAGTTCACAAGCCAAATTGAGTAATATAAGAATTCTTTGATGTAAAAGTCTTCAAATAAACTCTACCAACAGAACATGCTCCAGTAGCTACAATGCTAGACCAGCCCCGCACGAAGATTAGTTTTCTCTAAATACTACCTCATTCTATATTTCTATTGACATCTAGCACGGCCCATATGTATCACCACATATATCAATAAATTTGCCCCAACTGATAAAACAAAAGATTGGAAGTGCCAATAATCACATATAACATGATCTAAGCCAAAGAATGGAACATGCTTTTTCTTCAATGCAAAATAAGCACATTCTGCAGCAACATGTGATCTTTACATTCATCAGAAACCAAGCTAGTCGAGGTCTAATATGCATTTTCACTTCAAATAGCACTGATCACAATCCAAGTTGTGATAACCTATTCATAGCATTCCGACACTTCGAATGCACCCATGTGCACTTGGATACACACACAAACAGTAAGATTCATTCATCTCATATATACCTTCTCATGTATCTTTCTCACATGAAGCGCCTAGACATTCATACCCTATGAAACACCCCTCAGAGCCAATTCATCGCATACAGGGCACGCACAATCATTTCATCTCATGAAAACCTAGCTAGACATTTCATCAAACACCCTTCATGCAAGCTAATTTCCCCCCCAAAATTATACCTCACAGCTACTTCCATGGAGGAAGGAGGGAGGAGCTGGAGGAGGCATCGGCCGGAGGCGTCGGTTCATTGCCGCTACTCGATCTTGGCGCCAGATGATCTCGCTGCGCCTCTCTGTTCTTTCCAGCTGACTGCTTGGTGAAGGTGGAGCACCGCCGAGGAGGGAGCAGCGCGGGCTGGGTAACGCTGGCTGGCTCGAGCGGTCTTAGCCATGCGCCAGGCGGAGAGGAGAGCAGCCGCCCTAGGGGAGCGCCAGGGGGAGAAACACAGCCAGGGGAGAAGGTTGGAGGTGCTTCGGCTGGAGCGATGCTGCTGCTGCTCTGATGCGATGCCGCCTGCTGATAGCCAAGCCAGGGAGAGAGTCAGCAAGGGAAACGACAGGAGAGGGTGGGCGATTTGAAATTTGGAGAGAAGCAAGGCTCTCGGCAGCATTCTTGAAGGGTAGCTCACTTTGGGAATGTTGGGGAGTCGGCAGGTGTGCTGGAGCAACAAAAAAATCAGCCAAGGGAGAGGCAATGGTAGCCACACAAAAAGGGGAAGAGAGAGAGATTAGGTGAGGGAGGGGAAATTCCCAAAAAGCCCCCTCCTAAAACCAAAAATCCAACTTTCAATTATTAACGCGAACCAAACTATTTATTTCTTGACATGAAATGACAATTCCGGCCAAAAACCCAGGAAAACAATTTTGCGGTATTACACTCTTCCCCCCTTTAACAGAATTCGACCTCGAATTCTGAACACTACAAGAACTCCAACAAGAATAACGGGAACCAACTGATAAAGCGAAAACATCCAAAAAGAACAAAGGAAACCCTGATTCACATTCTTCCTCACTGGCTAACCTTTATAACCACGTAACCATTACCAAGCCATATCAACGAACGAGCTAGCCCAACATGGCACAAATCCCATTTCCGTCACAGTACCAAAATCATACTCTACCTTCTGTCGTACCTTTCTCACACACTGAGACAACCACTCAATGGAACAATTCATAACTGAAATATTGATTCCAACCCAGGAAACCAAGGGTTCCAACACATTTAGACCAAGGCATTCGCCGACTGATCCCAAACAGTTCACCAACAAAGTAATCACACACAACCAAGAGACAACAAAATTCAATTTTATTCCCCCACAAAGGATTTGGATCAAAACATGCCACACCCTTCAATACTCTCCACGCTAAATCCAATTACGGTCAGCACCTAATCCAAATTAGATCCTCCATTAAAACCAATTCATACCTGGTTCTCTTTTTTTTTACGACAGCTTTGCCCAAAGAATTAAAGCAACGAGCATAATCTTTAAATTACACTCCACTAGAACTTACGACCCATCATTTTCTTGTCTCACACTAGAGAGCAAAATAAAATCTCGATTTATTTAACACGGCTAACCACTTTCCTCAACTTGAAATCAAAGGTTTAATCCTCAATCGTTATCCACCCAAAATCCCTCAATTCTCATTAGCAAACTAACCACTTTCATCCCCTTCAAAAAAACAATGTGATAAAAGGCACATCAAGGAAAACTCAACTTTCAAGAAAAAAACACTGCCTCAAACTTTTATAGCTGCAATCCCAATGACCAAAGAAAACTCAATTCTCATTATTATATTCAACACTATACCATAAGCTTCCACACTCTTTAACTCCCACTAGAACACAAAGGGGAAATACAATTCCCTTTTTGACCAAATGAACCACATACCTCATCTTAAACCCAAAGCATTAAAATCTACCTGAGAGAGGATCTTGATAGAACCCAATCATCACTCATTTTCTTCTTCCAAAACCAAATTTGCAAGAGAAGTCTCGATTCTCTAATATCATATAAATCACCTTTAACACTCTCAAACACTACAATAAAATTCACCTCGGGAAGAACTCCAATTAAAAGAGAAACCCCACGCAAATCGCTAACAGAAGCATTGATAAAACCAAAAGACAACTCAGCTTACTTTAATCAAGGAAAAGCCTCTTACGCTAGCCCAAAATCAACATATTGGAAGAGAAGACAAAATTCCAGGACAACTCTTACATCCTCATTTGCAATTCTCAGAGCTAAAGGAAGGTTCATTTCAAATTCCACCATTTCTAGTACTCCAATGCTCTAGCCATTAATTGTTTCATTTTCGCCAAATCCTAAAAGGTACACAGGTTTGAACGGAAGTTACAAAACCCAATCTTCCTTTACTTTCCTGCTCCCATCCCATATACTCACTCTTTAATTTCACATCGATTAAATCATTTGGTCAATCCACCATTTAATTGACTCATAAGCAATATAAATCAACAACTACAATAGTTTTCTCCACAAGGCAACCCACGATAACCAACAAGAACCAAAGAAACCAACGAAACCGAACACAACAATAAAAGCAATTCAAAAGGGGTTCATCACAAGGCTTTCCTCTTTAAATCCGAACATCGAAGGCAAAAGAAACCAACCTTCCCGCCTTACCCTCTAAATTGCTCCACGAAAACAACGAATCAAGAATGAGAGGTTCCCTAAACAGCAAGGGGTGGCACCAACCAGTCACACCCACAAGCAAAACCCACAACTCGGCCAAAGGAACAAGGTCGAAACCTTTCGGCTTCACCAATAACATGGACATAAGAGGACTAATCCCAACAGTCCTTTCATGGTCGAAGAAATATGCAACGATAAATTTAGCACTCAACATTTGGGCGCAATGCAATGTACCCATACCCATCCTACTGTGCATCAGAGTGTGTCAAGTTTTAAATTAGTTAACCATTCTAATTCAGATTTTAAGGTTATTGCGTTCAAGGCCAAATTTTAAAGGAGTAGAAACCTATGCCATGTTTCTAACTTCATGCAGAAAATTTTAGTTTACTCTAGAGTAATTTGCTAAATTCACATGCCAGGACCTAAAGCCCGCTCGATACTAATCAGAACACCGGCGCCTAACGCACCACTTAATGCTACCAAAAGACTCAATGACGCTATAACACTCTAATCACTCTTGCCCAGAGTGTTCCCAACAAGATCCAAGAAATAAAAACGCCACAAGAAGTTCAAATGACTTAAGGACTCAACGAACGAGTCACTAAACCTTTTTCTTCTAATAAAAGGTTGAAACTGACCTTGAGACTCTCTAAACTAGCTTAAGACTAAGTCACCGAAATTTAGAAAAATTTCGCATGACCTCTCTAGGCAGAGGGACATCCACTCAGCAGACAAAAAAAACAATTGCAGTTATGATATCATTCTAGCAGGTCCTTAGTTAATCAATCACACATCCAACGGAACTTAATAACTACATCACGTCGAACGACATATTACAACCATAATCAATACAACCAGGCTTTACAAATTGAATTAATTGGTTTGATGCAAACGTGCTTGTGCTACTACTCCCCCCATGTATGCCGGTTTCAACGTACCTGCAACAATACAGTGCCAAATACACATTTCTTAGGATTAAGCTTGATCCTATGCTTGTTCAGGTTGGAGAACGTCTCTTCAAGGTCTTGAACGTGATTGTCTTCGGAGGTGCTCTTAACGATGATGTTGTCTACGTAGACCTTGAGGTTGCGGCCGATCTGGGGGTCGAACGTCTTGGTCATCAGGCGCTGGAACGCTGCGCCGGCATTTCAGAGACCAAACGACATAGTTGTGTAGCAGTACATGCCGAATGTTGTGATGAATGATGTCTGACTCTCGTCGCTGATCGCCAGCTTGATCTGATGATACCCTGAGTAGGCATCAAGGAAACTCAGCATCTTGGCGTTCACAGTGGAGTCGACGATCTGGTCGATGCGAGGAAGGGGAAAATTGTCTTTCGGTCACGCCGAATTTAGGCCCGCGTGGTCGATGCACATCCGCCACTTCCCGCCTTTCTTCTGCACGACGACTGGGTTGGCCAGCCACTTGGAGTTCGATCTCGCGAATGAAGCCGGCCTTCAGGTGTTTATCGAGGTTCTCCCTGATTATAGCGACCTTCTCAGGAGAGAAGCGACACAGCTTCTGGCGTACGGGCCGACAGTCGGGCCGCACTTGCAATCTGTGCTCGCCCACCTCCCTCGGGACACCCGGCATGTCTGCTGGTTCCCAAGCGAATATGCTCTTGTTGGCGCGGAGGAAGGCGACAAGCTCGAGTTCCTATTTGGAACTCAGCTCGGCCGAGATGTGAATACACATAGTTGAGTCGCCATCTTCGAGCGGCACAGCTTTCATTGACCCACTGGGCAGGATCGCCGCCTTCTGGCGGGCACTCTTCGCTGTTACCTCGGGACCTCGCTGGGGCAACATACCGACGAGGGCCAAGGCCTTGGTCTCACACCCGTGCGCCGCCTTGAGATCGCCCGACACCGTGATGACGCCACTAGGGCCCGGGAGCTTAATGTAACAGTGACCGTAGTGGTTGGCCACCATAAACTTGATCAACGCTGGGCGCCCGAGGATTGGATTGTATGGGAGGTCTCCTTCGACCACCTCGAAGGTGATCAACTCGGTGCGGAAGTTGTTTGAGTCGCCGAAGGTAACAGGCAAGACCACCTACCCCAGAGGGGTGGTCGAACTCCCTAGGACGATCCCGAAGAACGAAACCACAATGTTCTTGACCTTCGACGGGGGAATCTACATCCGGTCGAGCGTGCTTGCTTGTAGTAAATTGAGAGAGCTTCCCCCATCTATCATGACGCGCCCGACCATGGTGTTGCTGATGGTCGGGGTCATCACCAAGGCGGTTTTTTGGTCCTTAGCCATACCTTGGGGGGTATCTTCCCCTAAGAAAGTGATCATGGCCCCAGTCCACTTGCAAGGCTGATTGATGGGCCTCCAAGCGGTAGCTTGATAGACGGTGCGTGTAGCAGCCTTGAGCTCTCGTCAGGATTGATATGTTGACGAGCCGCCGAAGATGACATCGATCCGGCGGCGCCTCGCTGAAACTCGTGTCGAGGTCGCCGAGGTCGATCTGGCATTGACCTGTCGCTTGCCGCTCGCCTTCTTTCGGGAGTACGGACATCTCACCGCGCCCATCATAAAGGCCTCCAACTTGCTCTGCCAAGCCCTGCAGCGACGTAGGTCATGGCCTGGAGCCCTATGGAATAGGCAGAACTTTGCTTCATCAAACCTGGGATGCCGTCCAGTATCCTGCGACCGAGCGTCGGCTCACTGGGGGCTAGGTCGGCGGTTCCCTTGCTGGGGTCGATGCGGCGCCTGTTGAAGTCGTGGCCAGCCTCGGAGAGGTCGGGGCTCTTCCTGGTCTGGTTCTTGCACCTGCATCACTTCACGCTGGCCGCTTGCTGTGACGGTAACACGGGGCCGACTGCCGCCGTTCTTGCGATCCCTCTTTCGCTTCTTGGCGGCCAGGCCCAGGTCGGCATTCCTAGAGCTGGTTGGACCAGCCTCTCATGAGTTTGGGCCAAGTTTACCATGGTCTTAGTCGTGTTTCCAGCGGACGGCGTTGACGTTGAGCCTCGTTGTGATCTCCAAGTCTTCGGTGAGGCACCGATCACGGACACCAAACTTAAAGGCCTTGATCACCGCCTCGTCAGAGACGTTCGGTATCAAGTTTCTCGTGTGGATGAATCGTCGCACGAAGTCACGGAGTGGCTCGTTTTTGCCCTAGATAACGCGATCCAGGTCCTTCTCCCTTCCTGGCCACTCGTAGCAACTTTGGAAGTTGGAGTGGAGGGCAACCTGGATCTGGTGCCATGATTGGAAGGAACCGGGCTTCTGGTTGAAGAGCCAAGTTTGGGCAACGCCATCTAGAACAGTCAGAAGGTAATTGGCCATTACAGCCTCGTCTCCTCCGGCCACAAAAATGGTGGTCGAATATATCGACAGAAACTCATCGGGGTTCTTGGTCCCATCGAACCGTTCTATTAACGCTGGCTTGAATTGGGCCAGCTAGCGCACTCGACGAAGGTCGTCAAAGTAAGCCGAACAGCCATAAGCCAGAATAGGGGCACGCTGAGGAAGATGGTCGCTGCTGTTGGACTCTGAGTCGTGGTTACCTCGACGGTCGGACCTGCGGCCACGTTGGTCATGTCGATGAGCGCGGGAATCCCCCAGGAGATATTGCAGGTGATCATGAACCCTGTGGTGCCTCGGCGGGATGTCCGGTGAATGACTTCCCAACATATTGTTGCTGGAGGAAGAACCGCCGTAGCCATGCTGATGCCGAACACCCTCCGGTGTCACGTCCAGGGGTGACGACGCGGAGGAGTCCGAGCCAGATCCTGGGACGGTTGGCGGGAAGGTGATCGGTGGAGGCGCCGACGTCGATGGGAGGAGTTATCATCACTTCTTAGGGAGCGGGTCCCAGAGTGGTGGCTTTGGTGCTACGGAGGTACGGCCTCAGTTGCAGCCTTATCAAGCTCATTAGCGAGAGCTCGGCGAAAAGTTCTGACCTCACCCGGTCAGGATCAGTCATAACCCGGGCAATGGCACGGAGGCGCTCGCCCGAGCGGGGAAGCCTGGGTCACCCGAATGAGGTCCCGGCCTTCTCTTGATCTTCCCACCGGAGGGTAGTTATGGCTTGGTTGATGGCAACCTGAAGCAGCTGGCGGTCATCTTCAGGGGTCTTTGGATCACGGTCACCCGCCTCCGCGTTCACGCCTTGCCTATCTGCCATGAGGACAAAATGCTCGCGTAGTGGCGGTGAGGGTGAAAACAGGGACGTGGAGTCGTCACTCTCGGGGGCTGCGCCCGAGCCCAAACTCACCGAATGTCCTTCAATGGAGCGCGCCATGCTTCTGAGCCCTTGTGAAGGAAAAAAGTTCTACTCTAGTCTTGCCCTGAGGCAAGGATGTTCTCTATGCTTGAGTACAAGTGTTTGTTTTACAGCTCAAGCTCTAGGGAATTCTAGGTTGATTGTGTCTACTATCTTGTAGCTTTGATTGCCTGCGCTAAGCGTGTTCGCCTCAAGGGGTTTTATACCTCTCCTAGCCATTTCCAGGAACGGCCGGGAGAGATTCCCGGAGTTGTGGCCTAATGAACACTGAAGGTGGGCTATAACCGATCCGCATCTGCCGCCCACGTTCGCCTTAACTCCAGCATTCAAGGTCCTGGTAACTGTCGAGTAAGTGCACGTCTTCAAACCAAGGTCGAGGTCGTGCGGGAGTTGAATCCTTGCCCCCCATGCTCGAGGTCGCATGGGAACTGCGCAGCTCAGGTCGTGGCCAGAGACCCTTGTAGCTCAACCCCGAGTTAGGGGCCCCGTTGATTGTGCGTTGACCTGTCAGAGATTTCTCAGTCCCCGACAGTACCGTAGTGGCGTTGGGTTTCACAATGGTCCATGTGGATGGTGTACATGACATTTTCACGGCCGTCCCGCTACCGATGCCACCAAACGACAAGATCGTGATACTAGGGGATGCCATTTACACATTTATCTAGTGGCCTAGTAGTGACATCTCCCTAGATGCCCATCGTCCATCACCGGAAGTACCTCAACTTTTCGAGTCATCTGCTACTCCTCAGCAGGCCACCAAATCGACTCCCATGCCCCTGCATCAAAAGACTTTTAGAGGGTTGGTGCCCACTCGTCTCCAATGAAGACTCCCTATAATAGAAAGCAATGCAAGGGCAAATCAAAATAGATCATGAATGCATTGGACTATTTGTTTGCCCCGTTGTCCTAGTTATACCAAATAGGAGAGCCTTTAGTAATGGTAGACCACTTGAAGACCTTTCTAAAGCTTGCATTAGATTGCATAATTGGTACATGGAACAAGCTAAAAGGCTAGTGCAAGACTGTATAATGAGTATCTTGGTCAGCGTCAAGCCTAAGCATCTGTTCAATGATTCATCATGGGGCTTCTTTGCAGTCAACTTCAAGGACCTATTCGACGTCTTCAACCTCAATGCCCTCGATGACGCACTCTTCAGATGCTAGATATTGTAAGCGTGTGCAATCACAATCTACATTTGTGTAATACCGATAAATGTCATATATATAACTCCTTGCTTTTGTATATATAGATACATGATCTGTGAAGCAGAAGAGAACAAATAATCGATGTGTTTCTTGGACCTACACATAATCTTGAAACAAACAATGGACAAAGATTTAAAAGTGATCGATGAATATGTGGAACAAGCTTTAGTGGCTCAAATATATAAAGAGTTCATACTTTTACCCCTCAAGCCAGGGTAAGTGCTGCACTATTTGCTATATTTTGATTTGTATAGTGCATGCAACTCAGTTTTGTTAATTGACCATGGCGACATTTCTGTGTAGGTTTCACTGGTTTCTAATTCTAATTCATCCAGCCACGAACTGAGTTATTTATCTTGATTCCTTACAAAGCGGCAGCCACAATTTGAATCCTATGGCAAAATTACTCAATATATAATCACGTTTCCTCCATAGATAACATGCTCATATAGGTTATTCAAAGTGTACATTGCTCCTAGAATGGCTGAGGCTAACCTTTTGGAATCATGTATGATGTTTAGAGTGTACAAATCTTACAGAGGGCCTTTTGGCAAGGGCAGGTCAAAGCTGAAGCTCCATTTTAAGTTCTTAGTATCCATTATATACAATAATTCTATATCAAACTCGGTAATAATAACTATGAAACTAACCAATTCTATATTTATAGTGCTACTAGCAGGGAAAGGAAAATAACCGATGTGGATTTTACATTTGCCACAACATGCAACTCCTTGTACTGTGATGGAATCTGAGTTGATGATTGCTGAAATGGATGTAATGCTTGTATTTTGTAATCTGAAATGGATCTAATGCTTGTAATCTTAAATGAATGTAATGCTTGTAATATAAGTTGAGTTAATCTGTAATATGCTTTTTTAGAGGTCATGGCTAGTATTTCCTAAAGCTAGCCAATAAAAAGAAAAAGGCTCATCTGTAGGAAAACTTATCACAGACGATTTTTAATTAGAAACCGTTTGCAATGTTATGATATAACAGCCGTTTCAACTGGTTTCAACTGAAACCATCTGTTATATGATAACATCGTAGACAATTTTTAATTAAAAACAGTTTGGGATGTTACTATACCATAGATGGTCCAAATTAAAAACTGTCTGTGACATTGTGTATCAATCACAGTTTGCAAACCGTCTATGATACGCCATAACATCACTGACACATGGCTATAGACAGTTCGAAAAATAGTCTATGATGATGGTTCCAAACCATTTGTGATAAACTTTTCCTAGTAGAAGCCATTTCAGTATTCTTGAAAGCTAGTGTACCACACAACGCCAAGCTAGCAATGCAAAGCAACAGAGAGATACGTATGTGGATAGCAAGGCAGCTTAACGCTACAGTTCAATGGCTCATGCATACTTCGTCCTTAACAGGTCATGACATACGAGAAAGGGTTGCATGCATGGACTAGAGATTGATTAGGGGGATGGGATCACTACCACAGTACTGAGCATCACAACCGGCCTATTAGAAGCGGTTTGGTGCGAACCCGTTGTGATGTTCGCACCAAAAGCGGTTCAGAAACAACGGTCGGAAGGGCGAGAGCGGTTTGAGACACGAAGCGGTTTGAGCGGTTCTTGTCTCAAACCGCTTCCGAGATGCGGTTTGAGACAAGCCGTTCTTGTTCAAACAAGCGGTTCGTGTCTCAAACCGCTCGAAGCCCTCCCGCCAAGCCCATTTAAACCCTTCTTCCTCCACGAGCTCTGCAGGTGCAGCAGAGGTACGATCGAGCAGAGAAGGGCCGGCCTTCGTTCTTGGGAGGTGCTGTCCAAATTTTTAACTAGGGGTGATTAGCTCCAAATTAAGTGTTTCAAGGTTAGTGACATCATGCCAACATCCTTCTCACCTAGATATTGCAATTTTTTCAATGGATGTGGAGAAATCTTGAACTTTTAGGCAAGAACATATGCATGATCAAATTGTAGGAGTTCTTCCCCAAAATTTATTTTGTATGCTTGTTTTTGTTGTTGTATGAAGATGTAGGGTGTAGATCTAGGTGCTTGTACTTTTAGAATCTTAAATATCACAATAAGTTGGGGAGATCTAGGTACATTGCAAGGAAGTAATTATTGGTGTATGAAATAAAATAGAAAAAATGTAGAAGGATAAAAAATAATTACAAAGGTAGAAAGGGATAAAAAATAAGAAAGGTATGTTTTTAATTGTATGATGGTGTAGGTGGAGCTTTTTTTGTTGGAGAAGAAAAAATATGGTCATTAATTGTAGACTCAAGAAGGAAAAATAATTAGAAAGGTAGATTTAAGAGCTTGTGAGCTATAGATTTTAAATGTACCTATAAGTTAGGTTATAATTTTTGTATCTAAATTTGTTATAATTTTTAATGAAATTATAACATGGTGTAGATGAATCGGCAATGGATGTACAATGCGGACCGTCGCCGAGAGAGTTCATTGATGGCGTGCGATCTTTTCTCGATCTGGCGTTGCATTCTTGCCTCGAGCAGCTTCATATGTTGTCCGTGTGTAGATTGCAAGAACGAGAAGGAGCACTCCCAGCGATGGCAAGTTATGAACCACTTGATCATGAGAGGTTTCATGCCAAACTATACTGTTGGACCAACCATGGCGAAGTTGGGGCGATTAGCTAGGAAGACGATGAAGAAGGCGAGGAAGAGGAACATGGATTCAACAGTATCCCGGACGACGGCACGCAATACTGTTCCGTGGAAGAAACACTTGGTGACTTTGGTGATGATGAGCTAGACCAGATCTTTGCGTGGCGGAGAGGAGACTACACAGATGAAAGACAGTTCGAGAAGTTCCAACAGCATGTTAGAGGACCACGTAACTCCTTTGTACCCAAAGCGTAGGGTGGCCACACAAAGTCGCTGCATCACATCGAACTCATGCAATGGAAGGCTACAAATGGTGTGTAGATAAGGGATTCAATGAGTTGTTATCACTCGAAGAAGTTGCTTCCGAAGATAACACTCTTCCCGAATCTACATATGAAGCCAAGCAAGTCGCTCCATCCTTTGGGATTGGAAGTACGAAGATACACGCATGTCCTAATGATTGTATCCTCAGATCGTAAGGAGTATGCCGATTTGGATATTTGGCCGTGTGCAAAGAATCACGGTATAAGGTGAAGCGTGACGATCCAGTGAAATAGATGGGAGCGAAGAAGAAGAGACCTCCGGCTAAAGTGTTGTGGTATTTCCTTCCGATCCCCGATTGAAACGTCTGTTTGCTAACAAAGCGCATGCCAGATGATGCGTTGGCACAAAGAAGAGCGTAAGGACGACGGGATGCTTAGACACCCGCAGATGGCTCACAGTGGAGGAAAGTCGACGGACGCGTGCGGACTTCGCAGATGAGGTGAGAAACATAAGGTTTGGGTTGAGCACCGATGGGATGAATCCTTTCGAGAATTGAGCAGCAGCCATAGCACGGCCTGTTACACTATGTATCTATAACATTCCTCCATGGTCGTGCATGAAGCGAAAGTACATCATGATGCCGTTGTTGATCCAAGGCCCCAAGCAACCTGGAAATGTCATCGATGTCACCGAAACCATTGGTTGAAGATCTTGTGACGTTATTGGGACGATGGTGCAAGGGTATGGGATGAGTACAAAGGAGTATTTCACCCACGTGCATTGTTATTTGTAACAATCAACGATCGCTCGCTCTCAGAACTCGTCGGCCCTAAGCTGTCAAAGGATATAGAGCACGCATGCAAGGCTTAGATGAAACGGACGGCATGTACCGAAAAACTCTCGGAAGGTTGTGTACATGGGTCATCAGAGGTTTCTTCCTACGAGTCACCCGCTTGCGGAAGAAAGGCGGGAAATTTAGCGGCAACAGGACCTTCGTGCAAGGCCTCAAAGATCGTAGTGGGACACGTGTGTTTGCTATGGTAAAGGATTTGAAAGTAGTATTTGGAAAGGGTCCTGGAAGCAAACATGTGCAGAATGAGGGATGGTCAGCACCCATGTGGAAGAAGAAGTCAATATTTTGGGACTTGCCTTATTGGGAAGTCATGGAGGTTCGTCACTCACTTGACTTCATGCACATCACGAAGAATGTCTGCTTGAACCTATTAGGCTACATAGATATGTACGGAAAATCGAAAGATACACTGCAAGCTCGGAAGGACCTTAAACTCTTGGAACTGAGGAACGACCTACATCCCGAAAAAAGAGCGAAAGGACAACATTACCTACATCCTGCGAGCTACACTCTAAGCAAAGAAGAGAAAAAAAAGCATGATAGAGTTCCTGAACAGTGTGAAGGTCCCTTCCGGATACTCCTCCAATGTAAAGAGACTCATAAACATGAAAGAGAATAAAATCGTACACATGAAATCCCATGATTGTCTTGTGTTTATGACACAATTGCTCCCAGTGGCTGTGAGAGGCATACTGCCCGAGTGGGTACGGGGGACAATCACAAAGCTGTGTTCTTTTTTCAACGCGGTTTCACAGAAGGTCATCGACCGGATAAACTAAGTAAGTCAGAGGATGACGTGGTACAAAGTGTGGTTAGTCTTGAGATGATCTTTCCTCCTGCATTCTTTGATATTATGGTTCATCTCACTGTTCACCTTGTCAAAGAGATAGGTATTCTCGGTCCCGTGTATCTGCACAACATGTTCCCTTTCGAGAGGTACATGAGTGTGCTAAAGAAGTATGTCCGTAACCGTTCTCGTTCAGAAGGATGCATTGCCGAGGGCTATGGGACAGAGGAGGTGATTGAGTTTTGTGTGGATTACATTAATGATCAAAACTCGATCGGCGTCCCTATATCACGCCATGAGGGTAGGCTACGGGGAAAAGGGACACTAGGAAGGAAAGCAATTGCATGCAATGATCTTCTTACATTTAAGCAAGCACATTTCACGGTCTTGAAACAATCAACTGTAGTGGCCCCGTATGTCCATGAGCACAAGAGTATTCTACGCCGCGATTTCCCGGGGAGGTCTGAGGATTGGATAACACTGAAGCACATGGATTCTTTCGGCGCTTGGTTACAGAAGTACATCCCTTTGAAAGGGCCAGACAATGAACAGTTGCAATGCTTGGCTCGGGGACCATCTAGTGAAATCGTGACATTCAAGGGGTACGAGATAAATGGTTACACATTCTACACCAGATCCTAGGATAACAAGAGCACCAACCAGAATAGCGGTGTCCGTGATAGATGTCAAGACAACAAAGGCAAGGTGGATACATATTATGGTTTCATAAAAGATATATGGAGTTTCGACTATGGACCTTTGAAGGTCCTCTATTTAAGTGCCAATGGGTCAAACCGACTTCAAGCGGCGTGAAGGTCGACAAATACGGTATGACAATCGTGGACCTCACGCAAGTCAGCTACAGGCGCGAACCGTTCGTCCTCGCGAATGATGTGAGACAGGTCTTCTACGTAATGGACATGTCAAGCAAACCTAAGAAGCAGAAAGACAAGTAGAAAGATTGTAGTAGTAAGCCAGAGCGACACGTGGTTCTCCAAGGCAAACGAATGATTGTTGGAGTTGAGGACGTCACAGACGAGGAAGAGTATAGTCAGTTCGACGAGCTCCCTCCTTTCGTTGTGGATGTCGACATAAGCCTCCTCAATGACACAGACGTGGATGCTCCTTTCATACGTCGCGATCATAATGAAGGAACACTTGTAAAGACAAAGTATGTGACTACTTGAGATGTACCACTATTGTATGAACTATGTATGTGTACCACTACTGTATGAAACATTCATAAGGAACTAATGCTCCCTTTGTATGATGGCAAGTGGCAATGATGTTCACTTTCTATTTGTACTAGTAAATCGTGTAGTACTACGCGTAGTCTCCTACTCACTCCGCCTTCATACACCTAGTCTCCTACTCACTCTCTCTCTGCCTTCATACGCCTAGTGCTTGTGGAAGGCATTCTACCTTTTATTATGAATTTTTCAGATATTCTGATATTTTATCATCAATTTTTTATTCTGATATTTTTCAAATTCTAAAAATTCTGATATTTTATTATGAATTTTTCAGATTTTTGTTATGAATTCTACAAATTCTCAATTTTTTAATATCAAGATTTTTGTTATGAATTCTACAAATCATCAATTTTTATTACGATATTTTTGATTCTAAAATTCGATATTTTATTATGAATATTTCAGATTTTGTTATGAATTCTACAAATCCTCAATTTTTTATTTCGATATTTTTGATTCCAAAAATTCTGATATTTTATTATGAATTTTTCAAATTTTTGTTATGAATTCTACAAATCCTGAATTTTTTATTCTGATATTTTTCAGATTGCAGAAATTCTGATATTTCGTCATCAGCCCCGGTTGGTGTTTTCAATCGGGACTGATGTGAGTCATCAGTCCCGGTTGGTGTCTCCAACCAGTAGTGATGCTTGGTTTGAAAACGTAAAAATCTTTCATGATCAATTGAAATCAAGCAAATGCACGCTATACAAAAAAGACTACTTGGATTGCATGAGAAGTAGTAGCTTGCATTATATATATAAGAGATAATTACAAAAGTATTATAGAAAGCATTATAATGCTTCATAGATTGCATTATAAGCAGCATTACAAAATACTTTAACTACAAAAGACTAGCTACTCGTCGTTGTTTCGGAGGAGGAGGCCGAGGGTCGTCGGAGTCCTCGCCGCGCCATCCGGATCTCGCCGAGCCGGCTCGGTCTGGTCATCCTCCGGCTCCAGTGTCGCGATATCCCTTGACGAAGTCGTAAGCTGCTGCGTCGGAGGAGGATGATGGCTGGGCGCTTTTCCCGGCGGGTGGAGGCGAGGCGGCCGAGGGGCACGGAGGAGGCGGAGTCGACGGGGGGCGCGGTGGAGGCGAGGCGCGGTACAAGGAAGCGGAGCAAGCGGGAGATGGCGCTGGCGTAGCGCCGCAGCCATTGGCGCATGGTCATGCCGGCGGTATGGGGCGGCGGAGGTGGCGGCGGAGGTGGGGTGGAGCTATCGGAGGAGCTATTTTTGAGCAATCGGAGGAGGCTGTCGCTGGGGTGGAGCTCATGGCGTCGGATTTTTTTTTTCGCGATGATGGCGCGAAAATTAAGGGCCTCTGTTTTATAGGCGCGATTTTGTGTTGGGAAGTGAAACGCCTCGTTTCGTTGATAATGCATCGAAGACGTAAACGATCAAGCATTGGGAAAACGAAACGATCAAGTCGAAAAACCTCTCGTTCTTATAGGCGCGAATTTGTATTGGGAAATGAAACGCCTCTCATTCTTCCGATGATGCCTTGGGAAGACGAAGCGATCAAGCATCTGGAGACATCGCCCCGGTGAATACCCCAACCGGAATGATAGTGCCTAGGGCTCCCACAAGACATAAAAAAGAAATCTAGGGCTCGGCTTCGCGCCAAATATAAGCCATCGATGCGGTTGGTGTATTCAACCGGATCGATCATATTTGGTGCGAGTTAAACTCATCGATCCGTTGAATACACCAACCAAGATCGATGGCTCATATTTGGCGCGCCTAGGCACTACTACAAGCGGTTGGTGATACCAATAAACAAAGTTCCTTCCAAGCGGTTTTACTACCAACCGCTTGTAGAGGTGACGTATATAAGCACGCCATGAGACCAAATTTTCCAAGTCCCGCCTCGGACCAAAAATTTTCCAAGTCCCCGCGCGCTCTCAAACCTCGTCGCCGCCTCCTCAGCCACCTCGCCGACGCCACCTCGCCGTAGCCTCCTCCGCCACCTCGCCATCGTCTCCTCTGCCACCGCTCGACGCCGCCCCACCATTCCACCCCGGAGGACCGAGGTATAGAAGCAAGACGCCTCCTCCTCCTCTCTAATCCCATCGCCCTTAAGGTGTTAGTGAAATGCCTGAGGAGTCGTCCGGCTAGGATGGGCGCCAGGGTCTGGAGCAAGAAGAAGGAGGGAGTGAGGAAGAAGGGCTGGGTGCCAGGGTCTGGAGCGAAATCCCGTCTGGAGCTTGCTGTCTGGGAAGAAATTAAGTGGCAGGAGGGGGGAAGAGAGACGTGCACTGGCCACGCACTACTTGTTAATTTCTTCACCAGTACCTTTACCTAATTCGGGTCCCATTCGTCTTTGGATACTTGACTTGTTAAGTCTTCATTGATGTTTCATTTATATATATGCATTATTGTCATTGGTTCTTTCCTGATTGTGTTAATTAAGACCCAGATGTTATATAATATGAGAGAATTTTAATTTACTATTCTTAGAAGGTATATACCAAGCTGTCTATTGAGCTAGCACCAAAAAGTTTGGTACGTGTGATCTATGTCGCTTTTAGGTGTTATGTGTTTCTTAATCATGTATTAGTCATGATTCATTATATGAATGACATTATGAATGACATAATGTTGCTGAAGCTCGGCAGATGTAATAAATCGTCAGCGCAGCACCAAGAGATAGGGGCCCAACTCAAATATTCTTTAGAATATTATTGCTTATTTGCTCAATAAAAAAATAATGAATCACACGATCTCCACACTGCATGCCATCATTTCGAAAAAAAGAAAAAAGGTTATAAATCCACAACTAGAATGTTAGTAGTCTATTACACCAAAAGAAAGCAAAACGATTCTTCCATGTCAACTAAAGAATCGTTTTGCTTTCTTTTGGTGTAATAGACTACTAACATTCTAGTTGTGGATTTATAACCTTTTTTCTTTTTTTTTGGAAATGATGGCATGCAAAGGGAGATCGTAGTGATTCATTATTTTTATTGAGCAAATAAGCAATAATATGTGAATTGTCAATTGTATAAGTATATGTGAAATGTGTAAGTATATGTGAAATGTATAAGTATATGTGAAATGTCAAATTGTATATATATCATGTGAAATGTGTAAGTATATGTGAAATGTCAAATTTATTACAATATGCTTGTGTTGTAGTCTGTAATATGGTTGTTTATGTCAACATTTTTTCGGAATTAGGATAGATGGAGCAACCAGGACGTGGTGACCCTAATTTCGATGCGGGAGAACAGTTCTTGCTGGACTCCATCGCGCTGGGTAGCGCTGATGCCGCTGAGGCTAATGTTGGTTCCGGTGAGGCCGTTGACGCTGGAGCCACTGGTTCCGGTGAGGCCGTTGAGGCTGCAGCCGATGAAGGCATTGACGCTGGAGCCACTGGTTCCGGTAACACTAGTTCCGGCGAGGATGAGGTATAGCCAGAAGAATATAATCCTCGTGGACATGTTAATTAATCGCAATTCATTAATATAATACACTCTGACACGTTTATACATATGTTTGTGTATTTCAAGCCCCGTACATCGAGCAACCAACCCAAGCATCGGGGACCTAACAAGAAGCCATCTACAAAGCACGTGTTTACGGACGTTAACAACGAAGGGATGCCGGTGGCCCCTCTTTCAGCAGTTGGGCCGTACAACAACGGCGGAACTGGCAGCACACTTCGCAAAAAAGAAGCCAGAGCCAAAGAAGATACCAATTGATCCAAAAGCGGCGGAACACTTCGCGACATGCCGTGCAAAGCCACTGCCTGTGCCGTCCAACTATGAACGGACAATAATGAAGGCTACACAGAAGAATAAACGTGGTCATGCGGCGGCGGCAAAGAACAAGAGAGACCAAGATCAGGAGAACCTCGAGAAATTTATGAAGGGTGCAGGACTCAGTTCCGCAGCTGCAGCTCTTGGATTAACAGATGATCTCCTAATGGCAAAGGTCAAATGGCAATATTAGTTGGGCCGGGAGCTGATTGACCCTAATGAGATAAAGGATCTGCCAACCAAGATGCGGCAATTTCACGAATGGTACATGACTCAGTCCGCTCAAGGAAGAACGATGTTCCTCCGTTTCAAAGAAGAAGATTTTTATCGCGGACGACAAAGATATGGCTCGAATTCGATGACTTCTACAATATTTACCATGCCGACTCCATCAACGTGTCTCTCATGAGTCTTTGGTGCTGTAAGTGTCAACCTCATACCTTTACTGTGTGTTTCCTCGCACAATAAAATTGCAACTCTTAAACTTATACCTTTCTATGTAGAATGGAGATACAATGATGTAGAAAAGAGAACATCTTCAACGTGGGCTTCATCGACCCGAGATTGTTAACGAAAGCACGTCTTTGGATTGAACCATGGCGAAAGGATGTTGAAGATTACATTCTCAATGCATTCTTGGGACAAAGACTACAAACCGTACATACTTACGCTTCTTCAACTTCGAAAGTACGTATATATACAACCTCTCGTTCTTATATTTTCCAAGGCATTGATAATACTACTAGCTAGTTACATATATGTTGCAATACATGAATAGGTATCTTTGGATCCTTCTTGTCATCAAGCTTAATAGCGACGGATCATTGTTCAAGACTCAAAAGGACTCGGTGGAAAATTATCAATATATCATTGACACCCTAAACAGTATATAGCACATATATATACGATAGTTTTAATTCCTTATTATATATATTGAAATACCTTGCTAATTCCAACTCGATAATACTCGTAATAACGCATCACACAGGGCATTCGCAAGGTTCCGAAGAAGCAACAAGGAGATTTCGAGAACGAATTTGATGTACAAATAAGCACTCAAGCACGTATTAAAGAATATTAATATGCCGTAACAGCTTTTTCATCCCAATAATAATTGTTTTATTTTCAAATTTCATCGCAGTTCTATGATGACGGAAGGAAACAACTTATGTGGCTATTATGTGTGCCACTATATGCAAAGTATTACCCACGACGATGTGCCGACAACCAACGCCGAGGTAGTGTGAACATGTCAATTTCTTAGTACTTAATTACACTTTAATTACATGTCCAGAGATTTATTTACTTCCCACTTTGTCAGCCCAACATCGATGAGCAAGGCGTGATCCCGCCAGACCGGTTACAAAGAATCCAAGAACAACTCATCGGCTTTATTGTCGATTTAGATTGTATCCACCAAAGGCGAGTTCCACGCAAATGGTTGGAGACCTTGTCTTTGAAATAAGGACAGTGAACTGACATCAACATCGACCAAGGGCACAAAGAGCGACGACGCAAGAAATGAGCTCAAGATTCACCCTTTTATTCTTTGAAACTTGTAAAGTGGCTTAATTATTATTTCATGTGTTCATCACTTGTTCATTTTTAGTCTATTAAGTTCAGATTTTTCGTAAATGAACCTCGTAATTATCTCGAATGAGTACGCATGAATAATATATATTTAATTATTGTGTCAAAAAACTCCTGTAGTTCTATTTATTTTAATTGTCAAAATCTATATCAAAAACCCCTCTGAAAACATATTCTATATTGAATATAATCAAAACGCGTGATGTCAGCCTCGTCACAAGCGGTTGGTAACTACAACCGCTTGTGGAGAGGCTCTCTCCACAAGCGTTGGTAACACCAACCGCTTGTGAAAGTGTCCAACCAGAAGCGGTTCGGGGAACCGCTTGTGATACCCAACGGGGTATCACTCACAGTTGCTTACAAGCGGTTCTAAAACCGCTTTTGAAAGCGGTTTCGAACCGCTTGTGCATGCCCGATCCACTGTAGTGGATTGGTACGAGAAAGAGTGCAGTGGGTTGTTTTGTGCACAGGTGGAGCTGAGGCTACCGGCTGGAACACTGAGGTCCAGTTTGAGACAGTTTATGGATTATGGATTTTGAATTATGAGACAAACTAATTTTGATTAATTGTAAGAGAATCGGGTCGGGCCGGCTTCGACTTCCAGATTTTGTACAAGGCTGATGAGAATCAGCAAGAATAAATGAGAATTAAGTTTCAGTCGAATTTTGATTCTATGTAGATGATAAATTCTAATTGTAGAAAAATCTATCTAGAATTTTCCCATTTAACAAACAATTCGTTTTTGTAAGCACACAAAAGAGTCTAGATCAGAAGCATGCCCCGCGCTGGTAAGGGGTGCTGTGGGGATTGATTGGACCACGCCCCAGGCCAAAAGCTGGTCGCCTCAGAAAGTTGTGTCCACTTTTCTCCTTTGCAACTCTCTCATGCTTGCTGCTACTAATACTATTACCACCGCTGATCGGTCTATTTACCGGCTTCCCTCTCTTGCACCACCTTGCGAAATAAGACTTCAATTCTGTGAAAAGGGGTGGCCTGACAGGCACAACTTGTGTAACATGGGAGGCTGATGGATTACTAAAGAAAAAAATGGTATTGTACACTGTAGAGAGAGAAGCCTGTCTCACCTCCCTAAGGAATGAAGCAACGAATTCTCTCTCTCAACAAGCAGCATTCGCCATGCAAGCAATAGCAACAATGCATTTCTTAGCATTGCCACAGTACTTCTTTCCTTTTTATTTTTCTCTTTACAGGAGAAAAGAAAGCCAAGCGAGTGCAAGAGAGAGCTGGGGAGATACTACCATGCATGTCATGCATCATTATGCTCACGTCCTTCATCAAAGGCTGGGCTTTCAGCAATCAGCCTTAGGTACACTAGCACTACTAGTCTCCTTTGATGAATTTCTGATGACACTGACAAGGAAGCGGGAATAAAGCAGCAACGGCGATCAGCTCAGTCATGCATGGCAGTGGTGAAAAAAGCTTTAGGACGTCGGAAAAGGGTGGAGTAGCTATCATCTCTTAGCTTTATAATTAGCATCCACATAAGTAACAGAAAGGACTGGCTGATTGATTTGTGTATCACTGGCGAAATTTTGTAGTGTCAGAATCAAACATCAATAATTGCTCTCTCGGCGATCGGTCAAAAAGAGTGTGGCCCCGTCATGATTCCACTGCGACCGTAACGCATTTCCTGGACGGAGCAACGCAACGCAAGCGAGCACTACTGTCATGCGCCTTGCCGGATGGTGAACAAGAGACAGGGGCGACTGGTTCTTCAGAGCAAGCGGCTTAAAGGAAGTATTCAGGCTTATGTTGGCGTGAGTTTGAGTATGTTTTGTAAATAGGTTGGGCGTGGTCCCACTGGTCATACTTGGTGGTGTGAGAGTATAAATGCTGTGAACAGGAGTCTGTAAGGGGATCGAAGAAAAAACAGAATTGCCTTCCTCGTTCTTTCTGACTCTATCCTTCCTTGTTCTTTCTGACTCTATTGCTTGTTCCCCACTCCAAATCCCTCTTCTTCGATCTGATTATCATATACCAGAAGATCCCTTGTTTGTGTGAACATTACATTTGGTATCAGAGCCACGATCGTCCTGGCGCCGTGGAAGAAACAGCCGCAATTGGAGGAGAAGTTGACCACTGCTATGGCGTCGGTGGAGAATCAATTGGAAGGTATGAATACCCTATTGAAACAGATTTTAGATGAGGTTCAGAGTGTGAAATCGGAGGTCAGAGAAGTTCGTTCCAAGGTGGAGACAGTGCAAGGGAGAGTGGAGGTTTTGGAGACGCGTTCTGTGGCAGTAGAGCCGAAGCAATCTCATTCGGTGTTGCCCCCAACTACCTCTCAGTTTCAGTCATTTCTTTCGGGCGAAGAAGCTGTTGTGGTGAATGGTCGTCGGGATCAAGAACTATCACTGGGGCAGGGAAAGGGCGTACTTGGGCTTCCTACAGGTGCAAGTAAGCCTGAAGGTTCTCATGCCCTTCAAGTGTTTGATGTTCAGCCGGGAGAAAGGAGAATGGTTGGGGAAGGGCAGAACTATGCTCCAGCATTCCAGTATCGGCAATCTCTACCAAAGTTGGAGTTTCCCAGATTTGATGGAGAGAACCTAAAGTTGTGGAAAGATAGATGTGAAACTTATTTTGAAGTATTTGGAATTAACCCAGGTTTGCGAACCCGATTTGCATCATTGTATTTTTCTGGCAATGCGGCATTATGGTTGCAGAATGTTGAGACCAAGGGCCATTTTGAAGATTGGGATGCTCTCTGTGAAGCGGTGGAGAGAAGATTTGGAAAGAATATGTACAAAAGACAAATGACCCAACTCATTAATTTGAAACAAGGTGACACAATGGCTAACTATGTGGAGAAATTTGAGAATCTGCAGCATCATATACTCCTATATAACCCTTCACAGGATGACATATTTTTTGTTTCCCATTTCTTGGGGGAATTGAAGGAGGAAATACGTACAGCTATTGTGCTCCATAATCCTGAAAACATGGAGGAGGCGATTTCATTGGCTGTGTTGCAGGAAAAAGAGTTGGAAAACAGTAAGAAGAAATCTGGGCATAGAAGTGATAACAGAGAGTTTGGCCGGGGCGGAAGTAAATACATTAACAAGTTCAAGGTTACAAATAAGCCTGAAGAATACAAGAAAGCCGATGAACTGAAGAAACCAACTGGTAATCATTGGGAGGAAAAACTAGAAGCACTGCGTGGATTCCGGAAGGCTAATGGACTTTGTTTCACCTGTGGTGAAAAATGGGGAAAGAATCATAAATGCCCAGATCGAGTTTCTTTACATGTGATTGAGGAACTAGTTGAAGTACTGCAACATAGCTGCAACTCAGATGCTGAAAATTTAGAAGTTGATGACAACACAGGTGAAGAGTTAATGTTAGTGTCCAAAGGTTTGGACAAACCTGGGTGCAAGCACAAGACATTGCAACTACAATGTTTGATCGGCAAGCAGGAAATGCTGATATTGGTAGACTCTGGTAGTACTTATTCTTTCCTCAGTGAAACACTTTGCAACAAACTCCAGTGCCAGATTGAGGTGCTACCACCTATCAGACTGAAACTAGCCGATGGAGGAGTCATGACCTGCAACAAAATGGTTCCATCCCTCGAGTGGTGGGTTCAAGGCCACTCATTTCAGCAGGATATGCGGGTATTGGCACTGGATTCTTATGATATAATATTGGGGGCGGATTGGTTGGAAGAGCACAGCCCGATGTGGGTGCACTGGGGAAGTAAATGTATTAAGTTCACTCACAATAGCGAAAGGGTTATACTACAAGGGATTAAAGATGACCATCAGGATAGAACCAGTATCAATGCCAAGGAGCTTAAGGGCCTGTTGAAACGAGGAGCAATCACACTCATGGTGCACATTTATACCCTGTCTGCAGAGGAGGAGCCACAACAAGCAGGAGTTCCACAAATTCCCGAAGAGGTGGCACGAACTGTGCAAGAATTTGAGCATTTGTTTCGGAACTCGGAATGGTTGCCACCGGCAGAATACTGGTACAACACTACATGCCAAACAGCTGTGGGTAAAACTCCATTTGAAGTGCTTTATGGCTATCCCCTGATACACTTTGGCGTTGTGAACCTGTCTAGCTGTTCCGTTCCGGATGTTCAGGAGTGGCTAAGTGAGAGGGATCAAATTACTCGCTTGTTGAAGCAGCATCTGGAACGTGCTTGTGATCGCATGAAGTCTCAGGCTGATAAACACCGGTTGGATAGGGAATTTGCAGTTGGAGATTGGGTATACCTAAAACTGCAGCCGTATGTTCAAACGTCAATTGCAACTCGTAGTAACCAAAAGCTATGTTTCCGCTATTATGGACCTTATCGCATTTTGGAGAGAATTGGTTCTGTGGCTTATCGGTTGGATCTTTCAGAAGGTAGCAAAGTGCACCCTGTCATTCATGTCTCTCAACTCAAACGGCACATCGCGCCTTCCACAGTTGTGGCGGAAGACCTTTCAGTTCACTGTATCACTTCCCAGACGAGGTCTATTCCTAAGGAAATTCAGAAGACTCGACTGATCAAAATTGGTAATCACGTCGTTCCTTCAGCTTTGGTCTCTTGGTCAGGATTATCACCTTCTTTGGCGACTTGGGAGCTCACTGAAGCATTGCGTTTTAATTTCTCGATGCACCGCGGTGGCAAGCCGCTTTTCAGGGGAAATGTCATGCGCCTTGGGATGGTGAACAAGAGACAAGGCATTGGTTCTTGAGCAAGCGGCTTAAAGGAAGTATTCAGCTTATGTTGGCGTGAGTTTGAGTATGTTTTGTAAATAGGTTGGGCGTGGTCCCACCGGGTCATACTTGGTGGTGTGAGAGTATAAATGTTGTGAACAGAGTGCATAAGGGGATCAAGAAAAAGTAATTGCCTTCCTCGTTCTTTTTCGACTCTATCCTTCCTTGTTCTTTCTGACTCTATTGCTTGTTCCCCACTCCAAATCCCTCTTCTTCGATCTGATTATCATACCAGAAGATCCCTTGTTTGTGTGAATATTACAACTACCAAGCGAACGCACACACTTTGAGGGCTTGTTTGGATGCTAGAGGAAATAAACCTAGGGAAAATTTTCCCTAGGGGGGATTTTGATGGTACATTTGAATCCCTATCAATCCCTGTGTCAAATTCCCCTCCAAGGGAAATCTATTCCTGTCACCATTTGAAAGCCACATGGATAAAATTCCCTGACATTCAAAAACTACAAAGACTGATTGTATCCATTGAGTAGAGACATGCATTCACAAGTTCACGAGTAATATCTACACAATGTGTATCAACTAAAACAATCACCGCATCAACTAATAAAAACAAAGATGCATTCACAGCTTAGTAATCATCGCATCAACTAATATAAACAAAGATGCATATTCAAAACACAAGATTCAGAATGAACTGAGCCAGTTACAATTCACAGATGAACTGAGCCAGTTACAATTCACAACCTGAACACAGCTCAGTGCATGATTCAGAAAACAAGATCATTCAAGATGCATTCACAGATTAGCTACCTAGCCATGCAACCTGAACTGAGCCAGGTTAGGTTTTGGAATACAGAATACTGGTTGATAATCATGAATTCTCTGAGCACACCATTGTGTTTTGCATCAACTCTACCAAACCATTTATTTCCTTTCAGAAGTTGCACATTTGCACTGATATGAAATAGATACCTGAGTCAAAATCTTCACTTCCTATTTGAGAGCTAGTAACAACTTTCAACTTCACCAACAGATTGATCTGTCGGTGATCAAAATGGTGGAGGGTGAGTACTATGTAACACTTTCTACCACAAAACTAATAACACGAATGAAGATAAGGGTTCGATGTTGACCAAATTAACTAGCAAATGGATACCACAATCTACCCCTCAATAGCTTGAGCACATCAGAGCAAATGGATTCCAGCTCGTTGAACTCTTGGCAGGGCATTAACTCTACACAATTAACTCCAAGCTCCTGTAGAGGGATTATCCAAATATCAAATTAAGAATAAACATACAACAACCTGAAATGGCCAATATTAAGTTGACTTGTACATTTAATGGCCACCATAAAAGAAAGAAGAATCAATCATCGGACTACTGAGCAAAGTGCTCATATAAATAGTATAGATTTGCTAAGCAATTTGGTAACACATACTAGTCAAAGCACATTACAAATGTCTCACATGTCAACAGTAAATAAGAGCTTATTTGTTAAAATAACATAGGACCCAGATATCAATCGTCATTTGGAAAACATCAATTGTAAACAAAAGCTCTTTGCTTGTGACAGCAGGATATGTTCAGGACTTATCACAAGACAAAGACTTCACTATCGCTGAATATATACATATACATATACATATACATATACCACTAGAAGACCATAGAATAGATATGCACCTCTTCCTTGACAAAGCAGAAGAGGTAAGGATGAAGCCTTTTGTGCAGCCTCCTGTGAGCTCTCAATTTTGTTCTTCAAGGACCTGGGGCAACCACACAGAATGAAGTACATGAGCCAACAGGAAGCAGTTTCAGTGAAACTTAATACACATCGACATATAGGACAAACCTGGCACATGGAAGCCACCACTGCACCAACAACCACACTTAGGTTCACAACAAAATGGATAAGAGTGTTCAATGCTCCCTTTACTAACAAGTCTTCCTTTATCCTGTTCAAGTAGTTTATCATTTTCAGAATGCAATCCTCAGGAAAATAAAAACTATCCGAATAAACAACATGATAAGGCATCAAAATGCATGCACAATAGTACAAGTCCAATGAATAAACACCTCCTCGTAGAAGGTGGCGATGCGGAAGGAAGACAGAGACCCCCTCGAATTCGGAGTGGCGAGCCAAAACCAACTACCAAGACAGAGTATATGGTTGGTGGCAGATCAAGTTCAAGAGACAGCTGCAGCACCAGCACTGGATGAGATCAAGTTCATTTTTAATGTTTCAAGAAGAATGTATTTTACAGTATCTGGGTAATAGGACAATGTAAATGCACTAGTATTCATTGATTTTCAATGTCCCATCTTACTAGAAACTCAAATGGTTTTACAATCACTTGGTCTGGGGCTCTATTGAATCACTTGGTCTGGGGCTCTATTGAATCACCTGGAGATTGACATATAAAAAGGAGTGCTTGAAGAATGACAAAGAAAAAACAACTAACTCACAACCAGTCTCCAGATCCCTATGCTTCTATGGGCTATTAAGCAACTAACTCATAGATCATAGCAACTTAAACAAATCTACGACTGTCCTCTTCTTTTCTGAACATGATCAAAGACAACCTATACGCATGTTTCTTCTTGTTGCAATTTCGACTGATAAATTTTTATTTCCTTCTAGATCAACTTCTCAGAGCAAACCCTAGAACTTGGACAAGCTTGATTAATGGGCACAACACCCTAGCTCGCAGAGCAAACCCTAGAACAACCCTATAGAGCGTCGAGGCTTGCAGATCCAGCCGTATAGTCCACACAACACAATGGAAATCTAACAATATCTACAAGCTTATGCGGATAGGGGACGGAGAGAGATGGGGCGGCGGGCGTTACTCTCGAAGCGCTTCATGGCGGCGCCTCGTTAGCGATGTCCGCCCGATCTCTTAGCTGCCCCTCCGTTGGTGGTTCGCCCGGATCTCTTGCGGCGGCGGTAGTGGAGAGAGGGGCCGAGAGAGAAGCGACACGGGCGGAGGTGAGGTCGCGAGAGCAGGCAATGAGGGCGGAGGCGACGCCTTCGAGAGCAGTGACGCCGCGAGAGAGGCGACGTGCCGCGAAGGACAGGAACCCTAGCCCGACGCCGCGAGAAGAGGTTTTTCCCAGCGAACGACGCGATCGGGTCAAAATTCCCGTGTCATCGGCACCAAATGCGCTTCCACCGCCCAAGGGAAATTAACCCAATGGGTTTCAGAACTTCGAATGGGCCGATCCCGCCGAATCTGCTTCCAAATGAGCCCTGACACTTATATTCCCCCCATTTCTTTCACTTATGGAAGTTCAATGTGTTCTATGTTAAGATAGCTCAGAAAATCGGCTCATTAATTGTATTACTAACACTACATGAATTGCCACTAATTTGGTCGGCCTAAAACCGACAAAAATAGAGGTAAAACCGACAAAAATAGCTATTTTCATCGTTTTACCGATGAAAATAGACCGACGAAATTATGTTGACGAAAATACAAGTATTTTCGTCGGCAACCGATGAAAATAATTATATTTTCATCGGAGTAATCGATTTAAAATAGGGGCATTCCGCCCTGGCGACGTGGCACCCTATTTTCGCTTTGGCCGATTTAAAATATAGGTGCCATGTTAGCAACTAAGCCACGTCGGCGACTCCTGTTTTATATTTTTATCAGCCCAGGCCGACGAAAATACTCTTTTTAAATTTAAAAAAAATAAAAGTCCCTCCTGTTTGTTATTTTCTTCAGCATTTTTTCTATATTCGTCGGCCTAGGCCGATGAAAATAAATTTTTTATTTTTTAAAAAAAAATAAAAATCCCTCTATTTTCGTCAGCAATTTTTCGGCCGACGAAAATAATATTTTAAATTTAAAAAAAATCGAAAAAATTATTTTTTCTATTTTCGCTCTACCCTGTCGATTTAAAATAACTTTTAATTTTTTTAAAAATACAAATCCTCTATTTTAAAAAAACAAAAAAATATAAAAACCCCACAGTTCTGTGAGTCATTGAACCGGACCGATCTAAATATCGGTCTCTTGTTGCACTCCAACCGTCTCGATGGGCCTCAGAGGAAAGGTCTGCTCAGAGTAGTGAATCCACCGCATGCATATAATGCTACAGTTGCTTATATAACTTCAATGTAAACAAAAGCTAGAGCCTAATAAGAAAAAGTCCAACCAAACTCTATATATATATATATATCCTGCGTTCAAAGATTTTCTGCAAAACATTGGCACTGGTGAAAGTAGTAAACCGGTCCAAGGAGACTCTCAAACAAAAGATTTAGAGGGGCCCTGCAAATGTCCCATTCTCCCTCTGCTCATTCCACTTCTCAACCTGATTCAGTAAGACATGAAAAGCTGATGATACTGCAGAAAACAAACTAAGTATTGCTTCTATTAGTTGCCTTTTTAACCAAAGAGAGCACTACTACAGCGAGGCTTATATCAGACGCACGATCACAGACAGTTTTGAAAAACCATCTGTAATATGGAACATCACAGACGGTTATGTACTCAAACCGTCAGTGCGGATATCACTGACGGTTTTATATTACGGCTGTCGTGATGCAAGAAATATCACGAGCGGTTTCTAAATATAACAGACGGTTTCTAAATATAACAAATGCGTGATGGCTCGATAATCATTACGAGCGGTTTCAAGTAAAACCGTCAGGATTTCCTGACGGTTATATAACACAACCGTCTATAATATCTCTGATAGTCATTACAGACGCGGTTATATTTAGAAACCGTCTGTATATTTCTTGCATCACGGAGGCAATGTAATATAAAACCGCTCGACCGTCTCGAGCTCGTGAAAACAGAGCCTCGATCCATCCACTTCGCTTATAGGGTTTGGTTTCTATCCTAAGTGGCTACTGTGGCAAAGGAGGCGATTTTTGAAAGAAAGCCATTGATTTCGAAGGGTGATATTAGATTAATTTGATTTTGGTGATCTAAGGTTAGTAATGAGTTCTCTAATTGCATGCATCCAATTCAATATCTAGGTTGGTTAGGAGAGAATTAATTTAAAGATTGTTTGATTAGATCTAGCTTAATTGTAGCTGGATCCATATGTTGTTTGTGATATTTGGTTAGTAATGTGTTTTAATTGCATTATATTCAACATCTATCTTGATAAGGAAGGAATTTGATGATTTTTTTAGATCTAGCCTTGTAGAACCATGTGTTGGTTGTTTGATCTATAAGGTTAGCTAGTAATGGTTCTATTTGCATAATATAATATTCGATCATGATGTAGCTAGCTAGCTTGTTAAGGATAGAATTTAAAGATTGTTTAGATCTAGCTTATAGATCAATTCAAGTCTTTTGGTGATCTAAGGTTAGTAATGGGTTCTAATTTCATTATTATATTGAAGATTAATTTGAATTGTGTTAATTATTTCTTTGTGATGTAATTAAGGTATGTAATTGCATAATTAGTTTAACAATGTGTGCATACGACTACACAGTGCACTTAATATTTAACACTAAGTGTTACATGTGTAGCGTAGATGGATCGAAGCTGGATGTACGCTGAGAACCGTACGAGTGTTGAGTACCTTAATGGCATCTCCACTTTCAAAAGAGCTGCAAGGAGTATATGTTTAATAAGGGGGTGCAATTCATGTCATGTCCGTGCATTGATTGCGTAAAATCAAGATGTTTCAAACTCGCCAGCAGATCGAAGCTAACACTTGATTCAAGGGGTTTCAAAAGGGCTATACATGTTGGACCACCATGGTGAAGAGCATAATATACGTGAAGCAAAGCAGTAGTGTTAATATCGCCGACGGTCAATGATATGTCGATGATCATATCGATTGAAGCCCGATGAGGACAAGGTTGCAGGATGACAATTTGGATCAGATGCTACGCGATGTAGAAGGAAACCTTAATGACAGGGAATATAGAAAGTTCCAGGGCTTAATGGAGGACTCGGAGAAACCTTTCTTCGCAAGGTGCAAGTTGAAATACACAAGGTTATCATCCGTGCTTGAACTACTCAAATTGAAGGCAAGCAACGGTTGGTCCGACAAGAGTTTCACAGCGATGTTACGTCTATTGGCGGACATGCTTCCAGAGGGAAACGAGTTGCCGACAACCACCTACAAAGCCAAGAAGGTTCTTTGTCCCTTGGGAATCGAAGTAGAAAGAATACAAGCATGTCCAAACGATCGTATCTGTACCACAAAAAGTACACAAACTTGCATATATGTCCGTGTGCAACGATCCCAGACAAGCGTAAGAGTCATTCAGATGATGATGGCGAGAGCATTGAGGTGAAAAAGGTCCTCTGCTAAGGTGGCATGGTATCGCTGTAATTCCCGCTTGAAGCGTTTGTTTGCGAACCCAAAGGAGGCAAAAGCTATGCTGGCACTTTGAGGAGCGTAAGAATGCTGGAATGCTAAGGCACCTCGCCGATTCCATCTAGTGGAGAAACATCGACAGAGCTTTCAAGAATTGGTGCGGATCCGAGAAATATAAGGTTTGGATTGAGTCTGGATGGAATGAATCCTTTCGGTAACATGAGCAAATGCAAGATAGCACTTGGCCCATAAATCTCTATATCTACAACCTTCCTCCTTGGTTGTGTATGAAGCGGAAGTACATTTTGTTGTCATGCTTATCCAAGGACCGAAACAACTCAGGAACGATATTGATGTGTACCTAGCTCCATTGGTGGAAGATCTAAAACACCGTGGGTTACCGGGTACACGATGGGATGCGTATAAACGAGAGAACTTTACTTTGCAATCGCTTGTTGTTCTGCACCATAAATGATTACCATGCCCTTGCTAACCTATCAGGCCAGAGTACAAAAGGAACCAAAGCCCGCACTCACCGCTTAGATGATACCGAGAGTTTATGGTGAATCACTCCATAAAATCGTACATGCGCCATCAGAGGTTCTTCTGAGGAATCACCCATATCGCAAGATGAAGCAACTTTTGATGTAGGAACGAAATGGTTCAGCTCCAAGGCGGTTGGAGCGGAGAGATGTTCATGACATTGTTAAGGATTTGGATGTTGCGATGGAAAGGGACGAAATCAAGTACCCGTGAAAAGAGCATGTGGAAGAAGAGATCAATATTCGGGACCTACCTTATCGAGCACCTAGAAGTTCGCCATCGCATCGATGTCATGCACGAGAGAAGAATGTCGTGATAGCGTGATTGGTCTTTTACTCAACATTAAGGGTAAAACAAAGGATGGTATCAACGCACGGCTTGACTTGGTCGATATGGACATAAGACCTGAGTTAGTACCGAAAGAGACTGATAAAGGCCGTACGTACTTGGAACCTGCTTGTTATACTCTGTCAAAGGCCGAAAGAACTGAATTGTGCCAGTACTTGCATAGTGTGAAAGTTCCGTCCGGTTACTCCTCCAACATGAAGAGACTTGTTTCGTTGGAAGATTTGAAATTAACCGGCATGAAGTCTCATGATTGTCATGTGCTGATGACACAGATGCTCCCTGTCGCAATTAGAAGTATTTTGCCGGTCAAGGTCCGAGAGACAATCACTAGGCTGTGTTATTTCTGTAACACAATCGCTCAGAACGTCATCGATCCTGAAGGACTAGATGCTCTGCAAGCTGAGGTGGTGATGACTCTATGTAATCTTGAGATGTATTTCCGTCCATCATTTTTTGATATCATGGTCCATCTCATTGTTCACCTTGTGACAGAGATAAAGATACGCGGGCCAGTGTTCCTACGTAGCATGTACCTGTTCGAGAGGTACATGGGAATTCTCAAGTCTTACGACGGAATCGATCTCGTCCGGAGGGTAGCATTGTCGAAGGTTATGCAATGAAGAGGCCGCCGAGTTCAAGGCCGATTACATGGCCCAGTCGAACCGATAGGTGTGCCTCGATCTCACCATGAGGGAGGCTCCAGGTATCGGGACCATCGGAAGGAAAGCAATCACGCCTGATTCGGATTCGTATGCTCGAGCCCATTTCACGGTTTTGCAACACATGGCTGTAGTGTCCGCCTATATCGCCGAAAGCACAAGCAATGGCTAAGGCAAGAGAATCCAAAGATGGCAGAGTCTTGGATAACGAGACAAAGATAACCTTCGTTCAACAAATGGTTGAAGGAGCGACCTATCACTGGAGCTCGTCGGATGACATGCCGACATGGTTGGCAAAAGGACCAACTTTACAGGTTGTCACATGGAAAGGATATGACATAAATGGGCACACATTTTACACGAGAGATCAGGATATGAAGAGCACAAACCGTAACAGCGGTGTCCGTGATAGATGCATTCAATAATACGGCTGGTTGACGAGGAGCTCCTACTATGGGTTCATAGAGGAGATATGGGAGCTCGACTACGTACTTTTCAAGATTCCCCTATTTCGGTGCCGTTGGGTCCACCTCCAGCACGTGAAGGTTGACAAGAATGGCATCACTACTATGGACCTCGAACATGTCGGATACCAAGATGAACATTCGTACTCGCTAACCAAGTTGTTCAAGTCTTCTATGTAACCGACCCATCCAACAAGAAGCGCCACGTAGTTCTTCAGGGAAAAAGGAGAATTGTCGGAGTTGAGAATGCAGTAGATGAGGAAGAGTACAATCAATTTGATGAGTTGCCACCTATCGGAAATGACATCCTGGTCCCAGAAGAACAACATGAGGAAGAAAGCTACACACGCGGCCGACCGAATCAAGATAAGTGAATGTCGTTGAAAAGATATATCACGACGGTTCTTTAACATAACAACAGGATAAAGAGTTTATCACAGACGGTTATGTTACCTAACCGTCTGCGATATCTTAAGATCATAGACGGTTTTATTATATAACCGTCTGTGATATCTCAACATCACAAACTGTTATGTTATAGAACCGTCTGTGATAATACACCACAGACCGTTATCTTTTAGAACCGTCTGTGATGTGCTCTCCTATATATATCTCCCGCGCGCAGGCCTCATTCACAGCGCGCCAAACCCTAACCCTTTGTGACATTTTGTCTCCCGCGGCGGCCTCCCCCTCGGCGTACGTGCTTCCTCGGCGGCCTCCCCCTCCCGGCGTCCTCCCCCTCGGCGTCCTCCCCTTCGGCGTCCTCCCCGGCATCGACGTGCTCCCCATCATTTTCCTCCCGTGCAGCGACGTGCTCCCCCTCGGCGTCCTCCCCCTCGGTGACCTCCCCCATCGTTGTCCTCCCCCGCAACGACGTTCTCCCCCTTGGTGTCCTCCCCCTCGGTGACCTCCCCCACAGCCGTTGACCTCCCCCGCAGTGACGTGCTCCCCATCGTCGTGCCTGGCCTCTCTTCTAAACAAGCAATCGGTCTTTGTTACGGTGTAAAGTGTCTTTGCGCATCTTTCTTTCTATTGGCTGTGGGTGATTGGTACTGCTCTATGAGTATCAGTGAACCGATCGAGTATTTCTGGGGGACTAGCCATCGAGCTAGAGGCCGTTTCTCGATCTGGAGGCTCTGATTTTGTTCTACTACTGCTACTCGATGATGATTCAATTAAATGAGGCTATATTGATCTGCTAGTTAGTGAGTTCCTTCTGTCATTCAGCACTGTTTAGATCATTGTGTCTAGAATTCAACTTGGTCAGTGTTGTTGCTGTATATGTGATATGCTATCCTGTCTGTGATTCAGCTCTTATACTCGCACTTATTTCTGCTTGTGTGCTGTGTGGACGTCCTAGTTTTAGGGGAGGTGCTGCCGAAATTTTTATTAAGTTCGGCAACGTCCTAGTTCGCTTGTCCTGCTGTTCAGTAGCTTTTCATAGTCCATAGTTGAGTTCTAGTGAATCAATTTTCTTAACCAGTGCTGAATTGCGTAGATTCACTAATCTCAGATTTGTATACCCTGTGATATATTGTTGAAATTGATGTTGGAGGGATCTTTAAGAGCAACCCATCAATTTAGATAATCCGAGAGCAAAGTTGCTTATAAGCTAGTCCTTTGTGTTATCTTGTTTATGTCATACCTCTTGTGTGTGAAGTATGTATTCTCATATATATGCTTAAGAGGAATAATAAACAAAGTCTTGCTCTTATACTCGCACTTATTTCTGCTTGTCTGTTGTGTGGATGTCCTAGTTTTAGGGGAGGTGCTGCCGAAATTTTTATTAAGTTTGGCAACCTCCTAGTTCGCTTCTTTTGCTAAAAGGCTAATAACAAGCCATTTAGGCTAGTTCTTTTAAAAGGCTAATAACAAGCCATGGTATCCACAAACTTATTCACTCTAGTTTGATTTTATTTGTTCTTCTTTTTTAGTTCGCCTGAAACTATTTTAACTTATAAAGAAGATGTCGTCCTCTAATCCATCGTTTGAAGGACATGATGTGCCCTCAAAAGAAGAATCGACCCACGCTGCAAGAGGACCAAACAAAAGGCCAACAGACCGATATACCATTACAGAGATTGATCGAAAGGATGGGGCCCCTAGAAAGCCAAAAAAGGCAGCGAATGCATTTCGGAGTATGTGCGGGATAGTAGCACAGGAACGGGTTCCGATCACACTATCTTCCTGGAGGTTGCTGACTATTGAGGCTCGCAATTCCTTGCTGACGGAAATTCTTTCATCGTTCGACATTCCAGAAGAATCCGCTCCCCTAGTGCAACGGTATGCACTGCTAGCGACAGGAAAGGCATGGAAGACCTTCAAGCATACGCTTTTCGTAGACTACATCAAGAAGGATATAGATCCATACTCTAAGTATGGGTTCATTGATGCGGACACGTGGCGGCGTTTTGTTGAGATGAAGACGACGAGCATTTAATTGCAAGGCCAAAGTGAAGCAAACAAGGCCTTACAGACAAGGAACACTCACCCCCACAGACTCGACACTGCTGGCTACGCGAGGAAGAGAGCGCAATGGGACAGGGAGGACGAGGAGGGTATCTCGCCATTTGCATCGATCACAGATCAACGTGCCAGAGACTGGCTAAGAGCGAGATCAGCTGCCACGTCCTCCGCAACCGTCTCCTTTGTAAACCCCGCAGACGAGGAAGTCTGCCAACGCCTGGTAATATATAAATCGAACTACCAATTTTACGTAATTAGTCCATGACTTCATAAGTGAAATAACTTGTCCGGATCTTGCAGGTAGCGTTGAGTACACAATCGGGCGATGGCTCTTTTTCCCGTGACAGGAGAAAGATGCACTGTCCATGGCCTTGGGAAACAAGGAACACCACGGTCGCATAAGAGGCAAAGGGTTTTTGTTCCATGAAAACTGGATTCCTGCACGACTTCCACATATACCAAGTAAGAAGAGAACTAAAGCCGAGCGAGTCAAATCTTATAAAGAATTTGGAGGACAAGTTGAGAGGAGAGTTGAGAGAAGAGTTGAGGGGAGAACTGAGAAAAGAATTTTATGAGAGGATAAGAATCCTCGAGGAAAGGCTCACCAATCAAGAAAGAAATATTGTACAAGCCCCAGAAGTATGTCCGCAAGTCAGCCCCACCGCCTGTGAAGAGCAAGTTGTGCATCCGCTCCTCCAAGTGACATAGATGAACATAGCGGACTTATCTCAGATGTGACATTAAGGTGGCCACGCGGTGCAATCTCCAAGTGAGAATTAACAATGGCATCATTCCTCTTACATACTGCTTGGGGCATGGCGTATCCATCCACTAAGGGGACCATGGTGCACGGTACCATGATAGCGCTGGGTTTCACCAAAGTCAATGTGGACAGGGTATTTGATAGTTTCAAGATTGTTGATCTATAGAAGCCGCCAAACGACGAGATCGTGAAACTTGGGGATGCCATTGGCACATTCATCCAATGGCCTAGCAAATGACATCTCCTCGGTCGCCCTTCGTCATGCAACAACCGCAACGATCTGATTCGCCTATTGTATCGTCTGATCAGTTGGCTACCAAATCAGCAGTCATAGAGCAGACTCCACTTGATGTACATAATGTTGACCTCTTTCCTGCCCATTCCTCTCCCGTGAAGGGTTCATACAAAACAAAGAAAGGCAAGGACAAACAGAAGAAAGAAAGGCAAGAACAAATCGACTATCCATCTGTTGAGTTGGCTAAACAATACAAGCTAGGAGAGCCCTTACTAATGAAAGGCAGCATAACTTCACTTAGTATACCTTGCCAACAATTGCATAATTTGTACACCCAACAAGCTGGAAAGCCAGAGCATGAACGTACAACAAGTATCAGCGTTAAGTTCAAGTATGAACATCTATTCAATGACTCAGCGGGGGGCTTCTTCACGGTCGATTTTCTGGACTTGTTCCATCTCTACAACCTCGACACCCTCGACGCCGCACTCATAAGATGCTGGACCTTGTAAGTGTGTGCTATCACGTCTACATTCGTCTAATAGTGATAAATGTCCTCCAATATATATATAATTCGCCTTTGTATATATAGATACATGCAACTTGAAGCGATACGTAAGAAACTATCGATCGGTTTCTCGACCCACATATAGTCTCAAAGCAAACAATGGATGATGATATAAACATGGTCGAGAAATACGTGATGAGGCATTGCTAGCACAAAAAATAAAGAATTCATACTTATACCCCATAACCCGGGGTAAGTGCTACCACATGCTATACTTTGTCTCAGATCTGCACACAACTCGCTTGCTCATTATCCATTGTGATATACCTGCGTAGGTTTCACTGGGTTCTAATTGTAATTGAACCAGCCACAAGCCGAGTTAAGTACCTTGATTCCTAACGTGGCGGAAACCATGACTTGGTACCTATCGCAAAATTACTCAGCGGGTAATCACGTTTCCTCCATGCATAACGTACATGGTCGTGTAAGTTGTTCCAGGTTTATATTGCTATTGGAATGGCTTAGGCTAACCTTTTGCAATTTTGTAGAGCGTTCAAAAAGTTGAAGGATTGGACTAAACTACAGCATGATTTGAACTTTCCGGTATCCGCTATACACAATAATCCTATATCAAACCCCATAATAGTGACTCTAGAACTAACCGTAGGTTTTATTTGCAGTGCCACCAGCAAGGTTAGGGAAATAACCTATGTGGATTTTATGTTTGCTACAACATGCAAACCATCGTCGATAAAAAAAATAGCAGTACGGTTAAAACTGCGTTGACTGAGACCCATTTGAGCAACATTAGAGGGAGAGTTTGTTAATTCCTACTCACCGAAGTAATAAATAAAAAAGGCGCGTTCCACGCAGCCTGATAACTTCTGGAGTTGTACAATTATCAAATGGTATTCATTCGGAAAATATGTCAAAAATTCATGGTTATTCTTGTTTGTACGATTCATTGTATTGTCACATGATATTATCCTTAATACATATTTTCTCATCTTGAATATATGCAACAACTTAACAATGTCTTACTTTTTGGAACTAGATGTTTTTCTAACACCCTCAGCAGAACCTCCGTTATTTATGGTTTGTTGTTCAAATTTCCATCTACTTAGGTGTTCTGCATCAAATTTTATTTGTAATGACGATTGATATTTTGTTGTCAGGTTAATTGAATAGATTGCAAGTCGGGTTTTCCATATCAAGACATGGAAGACCCGACTTGCAATCACATTTGTTTAATCTTTTAATTACCCTACCTAGAGTAATCTATCAAGTACATCTACAATTTTTTCCAAAGTACCATGTTCTCCCACTGCGGCACGACGGTGACCCTGCAGAAGAGCATGTCGTCCGCATTATTCTGCAGACCGGGCACAACGGTGACTCAAGAAGGCCACATCATATGGCATGAAGCAAATCACACACTCCAAGGTGTCCGGCTCGATCAAGGCATCGTGGTTGCCGCCGCCATGTCACAGGCGGCTCTTGGTTGATTTATTAGTCGAGTTCCATCAACATTATCATAAGAAGGAGAAAAGCGCTACAAATGTTTATATTTTAAGTCTATCCTGACGGACAAAATCTGCTACAATGCATATAGGAAATGTAGATATTCAATTACAAAATCTATAACTGGTTGTGCCTTATAAATATCGTTGTAGAAATATTGATGAAAGTTTCGAACAACACCATAAATAATGGAGGTTCTGTTGGGGGTGTGGGAAAAAAAGGTCATCACAAACGGTTCTTATTTAAAACCGTCTGTGATAAGTTCATGTCACAGATGGTTGTGATTTGAAACCGTCTATGATATTTAGTTATCACAGACGGTTTGAAATAAGAACCGTCTGTGATAATTAAATTTCACAGACGGTTTATTAATACAACCGTCTGTGATATATATTTTCTCAGACGGGTAGAAAACCGTCTCTAATGATCTCCTTCATCACAGACTTATTGTTACTGACGGTTCACAAAACCGACTCTGATGACGTTGATGAACCGTCTGTGATGATGATTTCTGTAGTAGTGGAGGTTAATATGATCCAGCACTCCAATGAAACATTAAAGGGTATAAGAATAGATGAACTGCTGGGAGTTAAATGTAACACAAGACATTGAATTTGAACCCTCAAAAGGCTTCAAGATACAGTCGATTGAAAACAAAATAGTTTCTTGAGCACCAATAAATAGGCCCCAAGAAAAAAAAGATACATTAGCATAAGAGCTGTACGATAAATCAAGTGCTTGTTAGCTTCTAATATGGAAGCAATATAACGCTTTCTATATGCCTTGTTTTTGTTTCACAATGATATAAAATAGCCATTTCATCAATGTTAATCATCGTGCCTGATGCATCAGTAACTCTCAAGTAGGAAATTCTTCTACAGCATACTCAGATGAATAATTTCAATGAAGTTAATTCATTGGCAAGAAAAAATACTGGGTTTACTCTTGCCAATCATAGTGATTATACATTAGCAGATCACAGATGCAGTCTGCAAACTGCTGATCAACAGGAGCATATTATTACTACTAAAGCAACCAGCTGACATAGAAATTTTAATAGTACAAACCAAATATACCAAAGAGAAACATGTGCTACTTTCGACTTCTACCAAATGACACGCTGACACTGACAGAAACAACAAACTTCATGTTTTATGACCTAGTAATTCATATTATAGATGACTTTTAAAACCGGAAGCAATATTCTGGATTTAGATTTAGTGATAATTAAGAATACTTTTCTTACTTCTGGCAAGTTCATGCATCTACTATTGTGCAAAAAACTAAGTTCACCCAGTTCATAATCAACCTTTTTTGATATTATGCCATTGCAATTGAAAATATTGAAAAATAATGGGGGTTATTATATAGCGTAGTCACAGACAGAAAAAACATTTACCATTTCTTTTTGATGCAACAAAATTAAAGTAAGATCCTTTTTGCCAAGTTTTTTCTCTAGTTAAACTGTCATTATGGAACTGTCAAAATTCTATGATTTACTCGAAAGATTCAGAGCAATACTGTAATTAATTGAACTTGATTTTGCTACCACTTACCATTTCTTTTGGTTAATTCACTCTTCTAGATTGCTGCATTAGATAAATTTGAATTTTTCTTAATCAATCCTGTTTCACCAAGGATTCAAAAACACATTCTGAGAAAATATATCGCACCTTGGCTAGTACGGTTACCACCGGTAACCAGTTTTCTAGCGGATAGTTTCAATTATCAAATTTAGACTCGAATTTGAATTTGCCGATTTTAGCCGTTACCACTAAAATTACTATTCATCAATTCAAATTCAAAATTTAAATTTTAAAATTGAAAGATTTTACACCGTATTTTTTTTTCGGTTGTATTTGGTATGGACGGTTATCGCCAAGAACCTACCGGTAATCACGATATTTCTATCCTTGGTTTCGACACAAAGAATGAGCCAAGTATATTTTTTTGGGATTTATTTTCTAAATTATGCATGCATAAGTAACTCAATTTCCTGAAATATGTAGATGATACAGAGAAATTAGCAGAAACTCAGAACCCTTTGAAAACTTGATTCAATACAAGATACAAAACTAACGACATCGCAGAGCTGTTACCTCAACTTCCTTTTTAAGAGCCTCCTCTTTTCAGGCCTCCGACCTTGCAGTTCTTTGCACCTCAAAGATTACAACAACCCCTGCAACCTACAATAGAATATTTGCTAAACTATAGTGAATGGACAACAAAAATAATCACCAGATCATATGAAATACATGCGGCAAGATAAAGTTATGATAGCATGAGGTGAATTTTCTATATTTATTCAAAATGTGCTCATGCATTATACCTAAACTAGCCTACATTTTGTCTCAAAAGAATTTTCAGCTTCTACTAATATGGACATAATGCAAGGTACACTAAGTTTCATAAAGCATATTCAGCTATGACTTAGTGAATACCGAGTAAATAAAGAGTTCCCCAATAAGATCAGCAGCAGCTTGAACAGCTTTCTCCTCATTCAATGGCCGAATCTCAACATTAGTTGAATGACCATATATTCTTCTTTGGATGTTTGTGGAAATGTGGTGATTTGCCTAAAAAGTAGTATGTGATCAACAATGTTATTTAAGTCACTGAGAAATAATTAGCAGCAAAAAAAGGAAACTAACATGACAAATTGTGAATGGAAGGATATATGTTCCCAGACCAAGAGATCACTACTACAGAACTGGGCATCACAACCGGCCTATTAGAAGCGGTTTGGTGCGAACCCGTTGCGATGTTCGCACTAGAAGCGGTTCGTAGGCAACTGTCCGGAGAGGGCTTCCAGAAGTGGTTTGAGACACGAACCACTTCTGGATCTTGTGTTCTAGAAGTGGTTCTTGTCTCAAACCGCTTCTAATTTTCTGAAGCGGTTTGAGACAAGAACCACTTCTAGAACGCAAGATTCAGACATGGTTCGTGTCTCAAACCACTTCTGGAAGCCCTCCCGCGCAGCGCATTTAAACCCTTCTTCCTCCACGAGCCAGCAGAGGTACGATCGAACAGAGAAGGGCCGGCCCAGCGCTGTTCTTGGGGAGGTGCTGTCCAAATTTTTAATTGGGGGTGATTAGCTCCAAATTAAGTGTTTCAAGGTTAGTAACATCATGTGAACATTCTTCTCACCTAGAAATTGCTATTTTTTTCAATGGATGTGGAGAAATCTTGAACTTTTTAAGCAAGATCACCATGATCAAAAATTTGTTTTCTATGCTTGTTTTTGTTGTTGTATGAAGATGTAAGGGGGAGATCTAGTTCAAAATATGACATTACAAGGTAAAGGTGATTGGAAGCTTTAGATCTAGGTGGTTGTTAGCTTTAGAATCTTAAATATCCCAATAAGTTGGGGGAGATCTAGGTACAATATTGCAATGAAGTAATTATTAATGTATGAAATAAAATAGAAAAACATGTAGAAGGATAAAAAATAATTACAAAGGTAGGAAGGGATAAAAAATAATTAGAAAGGTTGGTCTTTAATTGGATGACGGTGTAGGTGGAGCTTTTTTTGTTGGATTTAAGTGGTTGTGAGCTTTAGATTTTTAAATGTAACTATAAGTTAGGTTATAATTTTTGTAACGAAATTTGTTATAATTTTTAATGAAATTATAACTTGGTGTAGATGAATCGGCAATGGATGTACAATGCGGACCGTCGCTCGAGAGAGTTCATTGATGGTGTGCAAGCTTTTCTTGATGTGGCCATTGCATTCTTGTCTCCAGGTAGCTTCATATGTTGTCCATGTGTAGATTGCAAGAACGAGAAGGAGCACTCCCAGCGATGGCAAGTTATGAACTACTTGATCATGAGAGGTTTCATGCCAAACTATACCTGTTGGACCAACCATGGCGAAGTAGAGGTGATTAGCCAGGAAGACGATGAAGAAGGCGAGGAATAGGAAGATGGATTCAACAGTATCCCGGACAGCACGCAATACTGTTCCGTGGAAGAAGCACTTGGTGACTTTGGTGATGATGAGCTAGACTAGATGCTGCATGACGGAGAGGGAGACTGCACAGATGTAAGACAGTTCAAGAAGTTCAAGTGCATGTTAGAGGACCACATAACTCCTTTGTACCCAAACTGTGGGCAGGGCCACAAAAAGCTGCGTACCACACTGGAACTCATGCAATAGAAGGCTACAAAAGGTGTGTCAGGTAAGGGATTCGATGAGTTGTTATCACTCATAAAGAAGTTGCTTCCAGAAGATAACACTCTGTCTAAATCTACATATGAAGCCAAGAAAGTCGTTTGTCCTTTGGGATTGGAAGTACAGAAGATACACGCATATCCTAATGATTGTATCCTGTATCGCAATGAGTATGCCGATTTGGATGTTTGTCCAGTGTGCAAAGAATCATGGTATAAGGTGAAGCGTGACGATCCAGGTGAAATAGATGGGGAGAGTAAGAAGAAGAGACCTCCAGCTAAAGTGTTGTGGTATTTCCTTGTGATCCCCCGATTGAAACATATGTTTGCTAACAAAGCGCATGCCCAGATGACGCGTTGGCACAAAGAAGAGCGTAAGGACGACGAGATGCTTAGACACCCTACAGATGGCTCACAGTGGAGGAAAGTCGATCGGATGTACCCGAACTTCGCAGATGAGGTGAGAAACATAAGGTTTGGGTTGAGTACCGATGGGATGAATCCTTTCGGAGAATTGAGCAATAGCCATAGCACCTGGCCTGTTACACTATGTATCTATAACATTTCTCCATGGTTGTGCATGAAGTGAAAGTACATCATGATATCGTTGTTGATCCAAGGCCCCAAGCAACCTGGAAATGACATCGATGTCTACCTGAAACCATTGGTTGAAGATCTTGTGACGTTGTGGGAGGATGGTGCAAGGGTATGGGATGAGTACAAAAGGGAGTATTTCACCCTACGTGCATTGTTATTTGTAACAATCAACGACTGGTCTGCTCTTGGTAACCTGTCCGGCCTAACTATCAAAGGATATAGAGCCTGCATCTAGTGCTTAGATGAAACAGACGGCATGTACCTGAAAAACTCTCGGAAGGTTGTGTACATGGGTCACCGTAGGTTTCTTCTTACGAGTCACCCGCTACGGAAGAAAGGCAGGAAATTTAACGGGCAACCAAATCTTCGTGCAAGGCCTCAGCATCGTAGTGAGCCACGTGTGTTTTCTATGGTAATGGATTTGAAAGTAGTATTTCGAAAGGGTCCTAGAAACAAACATGTGCAGAATGAGGATGGTCAGGCACCCATGTGGAAGAAGTCAATATTTTGGGACTTGCCTTATTGGGAAGTCATGGAGGTTCGTCACTCACTTGATTTCATGCACATCACGAAGAATGTCTGCTTGAACCTGCTAGGCTACATAGATATGTACGGAAAATCGAAAGATACACTGCAAGCTCGAAAGGACCTTAAACTCTTGGAACTGAGGAACGACCTACCTCCGAAAAAAAGAGGGAAATGACAACATTACCTACATCCTGCGAGCTACACTCTAAGCAAAGAAGAGAAAAAAAGCATGATAGAGTTCCTGAACAACGTGAAGGTCCCTTCTGGATACTCCTCGAATGTAAAGAGACTCATAAACACGAAAGAGAATAAAATCATACACATGAAATCCCATGACTGTCTTGTGTTAATGACACGATTGCTCGATGGTACGTGAGAGGCATCTTGCCGAGTGGGTACGGGGGACAATCACAAAGCTGTGTTCTTTTTTCAATGCGGTTTCACAGAAGGTCATCGACCCAGATAAACTAAGTAAGCTGCAGGATGACGTGGTACAAAGTGTGGTTAGTCTTGAGATGATCTTTCCTCCTGCATTCTTTGATATTATGGTTCATTTCACCGTTCACCTTGTCAAAGAGATAGGTATTCTCGGACCTGTGTATCTGCACAACATGTTCCCTTTCGAGAGGTACATGAGTGTGCTAAAGAAGTATGTCCGTAACCGTTCTCGTCCGGAAGGATGCATTGCCGAGGGTTATGGGACAGAGGAGGTGATTGAGTTTTGTGTGGATTACATTAATGATCTAAACCCGATCGGCGTCCCTATATCACGCCATAAGGGTAGGCTACGGGGAAAAGGGACACTAGGAAGGAAAGCAATTGCATGCAATGATCTTCTTACATTTAAGCAAGCACATTTCACGGCTTTGAAACAATCAACTGTAGTGGTCCCGTATGTCCTTAAGCACAAGAGTATTCTACACCGTGATTTCCCGAGGAGGTCTGAGGATTGGATAACACTGAAGCACATGGATTCTTTCGGCACTTGGTTACAAAACTACATCCTTTTCAAAGGGTCAGACAATGAACAGTTGCAGCGCTTGGCTCGGGGACCATCTAGTGAAATCGTGACATTCAAGGGGTACGAGATAAATGGTTACACATTCTACACCAGATCCCAGGATAACAAGAGCACCAACCAGAATAGCGGTGTCCGTATAGATGTCGAAGACAACAAAGGCAAGGTGGATACATATAATGGTTTTATAGAAGAAATATGGGAGCTCGACTATGGACCTTTGAAGGTCCCTCTATTTAAGTGCCAATGGGTCTGAAGGATCGAGATGGCGAACAGAGAGGGGGTGAATGGTCGCAAACAAATTTTCCCCTAAAATACTCCAACTAAAACCTCGACAAGATCGTTCAAAGTAAATCGTGAAAAACCCGAAAAACTAGACAACTATGTGTACCCCTAACTTGCATGGATAAGTACCATAAAACGTGTGGGGATTCTTGAGTCACAATTCTGGTTGTCTAGTATCCAAAAATGGGAAGGAATCAATTCAACTCTTGCTTTTAGAAAGGAGATCAATTCAAATTGCAAAAGCCACTTTCAGAAAAGCAAAATCAGAATTTCCAGAAGTTGTCCTTAATTTGAACAAGTGGTTGGTGGGTTTCTACAGCTCAAGAAATTTTAAAAAATTTTCTTCCTATTAGCAGATGAGTCATAAATAATTCCACCAAAGTTCACCTCAAAAAACCATACAGAAAAAACAGGAAAAATCTAAGAACACAGTCAGTCAAGAACTTCGAGCAGAAAGTTTGGAGCTCAGTTTTCACCTCATGGCGCCCAAATGGTGCAACAAGTGGACTCTAAAATTTTTCTACAGGTGTATATGGGAGTCCCGCACCTTACCTAATAATAATCACTCAAAAATAATTTTTCTATATTTTTCTAAAAATCAAATACTAACTGCTGCGTGAATAACAAGTTCTGGACAGAGTTGAAACTTGAAAGAAAAGATGATCTCTACTCAATCCAAGAGTGCAAAAGAGATGTAAAACCATATGAACACACTGAAAACATCCAAGATCAGAATTTAGAAGGAGGGGAGGCAAATCCAAATTGCATGAATGTAAATTGTGGGAAAGTAAATGCTGAATTTAAATTGCGTAAAGTAAAGACATAATGTAAATGCGGAATTTAAATTCACAATAATGTAAAGAAATTTTTTGTATTTCTGGTGGGAAGGTTTACAAAGCCTCACTTCATGTGGGCAAAGCACAAAGGAGCAACTCAAACCTTCAAGGGGAGGAGGCTACCCCTCCACCCCTATTTATACTACTCTTGGGCCACCTACCACCCTTGGATGAGTCCCTCAACCCTAGAGCACTCATTTAAGGGCTAGGATTAACCTACACACATAGCCATGCAAGGGCTAACCCAAAACCCACACACATACCGGGTTTTTTTGCACGGGTTTCAAAGCATACTACCTAGACCCGCATACCTATCAACTAGACCGTAATCCGACGGCCCTCATTGATCCACGCGGCATCTAGCTAGCATCATCTCCTTTCCTTGTCTTCTTGACTTGCCCGGACTCCGTGTCCGATCATTTTTCGGTGATCTCCCGACCGTCTGGACCTCCGACGCTCCTTGCCTAGTCCCGGTCATCCTCCGCCTCACCATGACCTAGCACCGTCGCCTTGCAACCATCAAAGACAAGCAAAAACCTTTCATATAGCAATGCCTACAAAGATATTCAATGATTATCCCAAAATCATTAATCGAACATAATTGCGCTCAATGGTCTGGTGCTACTGCCCCTAGGCCAGTAGCACTAGGAAAAGCAACCAACACTCAAATTGCTTCAAATCCAATTCACTTCAAATCAAACTCAATTTCAAATCAAACCAAGCTCAAAACTCGTCAATTACTCATCACACACAAGGATAGACCTCCACATGGTCTTTCAGGGTCAAACTAACTTCAAGCGGCGTGAAGGTCGACAAATACGGTATGACAATCGTGGACCTCATGCAAGTCGGCTATAGGCGCGAACCGTTCGTCCTCGCGAATGATGTGAGACAAGTATTCTACGTAATGGACATGTCAAGCAAACCTAAGAAGCAGAAGGGCAAGCAGAAAGATTGTAGTAGTAAGCCAAAGCGACACGTGGTTCTCCAAGGCAAATAAAGGATTGTTGGAGTTGAAGACGTCACAGACGAGGAAGAGTATAGTCAGTTCAACGAGCTCCCTCCTTTCGCTGTGGATGTCGACATAAGCCTCCTCAATGACACAGACGTGGATGCTCCTTTCATACGTCGCGATCATAATGAAGGAACACTTGTAAAGACAAAGTATTTGACTACTTGAGATGTACCACTACTGTATTCACTATGTATGTGTACCACTACTGTATGAACTATGTATGTGTAAAGCATTTTGACAAATTTTGAAATGACATTAGAGTGCTAAAAGCATTTTTTTAAAAATTATGGAATGAAACTAAAGTGCTAAAAGCATTTTTCAAAAATTCTGAAATGAAACTAAAGTGCTAAAAGCATTTTATAAAAATTCTGAAATGAAACTAAAGTGCTAAAAGCTTTTTTAAAAATTATGGAATGAAACTAAAGTGCTAAAAGCTTTTTTAAAAATTATGGAATGAAACTAAAGTGCTAAAAGCATTTTTTAAAAATTCTGAAATGAAATTAAAGTGCTAAAAGCTTTTTTAAAATTATGGAATGAAACTAAAGTGATAAAAGCATTTTTAAAAATTTCTTAAATTGAAAAAAAGAAAATTTGTCTGACATCAAACAGTAAAACAAAAAAAAGAAAGGCCAGGGGGCGCGAGCGGGGCTCGAACCTGCGTGGGCGAGCCCACACTCAAGTGCCCCGCGCTAGCCAGGGGGGAGGAAGAGATCTTGTCAACCTATAAGGGCACCATATTATTTTGAATATTAGCCGGTCAGCACTTCTACAAGCAGTTGGTATTAATAGCCGCTTGTAGCTTGCGGTCTACAAGCGGTTGATAATACTAACCGCTTGCATAGGTCCTTTCCCACTTCCGCCCATCCATGCACTCTACAAGCGGTTAGTAATATTAACTACTTGTAGAAGTCATCTTTACAAGCGGTTGATAATTCCAACCGCTTGTAGAAAACTGTATAGTAAAAAAATGAAAGGCCAGGGGGCGCAAGCGGGGCTCGAACCCGCGTGGGCGAGCCCGCACTCAAGTGGCCCACGCTAGCCAGGGGGAGAAAGAATTTATGTCAACCACTAAGGGCAGCAGATTGTTTTTGAATATTGCGGAACCCACTTCTACAAGTGGTTGGTAGTAAAAACCGCTTGTATAAATTAATTTTACAAGCGGTTTGTAATACCAACCACTTGTAGAAGGCCTTCCTCAAGCGGTTGGTAGTAAAAACCGCTTGTAGAAGTGAGTTCCCTGTATAAGGTTTATACTCCCCGCGCTCTCAGACCCTAAATTTTCTAAGTCCCCGCTCTCAGACCTTCTGTGTCTCACCGCCGCCGCCTCCGTCGAGACCCCGCGCTGCTGTCCTCATCGACGCTGTCGCCCTCCTCCGCCACCCAACCATCCCGGTGCCACTCCACCCCCGCGCAAGTCGACCCCCGCGTGGGTGCCCTCATCGCTGCCTCCTCCACCACCTCGCCGACGCCTCCTCTGCCACCTCGCCGATGCCTCCTCCACCACCAAGCCGCCGCCACACCGCCATTCCACCACGGAGGACCGAGGTATAGCTGTGCATGCCATCGTCCTCCCTCTCTAATTCGGCTACCCACAAGGTGTTTGGTGAAATGTCCACAAGGTGTTCAGCTATTTAGTTTAGGTTCCAGTAGAGCTTATGTACATGAATCTTACTGAATCATAGTGAATACTAGCTCATTAATATATATATGATGATGGATGTGTAACTTCAATTATGTTTGTTCTCTTGTGGTATTATGTGTTGACTAAAATCACTCGAGATGCAGCAGACTCTGAGCTTTTTGGTAGCGCAAATGACATATTAGAGTTACGTCTGTGGGCTTCTTATCGTGGATTCATTTTTCCAGTATTCGATTGATGAAAGTTTCTTCTAGCATGTGCTTCATTCTTGACTTGAGAAACTGCACATTTTCTATATGGATATGGAAATTAATTGCGCTAATACTTAGATTTGTGATGGTTGTTTATTTTTACATGTGATGAAATGTTGAGACTACCTTGAATGTTTAGTATTAACTTAAGCTAGTCTAATTAGCCTTGATTATTTTTTCTGGCAATTTGTTGTTGGTAACTGGTAAGTAGGACTTAGTTTGAAATGTTAAGAAGTATTATTTACTACCACCTCTATTTTTTAATAAATGATGTTTGAGCCTCATGCGTACATATTAATAGATGCACAGCATTACCGCCATACCCCTATAAAATGTCTCTTTTACTATGCCATTAAATTTATTCGTCACTTCATTCATCAAACCACTCACCTTTATTCTTAAATCAATGGCCTCGTACAATGAAGTATGCTTAAAACAAGCGAAGGGCAATTTGGGAAGATGTAGCTATATTTTGCTTTGAAAACATGGAATATCCTTTATGTTTTATTACTCATACAAAAAGGAGGTGGTGGTTGTGATGGTAGGTACACCATCCCTCTCATGTCCCCTCTTCACTTCATAAGATCTTTTGTTGATGGATCTATATGTGTTGTTCGTAGTATCTTTTTGTGTAGAATTGCATCGTGTGCACATGTGTATAACTGTATATGCATGTTGAAGGTTGATCTGATGTGAATTACGTATGCAACTTTTTTAGATTTAAGGGTAATTTGTTTTGCTTTTTAAGGTTTAAAACTTTTTATATATTATCCATCTAGAAGATTCTGTAAAATTTTCAAGTCGAAATAATATTATATTTGTTTTGTGGTGCAGAGGAAAGGAATTTATTACAATGAAAGATTTCTTGAGAACCAAAATTCAATATAATTTCTGATTATATGATTGTCTTGTGAAATGAAGTTATTTATGCAATTGGTTAATATAAATGAGTTGATTTTTAAAATGGATGTGTTGTACATGGTGTAATATGTAATCTGAGCTAATGTCAGAAATTGATGTAATAATATGCTTGTGTTGTAATATGTAATATGATTGTTTCAAAGTAATGTGATATTTATGTCAACATTTTTTCGGAATTAGGATAGATGGCGCAACCAAGACGTGGTGATCCTACTTTCGACGAGGGAGAACAGTTCTTGCTAGACTCCATCGCGCTGGGTAGCATCGAAGGTGATGCTAACACTACTGCCGCTGAGGCTAACTATAATACCGCAAAAAAAATCGTTTGGCCTGGGTCCCTTCACCATTTCTTGAGTTTCTTCTGTTCTAGATTGGAAGCTATTTTTCTCACTACTTAATTCAGCCATCAGTGATTTTTTGTACATGATATAGCCGATGCAGTTCATGGACTGATGCAACACAAAGATAAGATGTAAAGGTTCTGTCTTGCAGCAATGGCAAAATAATTGTAGGAGGGGTTTTTTGGGAAATTCCCCTCCCTCACCTAATCTCTCTCTCCTTCTTTATGTGGTTGAAATGCTTGGAATCAGATTTTTTTCCCCAGCCATTTTCTTTCCTTCCTGGCGTCCAGCTCCCTGGCGATTTTTTCCCCTGCGCCCTCACCTCCTTGGCGACGGCCCATGCGCCCCTGCAGCCCCAGGCCGTGCGCCTCCCCTCCCATGGCTGCTTCCTCCTAGCGCCCTCCCCTGGTCGAGCTTCCCTCTGGCGCCGCTCCTGCCACCTCCCCTCTGGCTCGGCGACTCCAGCAGCAGCGCCGGCGAACCTCCTCTTGGCGAGCTCCCTCCGGCCGGCAGCAAGCCTCCCCTCCAGCCCTGCCTCGGCTCCTCCACCTCCTTTTCCTCCCTAAGTAAGATTGGAGGTAAAAACCCTAGAAATTTTGGGGGTGAGATTGCTTGCATGCATGGTGTTTGATGAAATGCTTGGCTAGGGTTCTTGTTTTTGCAATGCATTTAGTTGGGGAATGGAGAGACTAGAGTGATTTGAAAATTTCGGTTTCGAGCAGATTTTTGCCCACTGTTAGAGCTGCTGTTTGAAAATTTTACAAGCGTTTCCTGGGGGTCCGACTATTGCGAAAGTTGTAGATAATCAAATTACCTTTCAACGAAGACCAGAATCGCTAAATTTCGTTCAGCCGTTTAAAAGTTATAGCTATTTTACCTCGTGCTGTCCAGAACGCGTTATTTCTGCGGCTGTCTGCTGTTCGTCGCAAATATGAGAATAATCGGTGCTTTTCCCGGTCGGTCGGCTATAGAAAAAGTTGTAGATAATCGAATTATATTTCAATAGAGACTGAAATTACTAAGTTTCGTTCATCCGACTAAAAGTTATGACCGTTTTACCGAGTGCTGTCCCGGGTTGGCAGATTGCTGTTTTGAGGTTTTAGGAGTGGGTTGCGAAGCCGACTTAGTATGAGTCTTGTGTTGATTTATGGGCGTGTCTTTGAGTTAGTTATATCCATGTGCAGGTGGTGTGACTCCGGGTGTGGTAATCTCGTCTCGCCACACCGCCACGAGAAGTTGAAGGCAAGTGCATCAATTGATTGAACTTTGTGAATTGTGGATTGAATGTCTTGATTAATTTGATATGTGAACCGCTAATGCTTGTTGTGGTTATACTGATAACACTAGTATGGGTAGGCTATGTGAATACTTATGAATGACATTAGAGGATGAAACTTGCATGTGCATCCGTGTTTGTTTGCTATGTGTGCTATATTGAAGAATTATGTGCCTTGTCTTTGTGATTTGTTGTGATAACTTATGTTCCATGTTGGTGCTCGCTAGTAGGATTAGGGTATTATTGATATCAAAGACATGAGTTGTGAGTCAAGTATAATGGTTCAATTCGTGTTCATGATAAAAGGTTATGGTTTTTGTATGAAGTATTGATGATAAATGAATGTGAGGACGGAGTATGGAATTTGATTGCAAAAATGGTTTGAGTTATGATCAAGATAGATGGAATTAGTAATTACTCGAGTATTGGTGATATGAGTATGAATATGAATGTTGAGGATGTGATTATGAGTGTCGAGGATGTGAAGGGTAATTTATGGATGTGAGAAGTGGCTGATGTTTTATGTATTTGGCTATGGCTATACAAATGTGAGAAATGAATGTAGTTCACAAATTTGTTATGTCATTTGCATTTGTGCATTCATGATGGAAGGGGCGACCCATTCTGATGCAGGCCTCTGTGCTCACATGTAGTGAGTACGAAAGTCCTACCTCGTAGTCCCGTATACGTGGTTGTACGGGAGTGAGTCAGTAAGAGTAGGCGCCCTCCACCACGGGGTGGAAGGGGAATGAGAGGGTGCACACCGACGGGTGTGCACTCGGCCATACCGGTATGTGCTAAAAGAGGAAATGAGACATGCATGATGCATCATATGCATGAGAATTGTGAAATGAAATGAGTATATGAACATGCAAGCATATTTGCATCTGCATGGCATTGACAATGAGGAAATCATGTTTAATGAGTTGATTGTGATGTATGGATTGAGAGTCTGCTTTTGTATGGCATATTTGCATCTGTATTGCATTGACAATGATGAATCATGTTTAATGAGTTGATTGTGATGAATGGATATGAGCTTCTTCTTGTGTATGTTTTGTGCACTTGAGCATGAAAGCATAAACGCATTACATTGCATTGTGTGTTGCAACGGATAAATGGGATTGATAGGAATGGGAAGAACAGGTTGAGGATTGAGGCGTGGACTCATCCAGAAATGTTTATTGAGGCAGAGGTAAGTTTTGTTACGTTTTCGAGTTGGTTGCGGTAAGTGGAGTCAATTATCGCTACATTCTGGATGTTTTCAGTTAAGTAATGATTATGGTAAATGATGGAGTAATCGTTCTCTTATGTTTTGGATCTTTTATGAATTCAACTGCCTTCATTTATTTACGAAGGCCAATTAAAGAAATTGTTACTCTATGTTTTGAAGTAGCTGTATTTTAGTTTAATTTCTTATTTTGTCTACTTGTTGCACTTTGCTGAGTCTTGGACTCACGCTTGTTTGTTTCCTGTTTTAGGTACCTTGAAGTTGGCTCGTCTAGTTGGGAGTAGTATCACGTGCACGCCTTTGGCCTCCACAATCTAGTTAACTAATTCGTTAAGTCTGGATGTAACTACTGTGTTTGTAATGTGTCTTTTGTTGTGGGGGAGTTGTTTATTTCTATTGGATGTGAGGTTGGTTAACTAAGGACCTGCTAGAATGATATCATGTGACTGCATATGTTTTCTGTCTGCTGAGTGGATGTCCCTTTTTTCTAGAGAGGTCATGCCGAAATTTTGTAAATTTCGGTGACTTAGTTTTAAATTGGTTTTAGAGTTTAGTGGGTGATTGCAGTCAAGTTCATAGAGGTGTTAGTTTTTTTTATGTCTTCTTTGGTAATTCTCGGTTTAGTTGATCTTGTTGTGGAGATTTATCGTGGGTTGGTAACCCTTTAGGACATGTGTGGGTCCGAGAGTTGTCGCTAGTGAGGAGGGTTGGTAGCATCCGTGGCACGTTTGGGCTCCGGGGTGTTACACTAACGTTGGTTCCGGTGAGGCCGTTGAGGCTACAGCCGATAAAGCCATTAACGCTGGAGCCGCTGAGTCCGGTAACACTGGTTCCGGTGAGGATGAGGTATAGCCAGAAGAATATAATCCCCGTGGACATGTTAATTAATCGTAATTAATTAATAAAATACGCTCTGACACGTTTATACATATGTTTGTGTATTTCAAGAGCAACCAATCCAAGTATCGGGGACCTAACAAGAAGCCATCCACAAAGCATGTGTTTACCGACGTTAGCAACGAAGGGATGCCGGTTGCCCCTCTTTCAGCAGTTGGGCCATACAACAATGCTTATGGTTACCACATGAGGGATCACGTCCCAATTAGCATCAGAAAATGGGCCAAAGTTCCTCAAGCTACTAAGGACACGCTCTGGCAAGATATTAAGGAAAATTTCACATTTCCTCAAGGGTCCGAAGACAAGACCAAGAAATTCACTTTGAAGAAGATGGCAACCTCGTTTCAAGCGTGGAAGACGTCTCTTAGCCGCAAGTATGTGCAGAAGGGAGAAACACCCGACTTCAACCAATTTCCTAAGCTGGCAGATCGTTGGGAAGCATTCGAGGAGTATAAGCTGTCAGCTGAAGGCCAGGCCGCGAGTCAGAAGAACAAGGTCAATTCACAGATGAAGAAATATCACCACCATCTTGGCACCGGTGGTTACCTCAAGGCTGTACCGAAATGGGAGAAGTGGGAAGAAGAATTAATGGCGAAGGACGTCACACCAGCTACCACTTTGTGGGAAGAGCGCCTGCGCAATTGGTTCATGGGTCATGGGGGGAGGCTTGCAGATGACGGCAGCTTGGTAATGGCACCAGGAGTGCAAGAGGCTGGTCAAAGGATTATACAAGCTGTCGAGCATTCTCAGGCAGGTACGTTGGTGACAAACAGGGAGAATGATGAGCTAACACATGCCCTTCAAAACCCTGAGCACCCGGGACGGACACGAGGTATGGGCAAGCTAACACTGTGGAAGTACGGTTTCGCCAAGGATGCACATACGTACAGGAGCTGGCATAGAAGCAAAACAAGAGAATCATATAAAATGTACCAATTGGAACAAGAGCTCAGAGCAACCCAAGCTAGCATCGGCGATATAGTTGAGCAACAAGTACAAATTGCCCTCAGCAAGCTTCAGGGACTAGGTCCGAGTAATCAGCCAGACGCCGTGATCAGCCCCTCTGAGCGGCGGAGTAGCTGCGCATCCACCGGGGCCCCTGAAGCGGACAACTTGCTAGCCCGTTATCCCATGGATGACATAAGGGTTCGCCGCCAGTGTGAGCTACACGTTGATGCGCGTAACCTCTCCATCAAGGTGGCTTACGGCATGGCATTTCCGATGGAGTAGGGCCAGACATTCCACTGCAACGAGATACCCCCGGGTTACTCGAAGGTCACGGTGGCGGAGGTGCTTAGCGGATTTGAACAACTTCACCTCGATATTGCTGGAGGCGACGACGTGACCAAGCTTGGACAGGCCCTCCACAATATCATCCTTTGGCGCAAACGGTACATCATATTTCCAGATGGTGTGGACGCGTCATCTCCACCATGGCAACCCACACCTTCTCCAACGTCACCTCCACGCAATGCCTCACCGGTAAAACAGAGCACGCCTCCTCCACCACCCGCTCCATGCAGAAGCCCTACTCCACCACCAGCATCTCAAACAAAAAAGAATCCCCCCAGGAAAACCACGCCTCCACCATCTCCTCCAAGGAAGAAGCTCGATAGTAGAAAGGCTCCTCCACCTAGTCCCAAGAAGGCGGAGTCTAGCCGATCGACAAAGATAAAGGAACCTCCAAAGAGGGCATATGATATGAATAAGGAGGAGAGTGACATGATCATTAAAGCAGAATTGGCTGCACACTTCGCAAAAAAGAAGCTAGAGCCAAAGGTACCAATTGATCCAAAAGCAGCGGAACACTTCACGACATGTCATGCAAAGCCACTGCCTGTGCCGTCCAACTATGAACGGACAATAATAAAGTCAACACGGAAGAATAAACGTGGTCAGGCGGCGATAACGAAGAAGAGATACCAAGATCAGGAGAACCTCGAGAGGTTTATGAAGGAGGCAGGACTCAGTTCCACAGCTGCAGCTCTTGGATTAATAGATGATCTCCCAATGGCAAAGGTCAGATGGCAATATCAGTTGGGCCAGGAGCTGATTGACCCTAATGAGATAAAGGATCTGCCAACCAAGATGCGGCAATTTCACGAATGGTACATGACAGAGTCCGCTCAAGGAAGAACGATGTTCCCCCTCCGTATCACAGAAGATGATTTTTATCGTGGGGACAACAACATATGGCTTGAATTCGACGACTTCTACCATTTTTACCATGCCGACGCCATCAACGTGTCTCTCATGAGCTGCTGGTGACCTTTACCGTGTGCTTCCTCATACAATAAAATTGCAATTCTAATAACTTGTACCTTTCTATGTAGAATAGAGATACAACGATGTAGAAAAGAGAACATCTTCAATGTGGGCTTCATTGACCTAGAGATTGTTAACAAGTACGTCTTTGGATGCAACCGAAAGGCTGTTGAGGATTACATTCTCGATGCATTCTTGGGACAACATTACAAACTGTACATACTTCTGTCCTTCAACTTCGAGTATGTATATATACAACCTCTCATTCTTATATTTTCCAAGGCATTGATAATACTACTAGCTAGTTACATATATGTTCCAATACATGAATAGGTTTCATTGGATCCTTCTTGTCATCAAGCTTGATAGTAGCCAGATCGTTGTTCAAGACCCAAAAAGGACTCCAGTGGAAAAATATCAATATATCATTGATACCCTAAATAAGTATATAGCACATATATATACGATAGTTTCCTTATTATATATATTGAAATACCTTGCTAATTCCAACTCTGATAATTACTATTCATACTAACGCATCACACAGGGCATTCGCAAGGTTTCGAAAGAAGCAACAAGGAGATTTCAAGAACGAATTTGATGTCCAAATAAGCACTCGAGTACGTATTAAAGAATATTAATATGTTGTAACAGTTTTTCATCCCAATAATTGTTTTCTTTTCAAATTTCATCGCAGGTTCTACAAATGCAATTTGGAAACAACTTATGTGGCTATTATGTGTGCCACTATATGCAAAGTATTACCCACGGAGATGTGCTGACAACCAATGCCGAGGTAGTGTGCACATGTCAATTTCTTAGTACTTACACTTTAATTACATGTCCAAAGATTTATTTACTTCCTGCTTTGTCAGCCCAACATCGATGTGCAAGGTGTGACCCCACCGCACCAGGGTTGCAAACAATCCAAGAACAACTCATCGGCTTTATTGTCGATTTAGATTGTATCCACCAAAAGCGAGTTCCACATAAATGGTTGGAGAGATTGTCTGAAATAAGGACAGCTGAACCGACATCAACGTCGACCAAGGGCACAAAGAGCAACGCACGCAAGAAATGAGCTCAAGATTCGCCCTTTTATTCTTTGAAACTTGTAAAAGTGGCTTATTATTTCATGTGTTCATCAACTTGTTCATTTTTTTAGTCTATTAAGTTCGTATTTTTCTGTAAATGAACCTGTAATTATTTGAATGAGTACGCATGAATAATATATATTTAATTGTGTCAAAAAACTCCTGTAGTTCTATTTATTTTAATTGTCAAAATCTATATCAAAAACCCCTCTCAAAACATATTCTATATTGAATATAATTAAAACACTGTGCAGTCAGCCTCTTCACAAGCGGTTGGTAACTCCAACTGCTTGTGGAGAGAGCATCTTCGTAAGACCAACCGCTTTTGGAGAGAGCCTCTCCACAAGCGGTTCGTAACACTAACCGCTTGTGGAAGACCCCCACGTGGCGGCTACTCGAGCCTGCCTGGACACGTTCCCAACCGCTTGTGGTATCGAACCACAAGCAGTTTGGGGAACCGCTTGTGATACCCGACGGGGTATCACTCACGGTTGGTTACAAGCGGTTTTAAAACCGCTTCTGAAAGCGATTTCGAACCACTTGTAGATGCCCAATTCGCAGTAGTGGATTCATAGAGTTTTTTATACGTAGAACTGAAAAACCGTAAAAAAACAGTCTCAGATAGATCGATTATTTAGATAGGCCAAACGGTAAACAAAAAGTGATGACTAATATACAATAATGCATCCATACAACTATTAGCACAGAATACAACACTGCCAATTCAGTAACTATACAAAAGTGAGAAGACATGCACTTCTATTTTCAGCATTCTGGGATGCAGAAGGAAATCACATGAGCAAGGCAAGAGATGCCTCACCAACTTATTCATGGGAGCTCAAAAGTGGCCCATTCATTGTTTCAACAGTCAATATTTTGAAGTCTGGCATGGAACCATATTTGGAGTCAAGTCACCTGCATGGCAATCAAGCAAGTTCTTTGAATAAAACAATGAATCAAAGTCACAAAGATACCTTAATCTAGTATATATTTTAAGTCCAACTGTTTGATCAAACAGCCATAGGGTTGACGGAAGTGTCACCGCAAGATGTTGTTAAAAATTGTACCTTCATTGAGGTAACTCAAAACTGTTAGATGAGGATTGCATTTCAGCAAAAAACATGTGGGAAATTATTAGAAACCTTAAGTGTCCTGCATTTCATCTCGGCATTTCATCTTACACATAAAAGTGAGAAAAAAACACTGAATCATGATGCCATGGTACCTTCATGATGAGCTTCTATGAAATGAGTTCTCATGGATATTAGAAACCTTAAGTGTCCTGCATTTGATTAAAAAAAACTTCACCAGCTAGATAGCCACAACAAATACAGGGAAAAAACATTTTGTACAGATAAACCTTGACAGTTTGGGAGTCAGTTACTTGAATAATTGCATTGATGCTTTGGAGCCCAAGGTGATTTGCAGAAGGCATGGAAGCATTTAATGATTACCCATTACCATTTGATGCATTGCCTGGTTATCATTGATTGTAGACTTGGCAGTCGTTCTCCATCGCTTCAACAAATATCTAAGCAGGAACCTAATCTCAGAGATACACAGTTAACTGACACAATATTCCTTAGTCCTAATAGGTCGGAAAAATAACTTCACTACAGAATTTGCTCGCAAGATAGGAAATAACAATTAAACTCAAATGCATGGCCATACCATTGGAGATGAGAAGCCATATCTTTCCATAAACACGCTGTTCACCCCACTCATATAATCAATTGTCATCTGTACATGGCCCAAAGAATGCAATAAGAAAAGTGCTTTGAAAATTTTGGAAGAACAAGGTCATTGCAAGAAAAGTGCTAATTATTATGTACCTCTAGAAGCACAATACGTACAGCCAACAATGCACTCCACTGGGAACTTAATTGTTAAAAGAAGATAAGTCACTACACTAGGAATGAGCTATAGCAACATAGGTATATGCTGCTATTTGCACACATATGTGTTGCTAGGATAGATAGCAACACATGTGATAAGTGATGTTATTGGTCATGTTGCTATGGTAGATATACTGCAACACAAACTAGATGTTGTTAAACAAAAGAAAAGGTGTTGCAAAGTAGCAACATGTGTTTTTATATATAACAACACATATTTTCAATACATATCTAACACCTGTTAGAAACACATAATTAGTCTATTGCAACACAACTAAGTAAACATGTAAATTATGGTTTATTTATTTGCTATATATATAAAAAATATAATTGTCACAAATAATTTTTATTTGATAATTAAGAAATTCATATTAGATGATATATAATACAATTCAACACGAGCAATCATCAAAAGGTAGATTGCATTGCATTAATTAAGGAAATAAATATAAGTATTGAACATCATTCCACATAGAACAATACATCTCATTTGTTGAGAACAAGAGTAAAATTTGAGTCCTACCATATGAAATTCTACTACTACTAATACTAGTACATTACTAGCACTATCTTTTCCTCGTGAAATTCCTTTCTTCTTGATCCCTTGATGAGGTAAACATCCAAATACAACAATTCAACCGTTGATCTTTTCAACCTGCAAGAATTACAAGAAAATTGCATGAATGTAAATATACAGGACTTGTGTGACACACCAAAATCAAATCAAGATGACATTAACATACACATATTGAAGGCCAATCAATCGATTTTCCTTTGGTTTGGCCAATTGTCTTGTAGTTCTCCCATGGCCTTACATACACTTCATGGTCTTCAATAGGATAATTAACACGCACTTTCCAAAATTCATTACCTAGCTTGAAACCACCAACTTCTGCATCTGGATCACTACTCAAGAATGTAGCAAATGCAACAGTCTCTTTGTTTGGATATCTGTTGGCAGACTTGAGGCGTACAGTGGTACCAAACTGCATTGGATTTTAAGGCCATTCTCAATGAAGAGTTTCGCTACACGGTTTTCGTTAGTGCCACGTCATATTTAGATGTTTAGGTTGATGAATGAAACAACCTCTCTCAATGCACAGTTTCAATTTGCAGTTTCATAGGCATGACATAACATTTAATTGTTGCATGGTGTTGTGATCAAATGTACCATATAAATTGTGTAGCCACTTGCAATTATATCTAACACACTACAATATGGCCACGAGGGATCCAGAAAAGGTGTGGAGATGAAACAAATCGTTCTCAGTGGGGTTTCATCCTAGTTTCAAAGCACTTGGTAACCGTGTATACCAGGTTTCATCCCCATGAAACTCAACTCTCCTCTCTCCTCATAAATTTGTTACCATGTCACCACTTTTACCTATGTGGCATCTCATTTAATGAGAATGAAACTCCCATGAAACTTGCATTGAGAATGGCCTAATAGTCATTAGAAGTAAAACATGAATTAGATCTACCATAATTTAGAAGGAACATTTTATGAATAAACTCATACCGCCATTGCTGAAGGACAGGTCTTCTTTGGAGTTAGTTGGTCATGTCTCCTTTTCATAGTGTTTTGCTGATGCTTTTGCTTCTTATTATGCTACAATTAAGACAAAATAAATGTTATTAGAACCAACATTGATTAAGGATATAAATTCATGTTTCATCGTTCCCATTGAATGAAAAATGCTATATTCAAAGTCTTGCCTGAACTACCATCATTTTGCTACATTGAATAGACTTTCTTGCATGCTTATCAAACTAAAAATAAGGAGATAAGATTAGCTAGATCTTGCAGTGTAAATAAACTGAAACAATTATTTTTGTATATGAAACAAAGGCAGTATTAATTAATATGTTTAGGGATTAGCTAGATCTTGCAGTGTAAATAAACTGAAACAATCATAAACTTGTTTAGGGATTAGAAGCAATCCCATGCCATGCACTTGTCCTGGTTGTTCTTCCCCTAATGCTTTGTGTAATGCATCGCCTTCCCATGCAACTCTTCCTTGATCATTTTCTACCAACTCTGGTTGATCATGAGTGAGATTTTCCAACTCAGCCTGTAAATGAAGAATAATGCATTTGTACTTGTGAGGTCTTATTATATCCTGATATTTGTGAAAGCATTGTCTGTATATAGCATACCACATGTTCATGTCCATCTTTGCTCTTCTCTTTGTGTGTCGCTAGGTAGACTAATGCTCTATGCGGCTGTTTCTTTTCAGGATCGTTTTGCCTCTAAAAGCAAAAGGATGTAAACAATATCAAGAAAAACATAGAGAAGAGTATATAACAAAACAAGTGGACTCACCAAGTCCTCCGCCCATCGAGCGTAACTCTTTGTCCCTGCCGTATGGGTTGTCTTCCTCATTAAACGACTTCTTTTGTTTCTCTCGCTAAGTTCCTGTTGCGGAGTACAAGTAATGTAAATGCAGCATGTATTCTTCAATATTTGCATAACTGTACACATATATATGAAGCAATAGTATATAAACAGTTGCAGTTTTATTACCTTCCCTTTTTTGACTTCTAGTGATTGACAAGGGCGACTCAATCATCCTCATCCACATCTTTTGGACACCATCTATACAACACAGATCTCTTCTTCTTCACATTAAATAGAGATTTCTTTAGTGCTGCTTTGTACTGCCTCCAATCTCGCCCAATTGATTTAAGTATCCATTTCTCGCATGATTGAGGATACAAAAACTTTGTCTACAATCAGTAAGAAACATTGAGTTGTGCAGTTCTTCTAGAATTAATCACAGATGATTGATGCAGCAACTTGTCATCTATTTCAGGTTGCAGGATACGACATCTTCGAACTTTGGATATTTTTGTCAACCTACCCATTGATTCATATGTATTTTGGAACTAACCTTTAAAGTAGGAGCAAAAGTAGAACAATTGGGAAAAAGTTTTGGATGCAATCAGAAGATATGTGAGAAACACAGTTGAGGGCTGAGACAAAGGAAGCTCCAGAACTGAGAGAGTATCCCAGAATGCATAGAGCTTTCATGAGTTCTATGTAACTAGCATAGTATGAATAACTAAAGGAACAAACATTATACTAGATTATCACCGCTTATTTATTATAGTCATATCACCAATTTTTATTAGGTCTAATTCTACTTGCGACTATGCTAGATTATCGACTGCTACAATGAAGAAAATAAATAACAGGAGGTGCAAAGATGTAAAGCACGAAGAGTTACGATTGTAGAGTTCAATAAATCATTTGTTCATATCAATGAGACTCATCACAATTTGTTTTCCTAACTCAAACCGCATTTTCACATATCGATATTTATATGCACATGTTTTGCATTATTTACATGCGTACATGTAAGTATTTGGACACTGGGCCATTTGTTTAATTCCTTGTCAGTGATCAGTAATACTCTACTAATCAGTGCATTATTAAAGCAAGTGTGCATATTTACAAACTAGTCAGAATACTGAAAATAGAAGCATTTGCAGGTTATTGGGATTGAAGGTGGCTTTAGAGTTCACAATCCATAACTATTGTAACTTGTGTTTCTTCTGCACTTAAGCTAGAGACGTAAAGCATGAATTTAACTCAAGAACAAACTAGACAAGCGTAATAGGAAAACACATCTATAATGCACTAGACAATTTGCTACAACCTGTACTTTACTTGTGCAAGAAATCCTGGCATTCGATAACAAAAGCAGGTGTAAGCTAATTTGCTACAAAAATCTACACACCCAAAGTTGATTAACATATCAACCATCAGCTCAATTCCACACAAAGTATTTCTGTAATATTCCTTGTTACATCATAAAAAATAGATAAAAAATATAAGCCAAATAATTTGCTTATAAGCATCCCAACCTCATCGAGTACTTATAAGCGTCCCAACCTCATCGAGTATTGAGCTTCATTGTTTTGTTTTGAACAATAAACACACTAATTTTCCATGCTAGCTACTAGACAGCTATACAACCAGGGGATATTCAGGTGGGAACCTCTCCCTAGTCATTATTTAAAGGAGGAAACACATACAACGGGGTTTTAAAACCAGATTTGCAAAACGAATCTCAAGGCAGCCTAGAACCAGTTCAGTGAGAGCAGATTTCTCTTAGTTTCCATTTGCAAATTCAAACACAAAAAATAGTGCATGGCAGGTCAAATAATAGTGCATGGCTTTTGGTGTTAGGAGACGGACAGCTCATCTGCAATTTAGCAAAAAAGAAACCTCAGTGCTCATAACAACACAATCAGCGATCGGGTCTTTTGAGTCTCATGCTAATGAACAAGGAGCAACGCGTAAAGTAAAACTGCACCAATCCTTAAACAAATATCACAAGTAAACTAATCCGACAACCACCGACCAAAGTGATGTGGCTAAGCATGATGTGATGGCTGTTCTCTGAATAGATACTACTACTACGTCGCATTGCAAAAGATTAATTACCAAATACCAATGAAACATTGCAAAAGATTATACATGTTATGTGTGTGGTTGTTGCTTTTTCTAGAAGGATTCTGATAATATGTGTGCCTCAGTGGTGTGGCGAATAGCTTGTGACTGAATTTGCCTAGCATCTGAAGTCTGAACAATGACAATGCGAAGGATCCTTACCGAATCGCGTGGGCGATCGGGAGGCCAGACGGGCGATAAAGCGATCGGGAGGCCGGCGGATGGGGCGGCGGGCGACGAGGAGGCCAGCAGATGGGGCGGTGGGCGATGGGGAGGTCAGCGGTGGTGGCTAGGGTTGGCATAGCCTGGGGGGCGGGGGTAGATTCGCAGAGAGCAAATGAGGGTCGGGCCGGTCGGCAGGGTCACAGGGAGAGGGAGTCTGGGACTGGCCGACTGGGTCACTCACTGGGAGTATTAGACGAGCGGGTAGAACAACGGAAACCCAATAGGGTATCCGAACCCGATCCGAAACTTTCGGGTATCACCCGTCCCATATCCGACCCGAATCCGATCAGACGTGAACGGGTAATATTCGAACCCGAACCCGACGGGTACCAAAAAAAATCGAGTTTTCCCTCACCCGACCTGAACCGGGTCGGGTACCCGTCAGGTAGTACCCGACCCGTTTTCACCCCTGGGGGGGGACTGTTGTCTTCAATATTTTTTTTAGTATGTTATGTCATTCTCATATTGCCTAATGCCCCTTCAATGCAGGATACTCAGACAAGGAGAAGTCAAGGCACCACATATCTCGAGGAAGATTAATTAGCGCAACAGCCTCCATCACCCTATTTTGTTTATCCAAAATTTATATATGTTTCTTATCTCGATTCTTTGTTCACCTACCAACACATCTGACAAGTGTAGCAATATGACCATCAAGTGTTGTAGGGTAATTCAATGGATACTATATATTTGAGAATTCTATATATGGGTGTTAGCAACACGTAGCATGTGTTGCAGTTGAGTTTTCCTACAACACAAACTATATGTGTTGCAAAGTGTGTGTTAGAATAGATTGGTCCTGTTGTAGTGAGTGCATGGGTTAGCTAGGGGATGCTGGATGGATATACACACACTTGTCCCCTCTTGAAGCAAAGAAGCCTATAGCTACCAATCTTCAATAGTAGAATTGAATTGAATTGGTCTCCTGCTGGCTCAAGTACTGATGACCCAAGTCAAAACCATTTTTGGTTTTAGTATCTCATGAATTCTTGCATGATTATTTCCTACATCTGAAGTCATTTAATTTGAGAGACCAACTACTAGCTAGCTTACTGATGGTACCTTTATTTTGTCGAGATGCCAGTACTAGTACCACCAATTAATAGACATCTGAATCCACCGTCACTATTAGAGAAATTAATACTTCAACCACTACAGGATTAATGTGTTGCATTTTGTAAAGTTTATGATATTTTTTGTTAATTCACAAGGACTATCCATGTTATATCGCATCTGCTAATGACAAATGTTTAGAAACCTTCGTGAATAAACTAATTAGGTTAAGAAATGTTTAGAAACCTTCCTGAAGAAACTAATTAGGTTAACAAATGTTTAGAAACCTTCTTGAAGGACTATCCATGTCATATCGCATCTGCTAATGACAAATGTTTAGAAACCTTCCTGAAGAAACTAATTAGGTTAACAAATGTTTAGGATGCTAAGCTCCAGAATTATCTTGCTCTCATGGATGCTGAGATGACTACTTTTTTGTTCAAATCCACAACACCTTTTGATATCACTAACAATCTTTTAGAAAACCAAATCAATACCAACGCAGCAAGCTAAAGCTACACCCTAAACGCATGCCAAATCGATCGGACTGAGACAAACAAGTTTATATTCAACCACAGTGACCGTTTATCATTTAAGCACATCTTTTCTATGTTTCTAAACCAAACCAGAACACAAATCACACGAGAGCTACATCAACTTACCGGCGGTGGTGCAGATCATGGACAGCGCAGCGGCACTGATCGGGGATGGCGCAACAGCGTGGCGTGCAGACAGCAGAAGTGCGGCGGTGCGGCGTGGGGCAGGAACCCGCAGTGGAGCGGATTGGGGATGCCGCGGATCGGGACGACGCGGATCTGGATGGCGTGGCACAGGCAGGAACCAGTGGCGGAGGAACTGCCGGTGGAGCGAGCGGAGTGGTGCGGTGGAGGAACTGCCGGCGAAGCGGGTGGAGCGATGTAGGAATAGGCAGCGGAGCGGCGCACGGACTGGAGGCGGCGAGTGCTGGAGCGCTAGGTTTTTTGGTTCGATCGGCCAGAAAATGCCTCCAGCCGAGCCTTTTTTGGGGTGGCAGCAAAATTTTCGTCGGCCTAAGTATTACTTCCGTCGGCTAGGACCGACAAAAAAACAACTGCTGTCCACGTGTCTTGTTTCCGTCGGTCAAGGCCGACGAAAATATAACTGCAGTACACGTGTCTTGTTTCCGTCGGCCGAGGCCGATGAAAATAACTCGCCTCTGCCATGTGTTCTATTTTCGTCGGTCTGGACTGACGAAAATAGTCTAAAACATTTCGAATCCCCCGAGCGCGCGATGAATCAATTATTTTTGTTGGCTTTGAAAAAGATGCCGACGAAAATAAGTTTAATTTTGTTGGTTATGCGTGACCGACGAAATTAATCTATTATTTACGTCAGCTTTTTTGAGCCGATGAAAATAATGTGGGCCGACGAAAACAGTATAGATTCCTGTAGTGTAAAATGACAAGGCAGAATAGAATATAAAAGTGTTGATACTCGCTTTATTTTATTAATAGGTGCTTTCTTGACTAAGATCTGAAGTGATGTGACCATAATTAATTGGAGCTTTCTGCTTGAAGTATTACATAAGCACATGTGCTTCATTGCAGTCATGCAGAATTACCTCTCATACTGATTATAAATGCATCTCATCAGTTATTACCATCATTCATGCCCTCCGTTGGTGTGTTCTTTCGGTAAGAAGAGACAGAAACATTGAAATGTCATAAATCGACATATGATTATTATCAGTTAAACTAACAAGTCAGAAGCAATTAAAAAAGAGTTTACTAGTTGCTTTATGACAATCTTGAAGACAAATTAAGGCTTCGACGGTGTTGCCGAAGAACCTGATCCTATAATCACTAATAACTCTTCCTCCAGTGCTAAACACGAACTCATTGCAACAGTTTAAGCATAGATAACCAATACATCATGTGTCATATAAGAAAGGATGGGAACTTTGGAGACTGTACTGCCCACCACTGTAAAATATCAAGAGATTCTCTGAGAGAATAACTCTTCCTTTAAATATCTATGAAGATCATTGCTTGCTTGAAACTTTTTGGCACATAAATGCTAATCCCAATCTGCAAGACGGTCACTTTTAGCCTCCATGTCATCATCACCATTTGCTCCTTGTGATGAATGCTCAACTAATTCTCTCACTTTAGTAGCATATTCATAAAAAATGATTCGTATAGTTTCACTAACCTCATCGAGGTGTTTCTCGGCATGACTTCCAAATGCAATCTTCAAGCAAAACTCAATATAGTCATACTTGTACGTTAGATTAAGTATGCCAGGTATGCAATTAGCCAAGTACGACTCTTTCCAATACTTGTCAAATTTCTCCTGCATTTCTTTTACCATGGTCACAATGGTAGGGTTTCTACTTTTAGTTTTGTTTTCTAAGGATTTTTTAACTAATCACACCTCATGGAAGTAATGGTTGGATGTTGGATATTTTGAACCCGAATTATCTTTAGGTGCAGTGTTGAAAACCCTCAATAGATTAACAATATCTTTGGCCTGTCTCCATTCTAAAGACGTAGGAGCATATTTATAATTTAAGTATTGCTGTCCTAGGGCATAAAATGCTGCTTTGAATGGCAATGCTGACTTAAGCATAAGAAAAGTTGAGTTCCATCATGTGGCTACATCAAGTGAAGGGTGCTTCTCAGATACTCCAACATGTGCAGTGATTTCTTCAAACTTCTCTTTCTTTGATTGCGAACTCTTAACATACTTAACACTGTTTCTAATGCTATTAATCATAGTTCCTATTTCCTTTAATCCATCTTGGACAATAATATTGAAGACATGAGAAGCACACCAAATGTGAAACTATTTGCCTTGGCAATGTAGAAGATGCTTTTCCAGTAAATTTCCTTTTTGAAAGTTGATCATTGTGGTGTTAACTGATGCATTGTCTAATGTAAAACTGAAGATTATATCCTTAATGTGGTAATCTTGGATGCTCTTCAATATTACATTATACATGTTCAAAGCATCATGTGGAGTCCATAGGATAAAATCTTATAACACTCTTTTGGACATTCCATTCATTGTCGATAAAATGACATGTAATGCATAACTATCCTAGATTCTAGTTTGACATCCACATGTCAGTTGTCAATGGTACTCTAGAATTATAGTCCTTGAAAAGATCTCGCAAACACAATCTATGCTCCTTATAAGATGTAATATAATCAGCTTTAGCAGTTGTTCTAGAAACTATTTTGAATGTTGGGTTTAAGCTAGCCATAAAAGATCTAAAGCCATCATACTCCACTATGGAAAAGGGCAGTTCATGGAGAACAATCATTCGCACAAGTTCTCTACGCGATACCTCAGGACAACTACCTCAGATGAAATTGTTGAAGAATGCATTTTATCTACCATATCATGCATTATAGTTCTAATTTTGCATACCTTCAAGTGTCTTCCAATTTGGCTAGTCCCTAATCCTCGTGAGGCTGGAAAGGTTTGGTGGCACTTTCCTTTTGCAAGTTTTCCATCACGATATATTGGCTCGGCCTCCTTCCATACATCGGATTTCAACATGAGTGGTTTATGTCTAGAGCCTAATCATTAAAAACACTATTTTTAACTTGCTATAGACAGTGACAATGTTTTACTACATGTCAAGAAAAGAACATGGAAGTAAAATCTCACCATGGGAAGTCCTCGTAGAGAATGGAGACCTCATCAGCGATGTAAAATGTATAGTATAACATGGTGTTGTTGGAGATGGAGACCTTATTCATTTTGTTTGAGACAGGCAGAGTTGCTGATGGAAATATCTCTCGTTTCAATGCCGCCATTCTAACCAACGTCGTAGGTGTTGACATCAACAAGTTTAAGCCTGGTGACCTCACCATAATCACCGCTGGAGACTGAATTCGTAGACTTGGTAGAGTAGCTAACGGTGAACACCCTCCCTAGGAAACAAAGTGAACAAGTGAATTATATAGAACTATCTTGATTAACTTTGCCAAAATTTTGATAAAAAAATAAGTGGCTTCCGTTATAACACTTAGCAGTTCAATCACGGTAGTTAATAAAAAATTATAGAAACTTACACTGGTAAGGCCATCACTATCTCTCGTTAATGAAAAACCATTTCTCAAGAGAAATCAGTTAGAAGGAAACAAACTCATCTATTCAGGGATCTCTCTCTCTCTCTCTCTTATTTGAGGCTTATTCCAAATTCAACACAAATTGCGTACTAATGAACACACATTATTTAAGAATCCCAAGCCTAAACTGCCAAAAATATACTACATAGTTTTACATAAAAAGGCGATTTTCAGATTCATATATTAAAGAGATATACCTTGAAGTTCATGAAGGTACAAGTACAATAGAAGAGTTTCATACTCTTTGATATTAAAATATACTAGCAAACTGCATTGTATTGGAGTATGTTCTAAGTTATTTTGTTTATTTGGGGAAGCTAAAAATGAAAAAGAATATATAAATGGCTAATGTTTCAATGTTTAAGGATTCATTTAAGTGTTGTACATGACTATTCTAAGTGTAAACCGAAAGTGACTGATAATCCCCTAGTACTGCCGAGCTTGTCTTCCATGAGATATTGATCCAGGATTAAAGAAACCATGACAGCTTAAAATAGAGAAGGAACTAGAAATAATTACTAAAAGTAATTTGCAGTTTAAGGGTAGTTTAGTTACTGTAAATGTAAGAAAAGAGAAAATCAGTATAGTTGGTTTCTTTGATCATATTATCATAGGAATGGATACACATTGTTTGTCTTCACTACCTCCTTGGGACCATGGATATGCCCTCCTCCAGTCTCTTCCTCCTCTCCTCTATTAGCCTCTCCCTCTTGTGTGGCCTCTTCCTCTTTTGTTCTTTTCTGGACCTACATCTGATAAACACATGACAACAACAAATCAGAAAAAAAACTAACAAATGGGAATCAAGAACTGCAAGAGCAAGGAGGAGCATACTCACTTCTTGGATAGCAATGGCTCCTTGCGATCACGGACCTCCCGCTACCCTGATGATGAAGTTGCTCATCGCCGACAACCATCAGCTGCGTCTCTTCCTCACCACCTGCGGAGAGCCCCACCTGCTACAGCTCTATTTGATTGGCCACCACAACATCGCCATCCCCATCTGCCATACTTTCTCACATCCGAGCGAGAAAGCTCTTTGAAGCTGGGAAACAGGCGAGACACGAGAGTATCATAATAGTATGCCTATCTACATCAAAACATTGGATGTATCATGATAAGAACTTTGTAAGAAAAAATTCTAGTTAGCTTGCAAACAAACTAAGCACAGTGAGCATGATCAATCCAAACTTCAATCCAACAATCTCGTCCATGGGCAAATAAGAAAAACCCTGCACATCTAAGACAAAAAAACAAAAATCACAAAAGGCACCTCACCTGGTAGATAGATTCTACAACAATGTAGTGTCTAATCTTTTCAGCATGTTTGTTCCTGTGAGTAAGTTTTTCCAAAGTGCTTGCAAGTGATGTCATATCATTGTGCTTGAAATAAACAATAGTACTTATTGATAGATGGAGACCGTTTTGCACTAACCAATGAACACCTTCATCACTGCAATGGGTGGAAAAAAGCTAGCTTAGGTTCAGCAAGGAAAGAAACTAAGAATTCAAGAAATGCAACCTAGTGCAAAGAATTAGACAGGTATAGTTAAGTATATGAGGTTTGCAATTGATGAATAAAAAATGAAAGAGGCAATGACTTTAATCAATGTAATGAGGTAAAGAAATGCATGACTTCCTAATTGCTCAATCAATTTTTCATTAATTATTGAATACAACAAGCAAGTCAAAATTCCATAAACACTATAAATATTTATATAAGTTGTGCAACCAAAAGCACTAGAACAACTCTCTATGTGCCTGAAGCTATATATTTCATATATTGTTAAGAGGAAAAAAAGAAGTCTAACTTATGTGACTATGACATCTCCGTTCTTACAAAAGACACAAATATAACTATGTGGCACCAGATCTATCATTCTTTGACCTTGAAAAATTATGTCACAGCCATAGCGAGCATGAACATTGCCCCAAATTATGTCACAGCACCAGTGACCGTGAACATCATATCTACCATTCCTTGCCCAAGAAAAATTATGTGACAGCTAAATCTACTAATAACAAGCACAAATCCAACTAGATTACCATTCGATTTGAGGTAAAGAACAAGGATTTGGGATCCATACTTTCGATTACCACAAGAACTTCACCGCAGGGTGAGATTGGGAGGAGGGTACGGGGTCTGGGGGAAAGAGCAACATGGGAAGAAAAAGGAGTGGTGACGGCTCAGATCCAGTAGCCATCGATGTTGGGGTGCCATCGGTTTTGCACTATCGCCCTTCCCTACGTCCAGCGCGGAATTAATTCCAGAGTGCAGGAGAGGAGGAAGACAGGGAGGGAATAGGGAAGGAGAGGCGGTACTTTCTATCTATCCAAGCTGATGGTGTCGAGAGGAAAGGCAGGTGGCAATGGTCATGTGGAGAGGAGAAGCTCACGGTTGTAGGGCGGCATCCTAATGTCAAGAGGAGAGGTGGCATTGAGAGGAGACTCAGGAGCTGTTGAGAGGAGGTGGCGTCAAAAGGAGAGGACTGGCAGCGTCAAGAGGAGAGGCAATGAGGAAAGGATCGAGATGAGAGGAAACAGTGGCAGTTCATAGGGAGCCTTTTGCGTGAGCGATTGAGTGTCTGACTGATGCGGGCTTTATACGGACGTGAAGTGGGCTTCATGGGGTGCAATTTGGGCCTCTTAATTTATCACAAGGGATTTGGGTCCACATAATTTTTTTGACATCCCATGTCCACTTTCATCCTTAGGGCTCTCCCGACTCAATCCTAGCAATTCCAGGTTGACTCAAAAGATTACAGATGGTCGGAGGATGGAGGATCCAAATCCTTCATCACATAAAAAAAAGAGCAAGTGAAGGGTGCAACTGTGGTGTCGTGGTGATTGATGCAGGATTAGGAATGTCAGAAACAAATGTGTTTGGTAAATAACACTTTAATTTTTTATTTTTGAGTACTCAATTTTTTGTCCCATGTTGCTTTGTGACCCATGTTATGCTTTATCGTTTTGACTTTACGAGTTTTTCTCATGGTGAGAAATATGATAATAGAATAATCAATTTGTTTACGGTCATTGGGAGCTGTAATATAAATGAACAAGATGAGTTTTTATTTTTTGATTTCCTCTTTTTAAAAAAATTATTACATTACTTTTTATACAATTTGATTTGTATAAAACTACTATATAATCGATGTAAAAAGGCTATGTGGAAAAAACATTAATATATTAGAGCATTTCTTAATGTATGACATCGCATGCTAATAACTAAAGAGTATGATGAGGACATCAACCCCAAGGATACGACCGCTGCCACTACTTCCTCTCTGATTGCGCTATCTTCATCACCTACACTCGTCGCCAAAGGGCCTTAATCCAAAAGCTCAGCCATTCAAGCCCACATCAATGGACAAGGGCCTCAAGCACACACCCTGAGGTCTTCCCACGCATCAAGGAAGGCCCGTATGGAAGCTCAAGAGGCTAAAAAGCCCGATTGGCCATCCAGCAGTATGGCAACTTCAAACGGATTTAACTCAGGCTCCCGGACTCCGTTTTCGGCGTGCAATCATCTGTTGAAAATTTTAGGAGATAAGCTTTCCAATGGATCTAGCCCCACATCGAAATTCACTCCAAATTGATGGAAACATGTAGAACAATGTCACGGGCCAGAAAATCCAGGGTGCTACGTCACCTCACTTTTGGGCCCATGGCCCATGTATCTTAGGGTTTTGGTGACCGCCGCTATTTTGGCCACCCTAGCCGCCACCATTCTTCTACGTTTAGGTTTTGTTGCGTGTGGTAGACCCCTTGTGCGTCCCTCCTCGTGTTCGCGTGTGTCGACTAGACCACCCGTGACGAGAGACAGAACCTCACCCTTGTTTCTTTGAGATTATTAGATTGAAATTGCTATCACCTTGTTCTTGCATGTTCTCGGTTGCAGCAGGTACAAGGATCGATCAGGTCTTTGATTCAGTTGATCGCCTCGTGTGGTGACGTTGCGATTGTTTGGTTGCTGATCTCGTGGTTAGTAGCCGATCCATCTACTCCGTACTACATCAAACCGACGTATCGTTCTCTCCAGAAGATCGGGCCAACCTAGCGCACATCAAGTGGTATCAGAGCGATGGTTGCCTAGTGAGAACACCCTTATCTTTGTTTAGTTTATCTCATTCATCCTAGAGTCAAGAAAAATAGCCCCAAAAAAAATTTGTTCATCGTGTGTTCGATCTAATCCGACCCCCTTTTAGCCTTTACTATTACTACCTAGTTTAATTCTTATTGAATTTGCATTGCATCGTTGTGTCGTGTGCTGGTTTTAGCATCTTTCCCATAGAGTTTTGAGTTCGAGTCACATTTAACATCACCTTTGCTTTTGTCATTATCGTCGTCGCCCACATCGCCTATCCTCGTTATCTCTTGTGTCACCTAGGGTTTCATTGCAGCATTCTACCATTATTGTTTGGAGCTGCCGCCATCACAATTCTAGGGTTTATGTTCATCTTAGAAGAAAAATCCAAAATTGTTGGTCGATCTTCCCAAAAATAGCAGTTTGGTTTCTAAAATTGTTGATCGACCATGCCAAAAATAGCAGATTGATTTTCTTGTAAGAGTTTCACCATTTTCACCTTCCAAAAACACCCCCACATACACCTGGCCGAGCCCCACATCTCCCCCAACTCGGCCAAGCCCAAAATAATGGAAACTCCAAAACCGAGTCCAATTCGAATTCGCGAGCAAATTGTGACCCCTTTAGTAAAATGGTCTTAACTTTCACGTTTGAACTCGGATTTGAACATTCTTGTGCTCGTTGAAATGATCACTAAATTTCCTATCAGATCCAACTTTGTCTTTGTCAAAATAAATATTTCCAAATTCGGCCTCTAATAGTGAGAAAAGTTGCAATCTTTGTAAGGCTGATTTCGGATCCACCTCTGTCCTGTTTGGGATTTTGCCCATATCTCACTCATACAAACTCAGATTTTGATGATCTTGGATTTTTTAGAAAGCTTAGAAGATTACATACAACTTTGGTAGAGAAAAGATTCTTAGATTTGAAGTGCTTGTGTCCCAAAATTGCGGAGTAAGTTTTAGCCCCTGTTGTACTATCTGAAAGTTGAAAACAAAGAAAAAGGCAAGTGCAAAAAAAGCCACACAAAAAAAAGAAAAGGCAAGTGCACACAAAAGAGCCACACTAAAAGAAAAGAAAGTGAAAAAAAGGAGCTTTGGATAGTGCCTTTGCTTTTTAGTCAGAAGGTTGGATTTCTGTGGCGACGTTTGTGTCCCAGCTCGTGTCTCTAGTACGGTCTATCCTAGGACCAGCATGTTCCACCATTGAACGCTTATTCAACTTGTTTTAACTAGTGTGGTTCTAGTTTTTCCTTTGCTACAAATAATACCTGTCCAAGCTCCACTTACTATTAACCACAGGAAAAGTACCTTGCAATCGCTTTGTCACCCTTGAGTGCAGGTTACCGTCATTATCCGATCAGACCTTGACAAGCTGCAGGGTAAGAACTAGTAAGAACTTGGTATTAGCTTGAGCGCATGAGATCCTCCATTGCCCATATATTAGTAGTCCATATGAACTAATTCTCTTGTGAGTTATCTGTTTGTTGCTCCTAACCATGGCAGGTATTTCAAGCAATCATGGGAGCAACGTCGGCAGTGGAAGTGAACATGAAGACCTCCTCACGCCAAAAGAACGGCGATGGGTCAATCACTTCATGAGGGTGTGCAATCAGCATGAGTTACGAACTCGTGACACCCTTGATGCGATTCAGGATCAATTGGCACCCCTCACTGAGCTTCAAGCACAACTAGCACAACTTCTTCAGGGTGCTGCCCCCAACAATGGTGCCGCTGGTCATGCTTTGGGCCAACGCGGCGCTCCACCGGCCATCCCTTCACCTCCTGCTCCACCGGTTGTTCCTGCTCCTTTAAACGAGGTGGATCAAGAGGAGAACAACTACGCCACCGACACTGAGGATGACTACATGGTAAATATGAACAACGACCGACCTCATCATCGACTCCGTAATAATAGGCAAGGTATGGCTAGAAATCAGCATGATCAAAGGGAAGAACGTGATGATTCTATGGAAAAAATGAAATTTACCATGCTTCCTTTTGATGGCACATATAATCCTGATGTTTATCTAGATTGGGAGTTGGCGGTAGATCAAAAATTTTCTTGCTATGACTTCTCTAAGCGTAGAAGGGTTCGCACTACCACTAGTGAATTTACTGGTTTTGCATCTATTTGGTGGAAAGAACGTTGTAGAGCTAACCGTGATGTACCTACAACTTGGGATGGGTTGAAGCATGCCATGAGGGCTAGATTTGTTCCTACATACTATGCTCGTGATTTATTGAATAAAATGCATCACTTTAATCAAGGTAATAAAATGGTTGAGGGATATTATCAGGAATTGCAAATTGGCATGTTGCACTGTGGGTTAGAAGAGAGTGAAGATGCGAAAATGGCTAAGTTTTTGGGTGGGCTTAACCGAGAAATACAGGATGATGAGGACATCACCAGCATGGACACGACCAGTGTGACCGCTGCCTCTCCTTCCTCTCCAGCCGCTCCAACGACTATCGACACTGCTCCATCTTCGTCACATACGATCGACGCTGCGGCATCTTCGTCGCTGAGAGGCCTTAATCCAAAAGCTCAACTATTCAAGCCCACATCAATAGACAAGGGCCTCAAGCACACACCCCGAGGATAGCCCACGCGTCAAGGAAGGCCCATATGGAAGCCCAAGATGCCAAAAGGCCCGGTTCAGCCATCCAGCAGAAAGCCAACTTCAAACGGGCATAACTCGGGCTCCCAGACTCCAATTTCAGCGTGCGACCACCCGTTTGAAAGCTTAGGAGATAAGCTTTCCAATGGATCCATCGCCACTTCTAAATTCACTCCAGAACGACAGGAAAATGTGGAACAATGTTACGGGCTAGAAATTCAGGGTGCTGCGTCACCTCACTTTTGGGCCTATGGCCCATGTATCTTAGGGTTTTGGTGGCCACCGCTATTTTGGCTTGCCCGACACCTCCTGGTCGCCGCTATATATGTGGCCACCACCGTTCTTTTACGTTTATGTTTTGTTGTGTTTTGGTAGACCCCTTGTGCGTCCCTCCTCGTGTTCGCGTGTGTCGACTAGACCACCCGTGACGAGAAACAGAACCTCACCTTTGTATCTTTGAGATTATTGGATTGGAATTGCTCTCACCTTGTTCTTGCTTGTTCTCGGTTGCAGCAGGTACAAGGATCGATCGGGTCTTTGATTCGGTTGATCGCCTCGTGTGGTGACGTTGCGATTGCTTGGTTGCTGATCTCATGGTTAGTAGCTGATCCATCTACTTAGTGCGCTATCAAACCGACATATCGTTCTCATCAGAAGATCGGGCCGACCTAGTGCACATCAAGTGATAACAGAGCGACGGTTGCCTGGTGAGAACACCCTTATTCTATTTAGTTTTTCTTGTTCGTCCTAGAGTCCAGAAAAATAGCCACAAAAAATTATGTTGTCGTGTGTTTGATCTAATCCGAGCCCCTTTTGGCCTTTACTTTTACTACCTAGTTTAATTTTTGTTGAATTTGCGTTGCATCGTCATGTCGTTGCTGGTTTTAGTGTTTTGATCTTTAGAGTTTCGAGTTCTTGTCACGTTCTTGTCACCGAGTTGAACTCCATCGCGTCGTCACGTCCAATTCGGATCCTCCTCAGTCCAGTTTGGTATTTTGGTCATAACTCCGTCATACGAACTCGGATTTTGCTGTTCTTGTACTTTCCTGAAAGCTTGAGAAATTATCTACAACTTTGTACATTGTGAAACTTTCCAGAAACGCCGTCTTCTTGCCCAAACTCCCGTCGGATTGAAATCTGTTTTCGTCCTGAATTTTCTGAGCAGTCTGTATTTCGGGGTCAATATCTCTGGCTTCCCTTATCCAAAATAGATGTTCCATATATGCAAATTGATCAGCTCAAAAAGATCCACAACTTTCCAGTTATACTTTTTTGCATTGGAAGCCAATAAAAACCCGAAAATAGTGTTTGAAGTTTCTGCATAGTACATCTGTTTGCAGCAGGAAAAAAGTTTGAGTTGTAACTCATCATATGTGCTACTTGTTGATGTAGAAGGAAGAAAAATTTAAAAAAAGGCAAGTGCATATAAAAGAACCGCACTAAAAGGTGGAAAAAGAAGCCCTAGCTATTTGCTTGTGTGTTGTGGTCATTCTGGTTGCTGTTTCTGTGACTTCATTAGTGTCCAGGCTCGCCTCTCTAGTACGGTCTAGCCTAGGACCAGCAAAGTACCGCTGTTGAACGTTCTTTCAACTTGCTTTGACTAGTGTGGTTCTAGTATATCCTTTGCTACATATTATACCTATCCAAGCTCTACCTACTATTAACCATAAGAGAAGCACCTTGCAATCACTTTGTCACCCCTGAGTGCAGATTACCATCATCCACCGATTGAAACTTGAAAAGCTGTAGTGACCCGAATCCACCAATTCGGATCCACCGTGTATGCCGCACTATTCCCAGGATCAATGCTAGTGCACACGGCTTAACATCGGTAAGCATCACATCATACACGACGATAATAACAATAAGACCTCATTTATTTAATGTAACTAGTGTATGATCTTATGATCACTTACATTTATTCGGCCTCATAGGGCAAGACTAAGATAAAATAAGACAAATGCAGCGGAAAAACGGTAGAAGACGTAGTGACTCATCAGTACACCACAGGCGACTGACAAGGCTTGGCCTAGTGACTCGCGTCCACCTGAAAGTCCTCCTCAAGCACAGGCGATGACTCCTCCACTGTTGTTGGTTTGTAAGCAAGGGTGAGTACACCAACACGTCCTCAACAAGTTGTGCACAGAATGCATTTCTATTATAACTATATGCAGGCTTATTCCAAAGGAATGGCTAAGTGGCTCATAAGCATTAAAGCAGCATTTTCAAACATAAACAACATGTAGATTGAAAAGACAGTAAAACAAATAATAACAAGTAAATAGATTCCATTGTTTCTCAAATCAAACCCAAGTTCTCCATCCTAAATCAAGTTCCATTATCCACATGGCATCCCGCCATCCAAGCAGTTGACAAGTTTTAGTTAACTACCCCTTGACTGTAATTCCCGAGCATTGCTCAATACCGTGAGCACGGCTATCCGAATAGATTGTACACTCTGCAGAGGTTATGCACTTTACCCACATGATACAATCATGCACCACACAGGCGAACGATCGTAACGAAGCCTTTACAATGCATCCTCTTAACCTAGTGCTACCCGCTAAGGTTTCAACACTGAAGGGCTACGCCGCCACGACAGGGCCCCCCTCTTGCGCCATGTGAGTTTCCCCCGTACACCCGGACTCACACCACCAAGATAGCACTAAAGTTAAGCATTTGCAAATTAGTCAGCTAAGCTGTCCCATTCCAGACATGTGGTTGCAAGTTAGACTCTGGTCAAAGGCTCGCAAGGTTAAGTCCTTAGGATTGATTAAAGCAAGTCTTACACATACCCTCTTGCCCATCGGGCCCACCCTGGCACCCTTGCCCCTGCCACTTGCTTTAATCTAAATGATTATCAAACCCAGTTGATTACCAAGCATCACATGCTCTACACAATTCAACCTCGTTGCGTGACCTCCTCGCCACCACAACTCAATTTCTTTGTGGGACCACACATGACACACAAGTTAACATCATTGTTTCATATACCATTAGTCAAAATTAATAATCATTATTCCATGAACATGTGATGTCGTGGCATGGCTAAGCAATTCTATTCCGTTCTAACCATCCATGTTGATTTCCTTATTAACCAACTATAGTAACCAACTTAAGGTGACAATGAAGCATGGCATACAAATAACAAGGTAGGGTATAATTCAAAGGGTATGATAGCTAATCCAAAACTTATGTGGAAAACATTTATACACATAACATAACATGTGATAAAGTAAATCAAAATAGCATGCAGTCTAATTTATGGGTGCAACATGATCAAAGCACAACTTGCCTTGGTTAAGCTCTTGCTCCTGATCTGGAAATAATTCCTGAGTTGAGAAATCCCCTTCCGAAGCCTCGCACAATTCAACGTCTACGCGAATCGAGAGAGAAAAGCAAATAAAAACCAAAACCAAAGAGCAAACAATTTCAAAACTTCAAATAAAAGCCAACATTAGAAAGATCTCAATTTTACAAATTTTTAGGAATTTGAATCACCTCAATCCGAGTTCGTATACGAAAGTTATAAGGTTTTGAAGTTTGGAAATTCATGAAAATATCCTGAAAATAGAAATTCCGAATTTAGTGAATTATTTTTATACGGAAAATCCCGGTTTTTCCCGCCCGAACCGTACGGCGCGACGCGGCTGATTATGGGCCGTTGATCTCGAAATCAACGATTCACGCTTACCCTTGGAGTTCCCTATTCACCCGGTCGACGTGGCTGAATCCTGGCCTTCAATGGTTGATCAGACGGCTTGTAGAGCTCCCGAGCGACGGACGAAGACCCGGCGGTGCAACTAGCCGGACCTGAGGAAGATGATGCCTCCGGTGACGCTCCGGCGAACTCCGGCGAAGAAGAGATGGCGGCGCAGCTTCTCCGTGACTCGACGAACTTGATCCCACCCTCGAATCGACGGAAGAGAATCTTAACGACGGGAAAACACGGGGCAACCCTTCGGCCGAACTCTGCAACTCCGACGAGCCGGTGCGGCAGCTACGGGGGTTCTCCGGCGATGGCGCGAGAGGGAAACAATGTGGCGAGGTGAGGCGAGTCTTGGAGGGGGCTCGGGACCTCCTTTTATACCCGGCGGGCGCGGTAAAGATGGAAGGACGACGGCGCAGTTTCGGGTCGGATCTGCATGGCGGGAAGCCTAAATCGGAGCGATTATGACGCGACGGTCGTCAAGATCCGACGGCCCAGGTCGCCCTAGGGTTTCCTAATTTACACGATTTTCCTTTTTAATTCACCGACCTGCACAGTACCGGGCCGGGCCCGTCACTGTTCATTCCATATTTTCCCGAATTTCCTATTTTAATTATTCCGATTAAACGTTTTGATTTATTTAAGGCTTTAGAAATACTCTAAAAATTCTCATAAAATTCTCAAAAATATTTTGAGCTATTCTGGACTTAAATAAAATATTTTCACAAAAACTTTATTTTGCAAATCTCTTTTTATAATTATTTCTTGGCAAAAGATAATGTATTTTAATTCAAAAGAATTCAAATAAATCTCAGAAAATCCAAATAAATTCAGAAAATTCATAAAAATCATAAATGGCAATAAAATAATATTAATTAATTAAAAAGCTAAAATTTTGGGATGTTACAAAAGCTGCAGGGTAAGAACGGGTAAGAACTTGGTGTAAGCTTGAGCGTGTGAGATCCTCCACTATCCACATATTAGTAGTTCATAGGAACTAATTCTCTTGTGTGTTCTCTGTTTGTTGCCTCTAACAATGGCAGGTTCACATAGCAAGACAACTTACGAGGATGATATTGAGGATTGTCCATGCTTGACAGAAAGAGAAAAGAAATACTGGCGAAAACTTAGCGACTTGAGTCCTCGCAGAAATCAAAGGGTGAGACGATTCGAGTGGGATTATCCTTCGACCAAGAATGAGAACACACCATCAAGAAAGATTTGAAGCCTACCTCACCCAAGAAGAAGGATAGTAAGTGTATTTCAATATATAATGATACGAATGTTTTTGCTATTCCTACGACTAACCCTATAGGCAAGAATGATCAAGATGGTGTGCACCTGAGTGCTACATTGACAGGCAACTACATGAGCCTCATGTCTCATCGCCTACTTAGAGCACCACTGGAGCATGCCAATGAAACTCAACGCAACAACTTATTCCAAACTAAGTTTGTTGTGCAAGAACGCGGATACACGCCATCATTGATGGAGGAAAGCAGAGCAACCTCGCAAGTTTACACATGGTCGAGAAGCTTGGCTTGACCACGACTCCACTTCGCGACCTTACTCAATGGAATGGTTCAACTCAAGTGGTAAGGTTCGAGTAACACAAAGCGTGCGAAGTTCTGTCTCCATTGGTTCATACCATGATCATGTTTATTGTGATGTCGTACCTATGGAATCATGTTCACTTTTATTAGGTAGACCTTGGTTATATGATGTTGATGCTATTCACTATGGTAGAACCAATCAATATACTTTCTTGATTAATGGAAAAAAATTGATTTTGAATCCAATGACTCCTACTGAGCTAGCCAAAATTAAAGCAAAAAGAACTAATGGTAAAGAACATGAGGATGACAAACTTGTTAGCGATGTACAACAATCTGAACCAATGTTAAAGAAAGTAATTCTTTTAGATAAGACTGTTTCCTCAGATGATATTGCTTTGCAGACATTTGTTTCTTTGCCTCCTGTTGCCACTAACCTTTTGCAGGATCATGAGAAGGAGTCGAGGACGACTCCAATTCAAGAAGGGGAGGATGATGAGGACATCACCAGCATGGATACGACCAGCGTGACCGCTGCCTCTCCTTCCTCTCCAGCCGCTCCAACGACTATCGACACTGCTCCATCTTCGTCACATACGATCGACGCTGCGGCATCTTCGTCGCTAAGAGGCCTTAATCCAAAAGCTCAGCTATTTAAGCCCACATCAATAGACCAGGGCCTCAAGCACACACCCCGAGGACAGCCCACGCGTCAAGGAAGGCCCATATGGAAGCCCAAGATGCCAAAAGGCCCGGTTCGGCCATCCAGCAGCAAGCCAACTTCAAACGGGCATAACTCGGGCTCCCGGACTCCGATTTCAGCGTGCGACCACCCGTTTGAAAGCTTAGGAGATAAGCTTTCTAATGAATCCAGCCCCACTTCCAAATTCACTCCAGAAACAACAGGAAAATGCGGAACAATGTTACGGGCCAGAAATTCAGGGTTCTGCGTCACCTCACTTTTGGGCCTATGGCCCATGTATCTTAGGGTTTTGGTGGCCACCGCTGTTTTGGCTGCCCGACACCTCCTGGCCACCGCTATATATGTGGCCACCACCGTTCTTTTACGTTTAGGTTTTGTTGTGTTTTGGTAGACCCCTTGTGCGTCCCTCCTCGTGTTCGCGTGTGTCGATTAGACCACCCGTGACGAGAAACAGAACCTCACCTTTGTATCTTTGAGATTATTGGATTGGAATTGCTCTCACCTTGTTCTTGCTTGTTCTCGGTTGCAGCAGGTACAAGGATCGATCGGGTCTTTGATTCGGTTGATCGCCTCGTGTGGTGACGTTGCGATTGCTTGGTTGCTGATCTCGTGGTTAGTAGCCGATCCATCTACTTCGTGCGCTATCAAACCGATGTATCGTTCTCATTAGAAGATCGGGCCGACCTAGTGCGCATCATATGACATACTTGATTATAAAGAATACAATTCTATCACTCGTTTATATCATGTTGCTTTGAAAGCAGAAAGGGAAGTGCAGGGTCGACGATTGACGATGCGAGGTAATTTTGGAGGCTCTTCCACATCCAAGTCGGTCCACATCCAAACAAAGGTGACATCTTCTACTCCGGGATGTATGCCTTCACCGGCTGCCATGTCTCCCCTTCACCGACACACCTTCCGGAGTCAAGTAAATCAGCTGCAAAACAAGCTCAGGCGAAGAGTGCATCATCCGTTGCATCTACTAGTTGGACAAGAGAAGTACAATGTTTTCGATGCAAGGGACATGACCATGTGATGTGCGATTGTCCAAACCAACGGCTCTAATAATACGAGAAAATGGTGAGTACTCTAGTGCTAGTGACATTGACGAAAATGAATATGCTTTTGCTGTCACTAACACTGCAAGACAAGAAGAAGAGATTTGCGATGCTGCCTCGGTAGAGAAGTATCCATCTGTTGTTGTCACATGAGTACTGCATGTGCAACCCACATGTGATGAGCCAAATCAGCGCCATACCATCTTCCAAACAAAGTTAGTAGTCAATGAACGAGCAGTGCATGTTATTGTTGATGGTGGTAGTTGCAACAACCTTACTAGTGTGGATATGGTTGAGAAGCTTGGCTTGGCCACATGTCCGTTACAACAATCATACGAGATTTAGTGGCTCAACTCTAATGGTAAGGTTAAGGTAACAAATACTGTTAGAGTACCTATTTCTATCGGTTCATATATCATGATCATGTTGTTTGCAATGTTGTACCCATGGATGCTTGTTCTCTTTTGTTGGGTAGATAGTGGATATATGATATAGATGCCACACATCATGGTACAATGACACCTGCTGAGTTACTTAAGGTTGCTACACAACATGCTAAATGAGAGCATGATAGTAATGACACTAAAATGAAAAGTGTAGCAAAAGAGTTAAATTCACCTAAAGACACAAGTGATAAATCTTATTGCAAATTAAAAGGTATTGTTTTGTTAGCTACAAATGTTATTGCGCATGATGACATCACTATAGGTTTGCAACCATCTGTTTCTTTGCCTTCTGTTGTCACTAACCTTTTGCAGGCAAATGAAAAGGAGTCGAGGACGAGTCCAATTCAAGAAGGGGAGGATGATGAGGACATCAACCCTAAGGATACGACCATTGCCACTACTTCCTCTCCGACTGTGCCGTTTTCATCACCTACACTAGACGTTGCGACATCTTTGTCGCCAAAGGGCCTTAATCCAGAAGCTCAGCCATTCAAGCTCACATCAATGGACAAGGTCCTGAAGCACACACCCCAAGGACAGCCCACATGCCAAGGAAGGCCCGTATGGAAGCTCAAGATGCCAAAAAGCCTGATTCGGCCATCCAGTAGCACGACAACTTCAAACGGGCATAACTCGAGATTCCGGACTCTGTTTTTGGTGCGCGACCACCTGTTGGAAAGCTTAGGAGATAAGCTTTCCAATGGATCTAGCCCCACATCAAAATTCACTCTAGATTGACAGAAACATGCAGAACAATTTCACAGGCCAGAAATTCAAGGTGCTGTGTCACCTCGCTTTTGGGCCCATGGCCCATGTATCTTAGGGTTTTGGTGACCACCACTGTTTTGGCCGTCCTACACCTCCTGGCCACCGCTATATATATGGCTGCTACCATTCTTCTACGCTTAGGTTTTGTTGCATGTGGTAGACCTCTTGTGCGTCCCTCCTCATGTTCGCGTGTGTCGACTAGACCACCCATGACGAGAGACAGAATCTCACCCTTGTTTCTTTGAGATTATTAGACTAAAATTGCTATCACCTTGTTCTTGTATGTTCTCAGTTGCAGCAGGTACAAGGATCGATCCGGTCTTTGATTCAGTTGATCGCCCCGTGTGGTGATGTTACGATTGTTTGGTTGCTGATCTCGTGGTTAGTAGCCGATCGATCTACTCCGTACTACATCAAACCGACGTATCGTTCTCTCCAGAAGATCAGTCGTCCTAGCGCGCATCAGAGTAAACTAGAGGATAGAGTATGATGTGCATCGAATTTCTAGAAAATCAAGTAGTCTTTAATAAAACAATACTTACATAGGAGGAGAGACAGTAGTTTGATTTAATCTATTATAGTTAGATCTAAAGACTCAAAATTTGAATATTTTAAACAAGAAAATAGTCAAGTTGGGCATAGGCAGCGAAAAAATCAATTGGGAATGGGAAGGAACAAGAATCGAGGTGAATATGAGGATGGCTACATCAACATTAGCCTTCTGGTGAATGATAGGGGAGGTGGCCGGCATTTTCACGATTAGCATGGTCCGTTGCCGTGCGCCTTTTTGGTGAATGATATGGGTGGTGGTCAACAGTTTCACGATTAGCATGGTCCGTTGCCGTGGGAATTTTTTAGGTAAATTTTCCTTCAGTCCTGTACTCCCTTTGTCGACCTACAGTCGCATGCTGAGCCGCACAACACTATACAACACACCAAAATTGCTCAGAAACAACCCCTCATTAGGTGGCATGACTTTAGCCGGCCATAGCTCCTGTTTCCTACCAAGATAATAAGGGGGAAAGAAAATGCAATTTTTTTAAAAAATAATCCATATTTTTTAAAATTACAGAAATAATATACCAAAAAATAAAATTATGGAAATATACCTTTATAACCATTCCAAATGATGACAGAGCCTCCATTGCTATTCCAAACAACAATACTAACTCCATTCGGAATAATCATATGCTAGAGTGCTACGCAGGTGGCTAGGTCATCTGTTGTCATATCAACTAGGTAGAATTGCACGCTATGCTACGCCGAATGGATTTTGGCATACTGAAAGCATGGTGTCATAAACGGAGTATTGGTATTAATAAAATTTAACAAATGAAAAGACAATCGGTTGCTAAGTTGCTTATCTAAGGGGCCACCTTTTAGTACAATTGGTGAAACATATTACTGATACAAAATTGTGGCAAAGAAATGCAACAACAAAATTTTTCAGCAACCAAGAAAAACACATAGTAAAACTATTGATAAAGTTTTTTTGGACTAAGCTCATACCGGTCTACTTAGCCCAATTGTATTAGGACTACAAATATTCCAGCAGCACCGCATCTACGTCATAAGTACCTCAGTGGCAAACAATGAGCATAACATCGGAATTATATTAATAAACGTACTGCAGATTCTAGAACAAATCATCCTACAAGTCGTAAGTAGTAAATGGTACACAAAGAACAAATTACTCAGCTTGTATTGATAGGCAAGCTTACAGTATTGCAAGATTTCCCTTGCACCAAACATGGGTACACAGGTGCCTTTTGGTTCGTAAATGAGACCTTGTTTGAGACAAGAAACATAGATTGATCCTTATGCTTAACATTTTAGGTGCACCTGAAAATGCCTAATTGGATTGACTCATGTGCAAATCAACTTGTCTAAATGTAAATTTTGCAAAACGGTTTCCTAAATTTGGCAAGAGGAAACACCAATCCAATGACCATTGGAGGGATCTAGATGGAAGAACTCCTCTATACCCCTTCAAGGTTCTAGTCTTGGAGCATCACAATTAACAGGTGCCCCCAAACTATCATCAGTAAACCACACTACTATAAGAATGTAGATCACAATCGGTTCTTTTTTGTTATGACAGCCGATTCTAGTGGCGATATAAAGTCATTAGATAGTGATGAGGAGGCTCTATCACAGTCGATTTTCGCCTAATTGTGACAAAGGCATCATCTCAATTGGTTCTAGGAAAGAACAGATTATGATGTGGCACATCACAATCTATTCTTTCTTAGAACCGATTGTAATGACGGGGTGTGCTAATTCCCATTTGTAAATCCTCCCAAAAACAACACATATTACGCATAGTATGCACATATCACATTCATAGAACCCAAACACTTTACAATATACATATCACTTTCGTTTACAATATAGAACACAAACATACTTAACAATCAATACATATTTTTCACATATATAATATTATTTACATATAGACTAGTAGGAGCCTATCAGATCTCTAAACCTACCATCCTTCGCTATAACTTTTATCCAGTACCATTGACATAAGTGGTCTCATAATTTGTTGAGTCCTTTGCTTTGTAAACTCTTGAGAGGGATATATATATCTTCTGTAAAATAGAAATGAGTGCACTAATTTAAGTTTTAAAATTTGTATATAAAAGTCTGTGTGTATTATACATGTAGATATACCTTAGTGAAAAGGTCTATGCCACCGACCACAAGCAGCATGTGATGCACGACGTAGAAGCCTTACAGGTCATCATTGCCCTGTTGATGACACTGTGAATAAAGAAAATAAAATTAAAAAATAAAGAATAGATGTTAGAAAAAATTAATACTATATATGCTAGGCACTTGTACCTTGAAGCATTCGACTCTAGCTGGTTACCTCATTTGTCATCATGTCGCCCTCCTTAAGTGACGTAGGACGAGAAACCCCTACATACATTATAGAAATGCCATTGAGTCAAAAAATGAACATAGTTAAAAAAGAAAGTGTTAGGTTTGAGGAATGTATTTACTTTTGCAAAGCAGACTTGATCGTGTAGGCCATCGGTCTCTTCTCGAGTTAGTTAAAAGTGTAGACATTGTTTCACTCGGAGCAAGCACAAGTAGAATCCAATGGTTGCTTATTAAATGGTATGCAGTGTAAGAAAATAAGTTCATAAACAGTTTAACTCCGTACAAGTAATTGAAGGGTAAAGTACTACTTATTGCTCGTGGTTATACGAGAATAGAATGAAGTTCTTTTTTGACTCAACCTACAATGACTGCTTGATGTAGTCGGCAAGGAACTCCGATTGAAGCTTAGCCATGGTTGTAGACACAATCTCAGGATTGACAAACAGAACTAGGTGTTAACCCATCATGGCTCACTGCCTTGCAACTCGTGTTGAATGTTAACAAACATAATGCAAAATCCTATAAAAGTCATAAGCTCATGTTGTATGGTGAGATACTCACAGTGTCTTAGATCGTACAGTAGAAATATCGATGGCTATTAATTAGTACAAATAGAACAGATCCTCAAAACTAACTGGAATGTCCCATAGTCCTCCTAGTGGAAATGTCCCCTTCTATAGCTCACATTGAAATCAACATGACACTCGGTCTCATTCACCTTGTTAATGTACCATTTCTGGAGCAATAGAGTCCACTTGCCTAGAGAATTCAATTCGCTGCTATGCAAAAGGGGCTTTCTATGTCATACGCCTTAAAATCTTGATGGTATTCTATGGCCTCTGCCAACTTTTCTTTCTGGATAGAAGGAGTCTCGAGGTTGGGACAATGGACTTTTCATGTATTTGATGGGGTGCTATGGCATTTGTCAGCTTTGCCTTCTTGATAGGAGTCTCCGAAGCATCCTATGGTTCTTTGGCTATAGTGTTAGTCCTTTTGTGCGCTGCTCTGCACTCTACATATGACTCATCATGTTGGGGGGGGGGGCTGGAGCTAGAGCTAGAGCAAGAACCTACGAAGCATATACATATATAACGTGTTGTAGTACTAGAATGATTGAGAAGACATGGGGTTTTACCATGACCAGTATGACATCCGTCGTGGGACACATGATGAATGACATCCGTGCTTGGTTGAGAGTGGTGATATCTTCATTCGAGGCGAATTCCTACACATGAGATAGGAAGCCTTCATAGATATAGTCGACCTGCACCCTCATATAGCCCTTCCCCAAAGGATTACCATGCATCGTGTTAGTCTCCTTGCATGGAAATGCAACCCCATGTCCAGCCGCAATAGAAAATCCATCTTCTGTCACGGTGTGCTGGCACTTGGCAGGCGGCTGCATGATGTGCTCAAATTGATCGGAAACATTATAGGAGTTACTATCGTATCTTTAAGTGAGAAAAAATATTACATTCAGCTGGGGACCTGTCAGTTATTCTACACCGGGGTATTCTCTCCACCGCTGTCAGGTGGGACCATGTGCGTAAGACATAGAAAGAAGAAGGTCCTATATAAAGGACTCAACCTGCTGAAAAGAGGCTTGGTGGGCGACCAGGACGCGTGGCCGCCCGGCGAGCAGTCGGGTGACCAGGTCCCAACCCCGGGCGACTAGGCCACGACCCCTAACGACCAGGACACGTGGCCACTCGGAAAGCAGTCGGGCGACCAGGCCATGTGGTCATCCGATGAGCAGGCAGGCCCATTATCAGTTATCCACGCAGACAGGGCTGGGAGGCTTCCACCTAAAGCCTCTGCCAGGATCGCGATGTATCATAGTCATTAAATGTTCATGGGAGCCAGTAAATACGCATGGAGCCGTTACAATGCGCCTGGGAGCCATTAAATAGGCGTGGCTCCCTAACGGTATGACGACCTGTCCATCCGACTGAGCCAGCTCCACCAACTCTCTTTCCATTTGCACCGCCTGGGGCAAGCCGAGGAGACACGTGTACCAAGCGTTCGTCACGCAACGTCCGAACCCCTCCCCTTGGGCCATCCGAAGACAAGCAGTGTCAAGCAACGGCGTAGACAAAGAGGCTCAGAAGGACAGTAGAGATAGGACTCGACACAATCAATGTAATTAATGTAAGACCACTCCCTTGACTTGCCCTAGCCAGTCACAAGAGTATATAAGGGAGCTAGTGTGATGGGGGAGGAGGTCGGTTGGTTAGCTCACAACAGAGAAGAGATCCAAGGCTCGAACGATCGAAAGATCGGGCAAACTACGAACAAGCGGAATACTAAAGCAACAAGAGCTTGAGCAGGACGTAGGGCTATTACCCACATTAGGGGCCCGAACCTGGGTAAATCCTGCGTGTTCTTGAGTTTCCTGTCCTGCTCATCATGAAAAAAGAGTCGAGAGTGATACAGTTGCGAAGAACCCCTCTACCGAAACTCGGTTATGCAATCGAACCAATACTGTCCGGCATAAACACACCGACAGGGCGCACCAGGTAGGGGTGGTAGTAGCTGTTTCACCCTTTGCTTTCTTCAGCAGATCATCAAGGGCGGCGGCGAAGATGGAAGCTTCACGCTCCCATCAGGCGGGGGACCATCCGACGCCTTCCGCAGAAGACGGCGGAACCCCCACCGCGGCAGGAGCACAGCCGGTCCGACGACGGTTAGCGATGGCAGAGACCACGTCGGCCCAGAACCTGCATGCGGCTCGCCTCCTTCTGGAGCACCCGCCGGTGGAGCTGGGGGGCAACACCCCGGCCGCGCCATGGCTGTGGGACATCGCCCGCCTCGTGGACGCGTCCCAGCTCCACGTAGAGGCGTCAGAACGGTTCCCCCTACGGCGTGGGGTTCTAGGCGTTCTCCAACCGGCTGCACCGTGTCACATGGCTGGAAAGGTTCCACCCAGCAACTATTGAGAAGTATGACGGCACCACCAACCCGAGGAGTTTCTGCAGATCTACACCACGGTGGTGCGGGCTGTAAGCGGCTTCGAAAAGGTTATGGTGAACTATCTCCCGACAGCTTTGGTGGGCACTACCGTTCTTGGCTGATGAACCTCCCGAGAGGGTCGGTGCACTCCTGGGCAGAGTTGTGTGGCCAGTTCATCACCAACTTCCAGGGCTCCTATGCCCAGCCAGGTGTGGAGGATGACCTCCATGCCCTCAAACAGAAGAAAGGGGAGTCGTTGAGCACGTTCATCTGGCGATTCAGCCACTGCCGCAACACGATCCCCAAGATCTCCAGCCAGTCTGTCATCATCGCCTTCTGGAGGGGCGTGCGAGATCACAAGATGCGGGAGAAGATGGCCACCCGCGACATCTCCGCCACGTCCGAGCTATTTGCCTTGGCGCACAAGTGCGCTCGGGCGGTGGAGGTGTGGAAGCGGACGGCCGGAGCGGACGGCATTTGCGGCGGAGGTGAGGCCGGAACCTCAAAAGGTCCCAATTCCACAAACAAGAAGAAGTGCGCGGCGGCCGAGTCCGGTCAGGTCTTGGCCACTGAGCGCGGGCACAAGGGTCTCAAGCCACGGTGGGACGATCGCTGCGACCGGTAGGATGGTCTGATAATTTTTGAAACACACCGACAAGACCGGTCTGATAATTTTTTAAACCACAGCTATTAGGGTGGGCACAGGCTTCTTTACGAGAGGCGAGGCCATCTGACTCTGACTCTAAGAAATCATTGCCAACATCTTGGCTCTTAAGTGCTCCTCATATGCCATCATCTCCTCCCTCATCCCCTTGATATCCTCCCTCAGCTATGCCCTTAGTGTGTCCTTGAGGTGCTCCGCACATGCCTCCTATGATCTTGATTTGGCACTAGTAGCATCCTTTTGGAAGAAAGACCTCTTCCTATGCCCTGCCTATATGGCAAGCACTCAGCCTTTATGGTCGGGCTTTCCAATCACTGAAGATAGGATGTCCTTCGACCCTTGGCTTAGAAATGTCCCTTGCTTTTTTTACTGGCTTGCCTACTCCTGCAAGAACTGAGTACAAATTAGTTCTAAAATACAACGAGAAGGGTCAACTGCTATGTACAAAGTTAGATGTCTTACGATGGGGGAGACGATGTGCACGATTGCAGGGTTTGGAGCCATAAGTTGCCTATTGGAGGATTTCTTCATCCTTACTAATACCCAGTCGCGTGCCCGCTCCTCACATATGTGGGAGTAAGGCATCACCATCCCAGAGTTCACGCACTCCTTGGTTAGATGCACCCGCTTTGCCTTCTTCTCCTCATAGCCGGTGGAACTGAGTTGTGTGCACGTGTTTTGTGCCTTTGGATAGCGACATTCTTCTCTCTTAGCCCATCCGCCTTGGGCGTACTCTTCATCCTTATGAATTCCTCACAAACATCGGGAGTCACAAACGGACTCACAGAGCATGAAAACCCTGGAGTGCCTCAAAGCCACACCCATTCTCTTCAAGACGTACTACCTCACATTGTTTTCATCTTCCTCATGTACAATCTATTTGCCCTTAACTTCGTCCCACAGCCGATTCTTCTGATTGGCGTTGACTTCCTTCCTCTAGTCCTTAATTGTGACCAACACTCTCTCACTCACCAATTGGCTGAGGAAAGACTGGTGTGCCCTTTGTACTTGGGAGGACCGATGCGCAGCATTGAAGTGGAGAAACTGCGGCATTCTCCCTGTGGCCCCTTTATTTGGTCCTCAAGCCTTTCTCATCTTACTCGGCCGCTCAACATTTAAAGCCTAACTTGGCCCCTCAGCAGCACCTTCTCTTCTGTCTAGCGATGAGCCCATGTTCTCTACTTGTGATTTTTCAAATATGAATATCTGACATGGTCATATATTTGACTTCAGAGAAAGCAATCCATAGCTATTATGTGGACTTGACAAAGAATCAAGTAAAGTAATGGATTAATGGGTAATTCATAACATATAATTATTTTAGCATATTATAGAGTAACAGATTAATGGATGATCTTAAATAATAGTCTATCTGTTGACTAACTAAGTACATTCTAGAGATAACTCCTAATCCGTAAATAAGTTAGGTTCTAATTCCATTCGAGGATATATGATTTGGGCATGTTCCTAAGCTGTTATACAACTCTAGAGAAAATTTCAACAACATCTCCCCACTGTTCTCCAGATACACTACTCGATAACAAGTCAAAAGGGGTGTGTATTCGGAGAACACCTGGGAGATGCTGCCGAAACATTCTCTAGAGTTGTACAACAACTCAAGAACTTGCCTAAATCACATATCCTCGAACTGCCCAAAAAACATGGACAATTCGAGACTGCTTGCTTATAAATATGTTATTTCAGTATATTTATAAACAAACACCTCTCAAATGGGAGACATAGGTCATGCAACCTAAACTCTAACGTTGACCATATTAAATAAACATTGTTTATAAAGAAGTATTAGCATTTTTTCTTTTGAACCATTTAGTTCAACCAACTATGAATTGACATGTCACAATATGCAAGGCAGTTCATTACATGGAAAACATGTTATATTCTATATAGAGATCTACTTTGCTACAGTAGATTTGTAATACAGAAGCCATAGGCAGGCAAACACAACATGCTAAAAACTTCTTTTAGTTATGTAACTATTTGCACCTAGATTTGGCAGGTATAATCAAAATTAGTAGGATATAATCAACGTATCACAACCAGTGCATGATATGAAAAGACTTGAAAATATTTGGTTATAGTGAAGAATTTAAAGGAAAAACCGTCCGGATTAATGGTTGATATGGATTGTGTTCTGTAACGTGTTGGAAAAGGATGTGAATGGCCGACGGTATAAATAGTCATGGGCAGGCTAAGGACACACACACAATCCAATCAGTAAATATTCTACCTTTATTTTTCCATCGACTAGGAGTAGTTCTTGTAATTTAAACTCTTGTTACTCGAATTGATCAATAAAATTGTGCATCACCAATTGTTGATCGTCTTCTGTTATGCCCATCAGGTTTGATTTTCTTTAATCTTGTTGCACATCGCCTTTTTCGGAGTTGGTCTACCTTTATCCTATGATTAGCTCTAGTCGGCTAATTAGACTTATCGGTTGTCAGGACCCGGATATGCAAATCCGAAACCCTCTGTGTATACTGCACTAGTCCAGGATCACGCTAGTGTGCACAGTGGAAACATAGATGACATATCATTCCATACATCGAAATAACTAAGAAGAAGCAAATTATTATTAAATAAAGCAAATGAGCTTATGGTCAAGGTTCATACACCAATGCCTCATGGCTTAAGAAACAAATAAAACTGTTGCAGCGAAAATAAGATAACTTAGGCCATTCAACATGCCACAGGCAATCGTCTGGGGAAACGCCTTCCTAGTTGACGTAGTCTTCATAGTACTCCTCCTCTTGATGTTCATTACCTGGTCCTTCCTCAGCAATTGAACAACAAGGGCGTAAAGCCGTAAGTACAAAATGTACTCAGCAAGCCGTAGGAAAATGATGCAATATATTCATGCACGGCATGATAAAGGATAGTCATATGGTTCATTTGCAGAAAGCAATAACTTGAATTTAAATATAATAAATAGATTGAAGGAAGATTAATAAAACAATAATAAATAACTGGTAAATCAATGGTAGACAACATGAACAGAATGATGAGGCATGACCCTACATCATTCGAAACAAGTATCAACCACACAATTCAACAGTATAGCTTGAGACAACAAAACAACAGTGAACTCCCCCCGTTCACATCCCAACAATTCCACATTTCAAGAAACACTCTATACCCCATGTGAAATCCCCAGGCTTGTCCACGACCGCGAACACGGCTATTCGAATAGTTTGACACTCTGCAGAGGTTGTACAGCTTTACCCACAAGACATGAACATCTCTTGGTGCAACCGGTAATAACACACTTCCTTTGGTGTGTCGTAGAGATATCATGACAAAGCCTTTACAATGCATGTCTAAACTCGATACTGCCCTCTAAGGTTTCGCCCCTCGGGGCCCCTCTTGAGCCATGTGAGTCTTCCCGTCCATCTCGGAACCCACACCAACACTTGGCAGTACTCAAGACTAGACATCGCAAATTAATCAGCTAGGTCTATCCCATACCAGACTTGTGGTTGCGCGGTTAGGCCCAGTTCAATGGCGCACAAGATTAAGTCCTTAAGTTGTCTCAGGCAAGACAGCCACATCCCAATGTGCTAGAAAGCACCCCCTTTACTGTACGATCACTTGCCCAAGGGAAAACATTTTGTTCAACCAAGACCAATGGCATCCCCTACCATGGTATAACAAGTTTTACAACAGTAGCCAACAGCCACAATTCAATATCTCATTAAGTCAAGATTAACATTAATTGATATGTGACATGAACCACATCGCATAACTAAGCAGGTCTAAGCATAGCTACGTTAACCCGATGTTGGTATTATGACTATGTCCAACTAGTAATGTCCCAACCTAAGGTTAACAATGGATACATGGCATTCCAATAATCAAGGTGGCGTAATGGCAATTGGGTGAATAGCTACTCTCATAAACTAGCATTGATACACAAATAGCATGCAATTGTACAAAACAAAATAAGTTCGCAAACATAGGTTCAACATGATCAAAGGTTACGACTTTCCTTATTGATCTAATGCTGAGTCTTGGTCTTTGAAGTCTCCGTTCGCTTATTCGGGATTCGCGTCTACCGGAAAAGAAAGCAACAAAACCAAATAAACACAAAATAGAGAACCAAATAAGCTCAAAACTAAAAATAAATGACTCTGAAAGGTAGAGCTCAATTTTACAAAAATTTAGAAATTTGAATCGCTCCAATCGGAGTTCGGACGAAGGAGAACCGGCCCCCGGAAGTTTGAAATCAAAGAAAAAGGCTGAAAAAGAGAAAATCCGAATTTTTCGATTTATTTTTATACGGGAAAAACGATTTATTGCGCAACGCTGACGTCAGCAAGCCAATTTCCCGAATTAAAAATAAATCCAAAAATCTTATTTCTCTGACATGCGGGACCCACGGCCCATATACCGAGTCCACGGCGCAGATTTGGTCCACAGTGGACTAGGCTCAAGGGAATAGTGCTAAGGCTGACGCAGCGACTCGGCTGATGAGGCGCTGACGCGGCAACGAGGTGGCAGCTGACGTGACGCACACACGAGCGCTGACGAGGCAGGCATGGGATGACCACGCGGCGCCCATCCGACGGCAGCGAATGGATAAGACGGCCGAGAGGTAAGGAAGCGGGCGGTGGAGACGCGGCGCAATTTAGGGCACATGATCTCGATCGGATGGCTGAGAACTTGTGAAGTGGACGACGGCGAGTGGCGGTGGCACACTTACCGGATGCGAAGAAGACGACGAGGCAAACGGCGGAGAACGGCTGGATCGGGCAGAGGAGAATGCGGATCCAGAAGAGCTCGACGTGACGAGTTCAACCGTGCCAACGACGACAGCGGAGGCACACCGGAGATGGAGAACAAGGCGACAGAAAGAGCTTCGGGTGGCGGCACACTTCAGTGAGCTAGCGGCGACGATAGGAGGGGTCTCCGGTGATGCGGAACAGGGCGGCGGGTGCGGGAGGAGGTGGCGAACCTCGGACGGGTGTTCCTCGGGGCTTTAAAAAGCCCTGGGGAGGCATGCTGGGCGTGGAAATCAAGCGGCGGCGCAGCGCGCGGAATCCGGAGACTGTTTAGGGTTAGGGTTTCGGCATTGGCGGCACGGGCAATGCGGCCAAATCTCAGCCGGATGCGTGGCAGCGATCGGACGGTCGCAGCGTGCGGTGACGTGGCAGCAACGAGACCTCTCGCGGGGCTTGGATCGAACGGCGGCTGTGCGGCGCTGCTAGTGGGCCGAGGCGAGGAGAAAGACCGGACGAAGCGGGCTGGACCAGGCCAAGGCGATGAGGAACAGGAACGGGCCAGCGGGGAATAGGAACGGGCCGTGAAGGATTCGGCCTGAATGGAATTTTAAATTTAGAAGTCATTTTCGAATTAATAAAGACTTCAGAAATTCCAATAAATCCAAATAAATAGCAAATAAATTCCAAAAAATATAGAAAAATTCCTTGAAGCACAAGGAACTCAATAAAAACTAGAAACCTTTGATTTGATGCACATATTAATCAAATTAAATCTTTTCATTATTAGAAAATTTCAATTTAAGCTTCGATTAATTGAAAGAAAATGCAAATGGTTCATTTTTAATTTAAACATTCCAAAACTCCAATTTTTGGGATGTTACATCAGTCATCCGCGATCTGATTGGCTTTTAGCTGATTAGATCTAAGCTGATTGATCTCCAAGATAGAGTTTGAGCATATTTTATGTTTTCCTTACTAATTGCAGGATCAAATCGGTTGGCACGCCTTGAACCATAGAACTCGGTGTTTGTTAGGTGTGTTGTGGCTGATAAACCCTACTTCACATTTTTGGCACCAACACACTCTTGGCAAGCCCAGTTAGACCCAAAGATGTCTTCCTCCAGCAAATCGATTCCATCGTCTGACCTTAACGCCGAAGCAATAATCGTCCCCACATTAGACGATTTAATTCCAGAATAGCACAAGGAAATTGAAGACCGAAAGGCTGCTCTGGAAGAGATGATGCTGAGTTGCTACCAAAAAACCCAATGCGGCATCACCTAGAAGACTGCATTGACGACGGTCAACACCCTCGGCGACATAAGAGTTACAAATAGCTCAGTAAGTCAATACATGCCTGCATAGGCAGAATTATCATCTATAATTGAACAGTCTGTACACCATGCACAGGCAGAATTATCATCATTTGCTTTAGTCACTACTCTTAAGCCAATGATTGCTAATAGTGTCAAGACTATTGCTCAAGAGTTGGCTTCATCTAGGAGCCTGGTCGATCCCCTGCAAGCGCTACTGAGTTACCCTATCTATTCACTGGCACAAAGCATTCAAAACGTGTTGGCTGGTCTAAAAACTTCAGCTGCAATCATTGATGCCGAATCAACCTACCGTTATGCTGCCATGGCATTCTTGTCCCAACGGGGTAACACACTATCAAGCATATATTGATGCCGCCAAGTTAAATGCATCAGCTAACTTGCCACCATTAGCCCTGTTTTAAGCCTTTACACCAATAGTTTCATAGCCGGTTGAACCTAGCAGATGCCCACAATACTATGAGCCGATCCCACCCAGGGATCCTTCCCCGCATAAAGTAGTGACTTATTTAGAGCCTTTTGTCCCGTTACCAGAGTCGCTAGCTAGGAAGAATGATGGATATGACCAATTCCCTTAGTATCCATCAACTCAGTCTAATTAACAGCCCAAGCTTGCACTCGGGGGCAGAATGCCAATTATGATCATAATTGGCACAACTCTAATATCATATTGGCTAATAATGTTCATTAGGCAGACCAAATTTCTATCGTATTGAGGGACCAATTCGGCATACAGCCAAAGGGCAAAGTCATCGGCTATAGAAAGTCGTATCCTGATTATATAGATCGTATGCCATATCCAAACAATTTCAATGTCCCTAATTTTGCCATGTTTTCTAGGGATGATTCAGTCACAACGTTAGAACATGTCGAGCGCTTTATCGCTCAATGCAGTGAAGCAACTCAGTCTGACGGGTTGAAAATTAGATTATTCCCATTGATATTATCAGGGGCTGTTTTTACTTGGTTTACTAGTTTACCCCCAAATTCGGTTTATTTTTGGAATAATTTGGAAAGCGGATTCCATTAGTACTTTTTATCTGGTAGCCTAGAACTCAGGATTTCCAATCTAAGTTCCGTCTGGGTACACTAGTGCATAAGAAAAATTTCTACCACGTAAACCAAAAAGCCTCACAAGTAAATGATCATGGATCGTTACCACCAAATGCACAGTGTAGCAGAAGGTAGTTGATTCAGCCTGAATGAACGAAGTGCACGTCTAGTTGCAGTGGTCAATCTTCCTCGTTGCGGTGGTTGATCCTCCTTATGTCGTGGTCGATCACCCTAATCAGTATCGTAGTAGTAGCAACACCTCTACTAGTGTCCACATGTTCAGGGCAAAGAACGCCGTGCATCAGTGTGCCAGCACTAGAGCACAAGGGAAGGCTCAAGTGGTGACGGCTAGGGTTTTTGTGGCTGCACTCTCTCTGATCATCTTTTGCAACTGTGAACCCCATTAAATAGCCAACCCTCCCTCACAGTGGAGCCCTACATTAGGGCCCAACTGAAGGACAAAGCCCACTTGACCCATTAGTGACAGATCCAATCCGTACCACTATATTCCAACCCCTTAAGTGTGTGACCCTGTAGGTTCATGCATATTTGGACACGCATCAGAAATATCTTTCCTGATCGATAATCGATAGCGGCACCTAGCAGTACATATCGATTCCCAAATATCGATAAAACATCGAAAGAACCTACTATAGTGTGATAATGTCATGTTCCCCTTGCTTCACGATATCAGATCGAGCTCAAGGCGAGAGTTATGTCATCCTATGACAGCTCGATCCCATCTCTCATACCGTAGTGGAATAATTTATCTGGATTGACTCTCAATCACATTCGGCTTGTCCATGCAATTCCTTTATCCATCTATCTCGAGGGGCCCAGAGATATCTCTCCGTTATATAGGATGAGCAAATTCCATCTTGATGATTCATGTACCTCAGCATGTTTCATAGTAAACCTGAAAGCTTCCTTTATAACTACCTGGTTAAAGAGTATCGTTTGGCAGTTTCTAAGTAAACCATTACACATCTTGCAATCCAATGATAATCTCATATCTAAGGATCATACATACACTATGCATGAGACCAACTGATGACATATAAGAATATATATAACAATTCTCGCAGTGTCTCATATGGGTCTATCCAACGCATGTTCTCTAACATGTGTCCACATTATTGATTAGATATCTCCATATCTCTATGACTCGTGAAACATAGTCATCAATCAATACATGTGCTGATTTATGAAGCACAATCATCCTATATTATGATAACCGATCAGGGATAACTTGAATAACATCGATATATGAAAAAAGTTGCAAGAACAAGTCATTTGTTGATTAATTCAATCAATATTTATTCAATGGACAGACAATTATACTATTCTACAAACATAAGGTGTGAAACAATCATCTCTATGATTGCCACAAGGGCATATCACCAAAAAGATTACATTAAGAGGTTTAGGGAAGTTAGGATTCGGTGTTGTAGTGTCACGTTACCTAACAAATAACTAGTCGATTTAGTTTTCCAAGCGTTAATTCCTCCACTCAGGGAGAAGTTTGGCTGACAAGAGTTCACAAATTTGAATCACCTGCTTCATCACATATTGGCTCAAGAAAGCCGACTTCCTGATAACAGAGGATTCAGGGATAAATTCAAAATAAATGGTAATAATAAAGAGAAGGACAAGGCCAAAGTTAACGTGGTCTAATGTTATTCAAGTGAGTCCTCTAAAGATGATGAAGTAGAGGTAAATATAGCCGAATGGGTCAAAGGGTCTAAAAAATCTTTGGTCTATTCCTGCCTTAAGCTGACTAAAAATATGTCAGAGGTAAAGTATGTGTTCCACATATCCAAATGTGATCATATTTTTGATTTACTCTTACAAGAAAAGATAATACGATTGCCTGAAGGACACATTATACTGTCGGCTGATGAGATCAAAAAGTGAAGGAATTGCAAGTGGCACCATTCTTTTTCTCATAATACTAATGACTGCAATATTTTTTGTTAGCAGATATAGTCGGCTATTGAAGATGGTCAGCTTAGATTCGCCGATGAGCCAATCATGAATGAAAAATTCAAGGACTATCAAGCCTAAAGGAGATCCGCAAGTTGGCAAGTGGTACAAGGTAGAGAGATCACCGCCACAGAGACCGACCAGCAAACCTAAGCCAACTTTTTCTCAGATATTGGAGAAGTATGAGAGAACAAACAACTGGGCGTGTTACCCTCTGCGTCTCTATAATGGCCTGAAAACCTGAAAAGGGCTCATCAAAGGTGCCACATCTAGTAATTTTGTTGTGAGAGGGGTGTGGCATTGCCATCACCATATACCTACCTAATGGAACATCATCCTTAGGATGATTGGCCGAGGCGACCAGCCAAAGATAGGTTATCAGGACCCATACGAGATCGTCCCCACAAAAGCTAAAGGAAGCTGATTCAAGAAAGAATTTCTACACCAAATAAGGCTAAGGCGCATAGGGAGCCAAGTTCTGCAATAGTAGGAGACCTGGTTGGAAGGATCCATAAGCCAATCGAACCCAAACCCATATGGTGTCCACCAAGTCTCAGTCAATCACAGCGCAGATGGCTTCAAAGACTAAGGACTCAAGAAATCTGGGAGGCTAAGCAAGAAAAATAAAGGGACCAACCGTTCAATGAACTTTGATTGATCAAAACTATGAAGAAAGAATGAAGAAGGAAGGACAAAGTTGAGGAGGGGACAGATTCAGCCAATGACATGGGTTCACCCATGATTTGAGATGTCAACATGGTATTGACGTTGCTAGCTGAGTTCAAAAGAAAATCTGAATTTTGCTAAAGAAACCTTCGCTCAGTTGTGCTTGGGTGCTCAAGATGTAGTCTTTGAAAAATCTCGTGATGCTCATCGGCATATTAAGCTATTGTACCTAAAAGGGCACAATAACGGCAAGCCGATCTCACGAATGCTTGTGGATGGAGGAGCTACAGTTAACTTGATACCATACACAACATGTAAAAGGCTGGGTAAGTCCGATGAAGACTTAATTAAAACTAACGTGGTTCTTTGTAACATCCCAAAATCTACTCTTCAATATTAGTTAATAGAGTTTTATTGCAATTTGTGAGTTTTGTGAATTTTCTGGAATTTATTTGAATTAGTTTAAATTAAGTATATTAGCCTTCTGTTGAAAACTAATTAGTTGTAGATAAAATTAAAATAAAGTTTTGCCAAAAATATTTTATTTGGGTCCAAGATGTCTCAGAGTATTTTTGAGATTTTTCTTGATTTTTCCTGGTATTCTTAATGCCTTAAACTAATTAGTTAAATTAATAGAATTCCTTTAATTATTAAAATGCTGGAAAACCAAATCTGGACTCGTCGTCTTGCGCTGGACCAAAGCCGTAGTGTCATCTCGTCAGGAAAGCACCGGAGCGCCATTGACCAGGTCTTCTTCCCTACTGCTGGTGAAGATCCGCCGCCGTGTCGACATCGCTAGGATCGTAAGTTGTTGACGGTTAGATGCGCTGCGAGCGGCCTAGATCAAGCCACGTATCTCGCAACCATGACCGTTTGATCTTGGGTTCACGGTTTGGATCTCGCCACATCTCTAACCAATCTCGTGGTGATAAGTGTCGAGCGCAGCAGCCGAAGCGTCGTGTACTGAGTCCACCGTGGATCAGCACTACACCGTAGACCAAGTCTATAGACCGCGATGATGTGTCAGCATGTGACTAGCCAAGAGTGATGCTGATGTCAGCATGACACAATAATACGAGTTTCTTTTATAAAAATAATTTAGATATTATTTAATTTCTCAATTTTTTGATTTTATGATTTTTGAATCTTTCAAGAGCTCGTTCTCCCTCATACGAACTCCGATTGAGGTGATTTAAATTTCTAAAAAATTTTAAAATTGAGATATATCTAATAGTGAATTTTATTTGATTTTTGGAGTTTGTTTACTCTCTATTTTAGTATTTATTTGGTTTTCTCTTTTGTTTCGCGTAGATGATAAACTGTACGATGCATCCGAGGAAAATTCAACAACTCAAGACCAATGTCCAGAGCAAGAATAAGGGCTTTTCTAAGGCAAGTTGTGCTTTGATCATGTTGAACCCATGTTTACAAAAACGTTATATTGTTTTACCATATTGCATGCCATTTCACATGTACAATTGTTTTCAATCTAAATTGGGACTTAGCTATGGTACCAAATTGATCTATACCCCACCTTGTCATTTGTATGTCACAATCTATTTGTCACCCTAGGTTGGTTCACTATAGTTGATGAATATTAAAGTCAACATGGATGGTTAGACTGTAATAGCTTGCTTAGTCATGCCACATCATCACATGTGCCTCAATCATGGATAATTAATCCTGACTAATGGAATATGGAATAATGTTATGAACTTGTGTGTCATGTGTGGTCACACGATGAGATTGAGTTGTTGTTGAGATGGATGTCATACAACGATATTGAATTGTTGATGGCACGTGGTGCTTGGTAATCAACTGGGGTGGTTATGATTTAGATTGGGGCAAGTGGCAAGGGGCAGTATGCCAAGGTGGGCCATATGGTAGATGGTATATGGAAGTCTTGCCTCAATCACCCTAAGGACTTAACCTTGTGAGCCTTTGACTTGAGTCAATCATGCAACCATATGTTTGTTATAGGGCAGCCTAGCTGATTAATTTGCAATGTCGTAGCTTTAGTACTACTTGTGATGGTGTGAATCCGGGTTCACGGATAAACTCACATGGCGCAAGAGGGGGACCCTGTTGTGGCGATTCAACCCTTCAGTGTTGAAACCTCAGCGGGTAGTACTAAGTTAGGGCAGAGTATTGTAAAGGCTTTGTCATAATTTCTCTGTCGGCACACCAAAGGAAGCGTGCTAATAGCTTAGCAACAAGAGATGATCATGTTGTGTGGGTAAAGTGCATAATCTCTGCAGAGTGTACAATCTATTCGAATAGCTGTGCTCACAGTATTGAATATAACTCAGGAATTACAGTCAAGGGTTAGACTTTTGCAAAATAAAACTTGGGATGGATGGCAGGTTGCCATGAGAGATTGAATCTTGACTTAGGACTGGAAACTTGGTTTACTCGAGAAATACTAAATCTATCTATTATTGGTATTTGTTTTACTATTATTTAATCTATAAATTGTACTTATTCTTAAATGCTACTTTACTACAAATAAGCCATGTTAGCCATTCCTTTGGAATAAGCCTTGCATATAGATATGTCAGATTTTCATTCTATACACAACTTGTTGAGTGCTTTATGTACTCACCCTTGTCAACAACAACATCACCAGTTGAGGAGTCTACATCCGTGCTGAAGGAGAAGAACCTTAAAGGGACGAATGTTTAGGGTGCGAACCTCGTTAGTTGTCTGTGGTATACTGAGGGGTTATCTATGTCTTCATTCCATTGCATTTCAATTTATTGTTCAGCCTTGAGAAGCAAAGTCACGTAAGTTGACCGTAAGGTCATACAATTACTAATATTCAATATATGATGCCTTTTATCTTATTTTCGCTGTGTATGATTGTGATATTTACCGCTGTTGAGCCTATGTGCACTAGCGTGATCCTGGACTGGTGTAGTATACACAAAGGGTCCAGATTTGCATATTCGGGTCCCAACATTCTTAATAACTTCATAGGCAATCCCACACAAGCTAAAGGCATCATGGTAATAGAATTGACTATCGGCAGCAAAACCTTGCCGACCGCTTTCTTTGAAATTGACACCAAAGACAACTACGGTGTGCTGCTTGGACGGGACTGGATACATGCGAATTATTGTATCCTGTCAACCATGCACCGGCTACATGTCTAGTGGAACAGAGCTGAAGTTGAGGTTGTTCCAGCCGATACATCGGCTCATATTGCTATGGCTAGTTTGGATGCAAATTGGCAACATGAAGAAGGCGAGTGCATATCGGGCAAAGTCCTAGACGATTGTGATTTCATCTACATCAGTAAAACAGGACTCATGCCAATCAATGTCAGACATAACACATTTGATTGGACAAGTGAAGTTTTGTGCTGATGGGTTCCAAACGAACAATGAAGGTCCTGCAAGACAAAACGCATAGCTATTGGTAGATGATAAATAGCTTTGAGGCCCTCGAAGATTTCCAAGAGACCAAAAAACTAGGCTAACGGTTCACATCAGCTGATTTACTTGAAGAAGTCGACATAGGGGATGGTGATAGGATAATACCTACTTTTATTAGTGCAAAACTAGATGTAGAATGCAAGAAAGAATTGTCAAAATCCTTAGAAATTATAAGGACTACTTTGCCTAGGAATACCATGAGATGCCTGGTCTAAGCCGATAACTTATTGAACATTGGCTACCTATAAAGTCAGGTTATTGACCATTTAAACATTACCCTCGGAGGTTTAATCCAGCCTTGTACAATTTTATGAAAGGAGAAATTGTAACATCCCAAAATTTGGCTATTTTGAATTTTATAAGTTATCTTGAATTTTTGAGAATTTTTGGAATTTATTTGGATTCAATTGGAATTTCTGGAATTTAACTTTCTTCGGAAATTAATCAAATAATGAATAAGTTTTAGCAAAATATAAATGAAATTATTTTATTTGTGTTCAAAATTTTCTAAAATATTTTCTGGAATTTTTCTAGAATTTTTCTCATATTTTATAAGCCTCAAATGATTTAAATGAATTTTGGGAATTATTTTTATTCGCAAAAGGATTAAAAATCCTCTAAACAGTGTTTGGGCCGAAACCCAATGGTCCGGCCCATCAGCCCAGCCCGCTCGGCCGGAAACCCTAGCGCCGTCGCACTTCAACCGTGCGATCTTGATCGCACGGCTAAGAAGCGCTTGTGCCGTTTCGCTGCACCGGACCGTCCGATCGACACCGCGTGGATGTCTCGGATGCGTCCACGTCGCCTCGAGCATTTCCACTGCCGCCGTCATCCCCGGCGAGTAACCGCCGTGTTAATGTGTCGTTTGAGCTCGCCTCCCGTGGCTATAAAGCCCTTAGAGCATCTCGCTGGTGAGCCCTTCGGTTTCCGCATCATTTGCGCCACTCACGCCTCCCGAGACCCCTCGTAGCTACTGCTTGAGCTCGCCGTAGTCCCGAAGACGTTCCGTCGCATTTGCGCCGCCGTTGTTCCCTCCCCGCCGTCGTCGTGACCATCGGAGTGACCCTTGCACCAAGCCGCGTCGAGTAGTCTACCTCGTGTCGCCGAAGGGAGCCCGGAAGGCCCACATCACCATCGTCTTCTTCCTCTCCGGCAAGGACAACGCCACTGCGACATCACCACCGAGCCGAGCTTCGACAGCCGTCCGATCTTCAAGCAACGCCCCCGATTACGCCACGTCGCCACCGCAACAGTAAGTGTCATTTTCATATCTCAGCCGTCGGATTAGATGGACGGACCAGATCATTTAGCATAGAGTTGCTTTGGGTAATATTAGCCGTAGATTCGTAGAATGAGTGGTATAGATTTTGCCACGTGCCCGAAGCCGGGATTGCCCACGTGTGTCTGCGCTGTGCTAGATCGTAGCTGTCGGATTCAGTAGCAGATGGCCTAGAGGCATCCATGCGTCGGCGCCGAGACCAGCCACGTAGCAAGCCACGATGCGTGATTTAGATTCAATTCAGGCCGTTGAATTTTGAATGGATGATTATGATCGCGCCACGCGCCGGGCCAGTCCCGAGTTGATGCGTGTCGCACGGAAACCCTAGCGTCGTTGAAATCTCGCCGTTGATTCCAGCGTGCGGTCGAGATTGAGACGCGTGTCGCATAGAAATCGAGGAGTCAGAACAGCCGCTGACTCTGTCGATGTCACCCGGTTGAATGCCAGCCGTCCGATCGGGATCTAAAGGCTGTGGTGAGAACACGTGTTAGATTAAAACCGAAACGTCGCATGGATCGTAACCGTTCGATTTGAATCGGACGGACCAGATTAGATCAAGCCTTCGGTTGATAATTCGTCGCCGCATGTCGCGACCAAATCGTGCCACGTGTCACGCTGATGTCAGTAGCTGACGTCATCAGTGGGACCCACATGTTAGTCGTGATATCAGGTGCCGACGCCATCCGTGACGTCAGCGGGGGTCCACGATGTCGCTGAATGCACAGTTCGGGTCGACGCCACGCTATGCTAATAATTCAAATTTTCTTTAGGAAAATAATTCAGTGAAAATTTAATTCGGTGCTGACGTCATATTTCCGAATTATCCGTATAAAAATAAATAATGAAATTCGGTTTATTCTTTTTAATTGATTTTATAAGCTTCAAATGGCTATAACTTTTGCGTTTTAACTCCGATTTGAGTGATTCCAATTTCTAAAAATTTGTAAAATCAAGACCTATTTATTGGTGAATTTTATGGAATTTTTACAGTTGATTTTATTCTCTGTAAATTATATTTATTGTGTGTATATATGATTTGAGTAGACGTTGATTTGCTGGAAAGCTACGAGGGAGAATTTCCAGCACAAGACCTAGCTCCAGATCAGGACCAGCAGCTATTTGAAGGCAAGTTGTGCTTTGACCATTTTGCTCCTACATTTTAAAAAAATGTATTTTGATTCAAATTATGCATGCTAATTCAATTAAAAATAGATTTAAATAATTTGGGTGAAATAGTTAAATCAACCTATTTGTTATTGCCACCTTGTCACTAGTATTTATATGCCATGATTTTATTTGATGCCTTAAGTTTGGTAATATTAGTTGGATGATAATATTGTGCCAACACGGGAGGCTAGACCGTGAATAGTTGTTTAGCCATGCATATAACGTGAATGATCTTTTCGATTACAAAAGCAACATTGACTAAAGGAATAGTGAATGCATTTTGATAAAAGGTGAAATGTTGTTGGTAATGATGTTGGAATGTAGAAACCTGTGTGGTTCTACATGAAGGATGATTACGGGCATGAGTTGCACCGTTAAAAGCCTTGGGATGGAAATGATTTAGACTGGGGCAAGTGGACCGAGGCTTTGTGCTAGGTGGGCCTTCGTGGCATTTGGGAGGGTTGAGTGTTGTGAGGGCTATGTGCCAATTTTGAGAGAAGGATGTCTTGCCTTGGTCAGTTAAGGACCTTACCTTGCGAGCCTTTGACCTGAGTCTCTCGTACAACCACATGTCTAAATAGGAAGACCTAGTTTAGTAAGATTCCGATATCTCACTTTTGATACTCGGGTGGCAAGCTACACGGGGTAATCAGATGGGGAGCATGCCTGTGCTACGGCTTGGTACCCATCCAACGGTGTTCGCCTGTCCTATACTTCGGCTCTGTGTGAGGGAAGTGATAGTGAAGGCAACTCGGAGAGGTTCCTAGGTGGAGATAGAAGTCTCTGAAAGGCTTTGTTACGGTCAATTGCCTTTTTGGCGTGCAACTGTATCTTGTGGGTAAAGTGTACAACCTCTACAGAGTGTTAAAACTGTTCGAATAGCCGAGTCCACGGTACTGGACAATGCTCGGGGATTACAGTCAAGGGGTAGAGTTTTGAAAATAAAATGGGGTGGAAGACTGTGTGCCAGAGTTGATGATGGAAGTTGATTAAGGACTGTGTGTCCAAAATTATGTGGAAAACAATTGAGAAGCTTATTACATTATTAAGATTTTGCTGCTTTATATTTAAATAAATATTTAGTAAAATATTGATGCAATGCAAAATAACCAATTGAGCCATTCCTTTGTAACAAGCCATGCATGTAGTAATAGAACTGCATTTTGTGCATGACTTGTTGGGTACGGTATGTACTCACCCTTGTGGGCAACAATTTACCAGAGGAGGAGTCTACACCTGCATGGGAGGAGGAATTTACGGGAGAGCCAGGGAACTAGGGAAGCAAGCCTCGTCAGGGTGCCTGTGGCAGGAGATGGAGCATCACGACGTTTAATTTCCGCTGTTGAACTTTTGTGACTCTGATTTATGTAAGCCCTGCATGGCAAACTATTGTAAGGATGACCATAAGGTCGTACAACTCGTTTATATACATGTTTGAAGTATTTTATTATTATTTCGCTGTGTATGATTATGGTACTTTAACCCTGTTAAGCCTGTGTGCACTAGCGCGATCCTGGACTAGTGCAGAATACACAGAGTGTCTGGATTTGCAAATTCGGGGCATGACAGAAATTGAACGATTATTGGAGGCCAAGTTTATCAGGCCCTATTAATATGCTGAATGGGTATCGAATATTGTTCCTATCATGAAGAAAAATGGTAAACTCAGGGTATGTGTCGACTTTAGGGAATTGAATTAGGCTACACCAAAAGATGAATACCCGATGCCAATAGCTGATATCCTTATCGATGTTGTATCAGGAAATAGGATTATTAGTTTTCTCAATGGGAATGCAGGTTATAATCAGATATTTGTGGCAGAAGCTAATACACTATAAACCACTTTTAGATGCCTTGGTGCCTTAGGGTTATTTGAGTGGACAGTGATAACATTCGGCTTAAAGAATGCTGGTGCAACATATCAGCGGGCTATGAATTTAATTTTTCATAATTTAATTAGCCATATTGTAGAAATCTATATTGATGATGTTTTTAAAGTCTAAAGATGATTTACAGCACTTAGCCGATTTAGAGATAGTCTTTAAAAATACAAGAGCGCATGGGTTGAAAATGAATCCGTACAAGTGTGCTTTTTCTCATGTTGGCTGGGTAGTTTTTTGGGTTTCATGGTTCATGAGAGGGGAATTGAGGTTAATCAAGAAAGAGTGAGGGCTAGAGCTAAAACAAAAAAGCCGACGTGAAAAAATGAGTTGCAAAAGTTGATTGGCAAAATCAATTATTTATGGCAGTTCATCTCAAATATTTCTGGTCGTATCCACGTGTTTACCCCATTGCTAAAATTAAGGAATAATCAAGAGTTTGTTTGGGAAGCTGATCAATAAAAAGCCTTTGATGATATCAAAGAATACTTCACTCACTACCAGAAAAACGAGATTTCGTGAGGGTGCTATATTTCGTGAGAGTTATAAACAAACCGCCACCAAACAAAAATATTTCGGGAAGGTGGTGCATAAACCATCGTAAAAAATACATTTCGTGAAGGTGGTACTAAACTCCTCACGAATTGAAGTTATTTTTGTGAAGGTATTCATAAACTGTCATGAAAGTAGCTGTCCCATCACGAAAATTACCTATTTTCATGTGGGTTATAGTTTTCGTGAGTAATAATTGAAAATCAGTGTTTGGGTTCTTCATAGGGTTAAAAGGAGGAGGGACACATTATATATCAGATGTTATCATACCACCACTAGAGTAATGTATCTCATAAGAGCTTTGAAGTTAAGCGTGCTTGAAGGAGAGTAGTAATAGGATGGGTGACTTCCTGGGAAATGAACCCTCATGAAAATAATTCGTGGAGGCATTGAACCCTCATGAAAATAATTCGTGGCGGTTAAGCACCCTCACGAATTATTTTCCTCTAAGTCAAACCCCTGTCACGAAATTTCTTGTGCAATCTGGTCGGACCATTGTTTTCCTGAAGGTCGCCACCGCCATGCAATATGTTCGTGACGGTTCACCGCCACACAAAATTGAATTTCCCTGGCGTCAGATTCGTGAGAGCTATTGCGTGACGGTTACAAGTCACGAAATATTTTCATGACAGTTTTGGCCCTTTCGTGACGGTTTTTTAACCCTCACAAAATTTTCATTTTTTGGTAGTGACTAATGCTCCAGTGTTAGCTGCCCCACAAAAAATGATTCTACTCGGGCTATACATATCGGTTGACGAGGAAATTATCGAAGTTGTTTTAGCACAAGAAGTTGATGGCAAGGAAAGGGTGATCTTTTATTTAAGCTGACGATTGCTTGATGCCGAAATTAGGTACCCCTTTGTAGAGAAATTATGCTTGTCTTTATATTTTGTCTGTACGAAGTTAAGGCATTATATTTTAGTAACAGCCTATAAGGTGGTTTGTAAGACCGATGTCATAACATAAATGTTATCAGCTCTAATTTTGTGAGGGTGACTTGGTAAATGGGCCCATGCATTGATCGAGTTCGACCTATCATATGAACTGGCTAAAGCGGTTAAAGGGCAAGTTATAGCCGATTTCACGACGGGACATAGGACTACTATCGATCTGGTGGTTATCACCCCTTAGCAGATGTATTTTGATGGATCGGTGTGTCGTGAGGGTGATGGCATTAGTATAGTACTCATCTCGCCTTTGGGACATAACTTCGAGTTTGCATTTCGGCTAAATAGCCAATACTCTAATAATTAGGCAGAATATGAAGCATTGCTCAAAGGCCTACAATTACTGTAGAATATCATAGTAGATGCTATTGAGTCCTATGGAAATTCTTTATTGATTGTGTGGCAAATTAAGGGAGAGTATCAATGCTATGATGAAACGCTGCTTAAATACTTAGAACAATGTCTTATTACAATCGACTCATTTGTTTCATTCTTCATTAATCTTATTCCTTGGGAATTGAATGATAGAGCTAACTTGTTAGCTCAACAACCATCAGGCTATAAGGATTTTGGTCGATCTCAAATGCTTGAGCTGATTGGGAAAGCGGTTATTTGCACTGATGTCGTTGACTGCATGGCAAGAATAAAAGATTACCTAATTGATCCTTCTAAGTTGACATAACACAAAGTAAGGCACTAGGCCTTAAAATATATTGTCTTGGATGGTGTGTTATATTATTGGACATTAGAAGGGTTGCTGCTAAGGTGCTTTGGAGCTGATGAAGCCAAAGTGGTGATAGGAGAAGTACATGAAGGTATTTGTGGGTCTCATCAATCGTCTTACAAGATGACATGGATGATTAGACTCACAAGATATTTTTGACCGACGATGTTGGAGTATTTCTTCCAATATTTTAAAGGGTGCCAGACTTGTTAGAAATTCAACAACGTACAACTGGCCCAGGATCGGCTTTGCTTCCTATTATTAAGCCTTGGCTATTTAGAGGCTGGGGTATAGACGTAATCGGACAAATATTCCCTACTTCAAGCAAAGACCATAGGTTTATTTTAGCCGCAACTGATTATTTCTCTAAATGGGTTGAAGCTATACCACTTACAAAAGTTACAAGTGTTGAGGCCATTGGATTTGTCAATGAACATATTATTCATCAGTTTGGAATCCTGTAGACTATTACGACTGATCAAGGGATAGTGTTTATGTCTGATAGGTTTCAGGAGTTTGCCAAAAGTTTGGGAATCAAGTTGTTGAATTCATCACCTTATTATACTCAAGCCAATGGTCAAGCTGAATTGTCCAATAAAACATTGATCAAGTTGATTAAGAGAATGATTGATAAAAAAAACCTAGGAATTGGCATTCAACGTTGTCAAGATCACTATGGGCGTATCATCTAGCGTATCATGGGGCGACAAAGCTCTCACGCTACCAGTTAGTTTATGGCCAAGAAGTTGTTTTGCTTGTGGAGATTAATATTGATTCCATAAGTATAGCCAGGTAAAATAGTTTGTCAGCTCAAGACAATTTTACCTGTTGGTTCTAGGAACAGATGATTTGGTAAGTGGTCACCCACATGGGAAGGACCATGTAAGGTAAATCAGCTTGTTGAGGGGATTTTTTACATACTAGAAATGTTAGAAGGAATTATGCTCCCTAAGGCGATCAATAGGAAATACTTGAGGAAACACTATCCTAGCATTTGGATTAGCTCCTGATCTACTACGAAAGTTTGCTGTTCACAAGGCCAAATTAACTCGATGCAGTTAATTCTGGATAAAATGCTAAGTTACAAGATGTGAAAATGGGACAGTGATAAAATGGTTAAACAACTGACTTTGATAAGTTAATATTCCAAAAGTCTTGTATCAGTAGATCGACACTTTAGAAGATTACATCCATTGCAGAAGATAATTTATAGGCCAAAGCTGGGTAGCCTAGCGCCTAGAGCTGACAACTCGCCCACAGCCTTGGCGATGATCTCCTGCACTGCGTCGACTATCCACTAATCCTCCTTGGCATCTCCAGGGATAGGGATGACCTTAGTTGATTGCTTCTTGATGCCAGCCATGGCCAAGGCTATGCCAAGCTTTTCTTCATTGATGGACTACACCGATTGCTCAACAAGGAGTTAGCCACCAGAGATTTGCTTTGTTAGCTTGGCTAGTTGCTCTTCATGGACCTTTTTATCAGATTCGAGCTTCATAGAGCTGCCTTCTTGGCCTTAAGTGTTTGTGCGTCGGTGTCAAATTTTTCTTTTTTCGCCTTCGCGTTAGCCAAAGCTTGTCTAGAAGTTTTTGGTCAGCTTACTGCTCTTCCCGTTGAGCAATCCGAGCCAAGGCCGCTTCAACCATTGCCTTCTTATCATCTAAGTGTCATACATCAAGAAGGGCAGCCATCTCCACTGGAGGCTAGTTGGCTTCGACTGCAGCCATTGCATCCCTTATCGGCTGGTTGTTCACCAAGATTTTCACCTGCGGCTGCATCACCAATTTGAAGAGCTTATTAAGATGCTCTTGCATACATGGGGCCAATGTAACCATAGCCAATGCCTCTATTGGATTGTCGTCGGTGGCCAAGATCTCCGAGTCATCAAGATCAGCCAGGGTAAGCCCCAGTAGATCCGTTAGGTCCGATGAAGCTGGGACGGGAGCGAAGGGAGTAGATGGCATCAACTGAGAAGGTGGCAGAGGAAGCTCAATGGAAGCAGAGGGCAGGTCGCCCAAGATAGCAGTTGGCTGATAGGGGAAATTTCGGTGAGTTGATCCAATGAGACGATATACTTGTAAAACACTTACGCAAGTTTCTTACCCCGCCAGTAACCGATGTGTGGGGAGAGCTTTTACCACTTTGTTCCTGTGGTTTAGAACCTTGCTTGGCGGGAGCTTTAGTTGACTTGGCACATTTCCTCTCTAAGACAAATCGGCTACATGTTACATTTATGAGGATATTTTGTGCAAAAAGAACAAGCCAAAAGTAAAGCTTACTGGGTTGTTGTTGCTTCTCGATATCCGATAGGGAGGGGCTTTAAATCCCCAAGGTGCCAGAATATAACCTGTAAGGCCCATCGAGTGATGGGGCCGTTTGGCAGCCTGGCCTCTACCCGATGGGCCTGTTGCAACCTTCTTTCCTATGGCCTTAGTCTAGAAGAAAGAGAATGCCGATTAATAAAAGTGCTGCATAAAAGGACAATATTAAGAAAGATTTGTTACAACCGATACCTCTCCGATAATATCTACTAGACTTGTGTAAGTATGCCTGGAGGAGCTAAACTCGTCGCTCAAATCATTATCAGATACTACCATCGGCTCGATTAAGTTTGGAAAAAACTCATTAACAATGGCTAACGGTGTCTTCTCGAGATAAAGTGCCTCTACGATTGCTGACTACCAAGAGGAGAAATGTCTAGCCCGATGTGTGTTCAGTATAAAATGAGGCAGATCTTTGATTTGGAGTTCATCGGCTATTTCTAGGACAATGTTAGATAAGCTGCATTTCAGACTCGCGCCCATGGCTGAAGCCAATCAAGAAGTAGGAGACTCGAAATGACTTGTCCAAAGCCCAATTGCCTAGGATAAATTGATGGGTGATAAAATTCATACAAAGGCTAAAAAGTCCGATTTCTTGTGTGAAGGCCAACATGCAATATACTCCAATTTCTCCTGAGACATCAAGGTACTATCGACATCCAAATGCAAGAAGGAAGACCATGACAAATCGACTTCATTTGTATAGCTGAAAAATCATGTTGATTGAAGCCTTCCCTGTTGAGTTGTAAAAAGAAGGATAGGTATTTCCTTGAGTTGATGAGTGTGAACCTCATTCCCTAAGCACATTATGAATTTTTCACCGAAGGATCAGCTTGGTCTAAATTGGGGGACTAATCCCTCTGGGTTGTCTTCCCGTGGAAATGGAGCATTCTAAGGAAAATTCAAGGTGAAAGATCAGTTGAATAAGCTGTATAGCCAGATTTGTACAATCCAAAGAGGCCCTCCCACATTGCCGACAGTGAAGTTGGAGGAGCCTGTGAATAACCAACTCCTTATAATATACATAGTTTGGTATATCGCCCCGAGTAATGTTTTTCCGAGGGCTAGCCGATGACCCTCTACCAACTGCTCTGCTATGGTCTGGTAAGTTTGAGTTGGTCCAAGGCTAGCCGATGACCCTCTACCAATTAAGCGATGTGTTCTTCATCTGATACCGGTCTTCTGACATGGTTGTTATTATTTATATACTTGCTCCACCCTTCACCCTTGGATCAGATGAGCTTGAATTTTGGCATGGTGATATAAACCAATATCTATTCACCGTCAAGCCTCAAGTATCACAACTGAGCTATGTCCAAAAGGGTCGGGTCGACTGGACCAATTCGGAACATAAAGGTATTTAAGGTATCAAACCAAAAGTAGCAAGTTGTGGCCACCAAGGGCTCATTGGCTTCTGGATCAGCTAAAGAAAAGGAGAAGTATTCGGCTATTCCTATCCTCTCCCACATCTCTCTCTTTTGAGCAGCCAATCAGATATACAAGTTTTTCTATCCTTTGAGTGCTATCGACCAAGCCCTAAAGCTCTCACTCCCTCTTGATGTTATGTCCTAGCAATTGATAAGGGGAGATGTGGAATTTCTTGGTTTATGACCGTATTAGAATCTAAGTTACCTATCAGACCTAGGTAGAATTGGTCATTGTTGTCAGGAATTGGAATGAGTACCTATGAGGGATCCATTTAGCCGATCTTGGTTGGGAGCCGATTGAGAACCAAAGGACGAGTGTTGGAGGACATGATTAGCATGAAAGTAGAAGATGATTACAGGTGTTCGGAGAGCTTAGGAGCGTGCAAATGATAGTGTGGGGCCGCATATTTATACAAATGGTAAAAAGGTGAAACGGCAGGAAGGATTTTGAAACAACGTATGCATTTAAAACGCACGATATGCATATCAAGATTTTTACGGTGCCATTAATGTAGCAGTTACTGGTGAAGATGCCCTGTCAAGCCAATGTTATAACAAGCCAATGGTTAAGATTTTTGGAAGATAACGAGTTATCTCCAAAAATGGGGGGTATATGTTTGCACCCAGATTTGGCAGGTATAATCAAAATCAGGAGGATATAGTCAACGTATCATAACCGACATGTGATATGGAAAGGCTTAAAAAATATATGGTTACGATGAAGATTTTAAAGGAAAAACCATCCAGATTAAAGGCCAATATGAATTGAGTTTTGTAACGTGTTGGAAAAGGATGCGATCGGCCAACAGGTATAAAGGATGGTCATGGGCAGGATAAGGACACACACAATCCAATCAGCAAATATTCTACTTTTATTTTTCCATCGACTAGGAGTAGTTCTTGTAATTTACACTCTTGTAACTCAAATTGATCAATAAAATTACGCATCGCCAATTGTTGATCATCTTATGTTACGCCCATTAGGTTTGATTTTCTTCGATCTTGTTGCACATCGCATTTTTCGTAGTTGATCTACCTTTATCCTCTGATTAGCTCTAGTTGGCTAATTAGACCTATCAGTCATTCGCGATTTGATCAGCTTTTAGCTGATTAGATCTAAGCCAATTGATCTCCAAGATCAGCTTTGAGCGTACTTTATATTTTTCTTACTGATTGCATGATCAAATTGGTTGGCACACCTTGAACCACAAAACCTAGTGTTCGTCAAGTGTGTTGTGGCTGATAAACCCTACTTCGTGTTTTTGGCGCCAACACTAACATATTGCAGTAATTTTGGATTTGCTGATATATTTTCCATAACTTCTATTTTAAGGTGAGCTGATGCTTGTTTAGTTCTATCTGCCAATAGCTACAAAAGGGAATAGTTTACTTTTCATTTTTAGCATCAAAAACACATAAATTATATTAACATATGCATTATCATCAAGATACTGGCTAAGCAGCTTCAATACAAAACAGATCAAGAAAAACAAATCAAGAATATATTTCAAAATAGAATGGCATGCATGGCTACAAATCATTTCTACTCTGGTTGACAAAAAAAGAAGGCAGATTTCATTATTGTAACCAAAATAAAAGATATGCAAATTGCTATGGATGCTCTTCTAACCATTTCTTCATACCATAGAACTAGGCTTGTATGCTGGATTACTTTATTGGCACATTCTTTTCACAACTCAACTCAACATAGGAAAAGAAAGAACAAGAAGAAAGGCAGTTCGAACCAGCAAGAAGGCAAAGCCATCTTGTCGGGGACTGAGAAATCTCTGACAGGTCAACGCACGGTCAACGGGACCCCTAGCTCAGGGTTGAGCTGCAAGGGTCGCCAACCACGACTTGGGCTGCGCGGTTCCCGCACGACCTCGAGCTTAGGGGGCAAGGATTCAACTCCCGCACGACCTCGACCTTGGTTTCAAGACGTGCGCTTACTCGATAGTTACCAGGACCTTGAATGCCGGAGTTAAGGCGAACGTGGGCGACAAATGTGGAATGGTTACAGCCCACCTTCAGTGTGCATCAGGCCACTACTCTGGGAATTTCTCTCAGCCGTTTCTGGAAACGGCCAGGAGAGGTATAAAACCCCTTGAGGCGAACACGCTCAGGGTAGGCAAATAAAAGCTACAAGTTAGTAGACACAGCTAGCGTAGAATTCCCCAGAGCTCGAGCTGTAAAACAAACACTTGTACTCAAGCATAGTGAACTTCCTCGCGTTAGGGCAAGACTGGAGTAGAGCTTTTACCTTCATAGGGGCTCGAACCAGTATAATTCCCCGTGTCTTGCTCGTTTTCCTTTTGACTCAACCAACAAAGTAGCAAACGCATCCCTTCGGTGAGTGAAGCTCGTTTGGGTCCCGCATACATGACTCACCCCTCTTCACTTCTACGGTCAGGGGATCCTGATCGTCGACAGTTGGCGCCCATCATAGAGCCTGAAAGCTTCGCTCATTCGGGGGAACAACGTCAAGATCTCAGAAGCATGGCACGCTCCATTGAAGGACATTCGGCGAGTTCGGGCTCGGGCGCAACCCCCGAGTGTGATGATTTCATGTCCCTGTTTTCACCCTCACTACCACCGCGCGAGCAGTTTGTCTTCATGGCAGATAGCCAAGGCGTGAACGCGGAGGCGGATGACCATGACCCGAAGACCCCTGAAGATGCCCGCCGGATAGTTCTGGTTGCCATCAACCAAGCCATAACTACCCTCCGGCGGGAAGATCAATACAAGGCCGGGACCTCGTCTGGGCGTCCCAGACTTCCTCGCTTGGGCGAGCGCCTTTGCGCCATCGCTCGGGTTATGACCAATCCCGACCGGGTGAGGTCAGAGCTTTTTGGTCGAGCTCTCGCTGATGAGCTCGATAGGGCTGCAACCAAGGCCATACCTCCGTAGCACCAAAGCCGCCACTCTGGGACCCGCTCCCGAGGAAGTGATGATAACTCCTCGCGCCGACGTCGACGCCTTCACCGATCGTCTTCCCACCAACAGTCCCAGGATCTGGCTCGGACTCCTCCGCATCGTTGCCCCCTGAACTAACTCCACATTTGGAACCGTCAAGCAAGCACGAATTGAGGTCATGATTTGAGAGTCTTCTCATGTGCCTATGTTGTGCTTAGCGGTTTTCCCCTGTGGATTTTTTCTCGACCTTGCAGGTCGCTGCTTTGCAGGTTTCTAAACTTGCGACCAAGGCCAGCATTGCTCGACCTTGGTCCCAACGAGGGCTGGACGAGGGTACACTATCTCGGAAAAAAGGCTAAGTACATGACAAATTTTTTTTAAAGGAAACAAACGGAGACGCAAGCTCGTTTCAACAAGATAACTTTGTTTCATTAATCTTTGTCTTACTACCGTCAGTTTACAAGTTGCCAGGTCTAATTCTAATTACAGATCGGTCATATCATGGGCAAGTTTCTCTTGCTCAAGCTCGGCAACCTTAGCCCATAAAGGTCGACGGCTTCGCCGAGACGAAGAGCTTTGGCTGCAGACATTAGCGGCTTGACCGCTCGCCCGGAGTTGGGCCAGGGCGCTCTTCACCGTCTTGGTCGCTCACTCCAGTTTCTCCTCGAGGTGTTGTTTCTTCGAGCCCCTGCCGCCAGCGCCGTCCGGGCGTAACCGCTTGCCCGCCTTTTTGCCCTTATTCGCCCCGGGCAATGGCAGCATCCTTTTCGCCCTCCGGAACAACTCTTCATTGTCCTGTGAGCATATTCAAGAGATCAAGGAAAGCCGTAAGCATTTACGGGCTAAGACTTCGCCCAAGATGGCTTACCTCGGCGCTCCGGCACAGCACATTCTTCGGGACGAGGTCGTCGCACGTGTAGTCGTGCGCTGCCTTCCCGAACATCTCGGTCATCCTGGCCGCAATCTAGGATTCCATCGGCGCTGCTGGGGGGCAAGGTCATCAAAGAAGTCCAAAGATCAACCTCGAGCAAACTTCAGAGTAGGAAGGCTTACCAGATGTTCCTTTGCAGGTAAGGTCGTCGCGGCCTTTGATCTCGTAGAACGGGTGCTCCCTCTTCTGCAGAGGGAACACCTGGCCTTGCAGGAAGTCATTGGCAATGGCCTGCCCGATGAGGCCACACATAGCGCAGATATGGATGGCGGCGATGGCCTCTTGGTCGACCTCCAAGTCGTCCGCCTCCAGCATCTACCTCTTGTCGGTGATGGGGGTTCCGTCATACGCCAGTGCGCCGTCTTCACCCCTCTTCAAGTAGAACCACTTCTCGGTCCACGGGCCGAGGGAGTCCTAGGAGCAGATTTTGGGGAAGGACCAAGGAAGCCCTGCCCACAGCCGAAAGTAGAAGCAACCGACTACGGGGTCCTTCTCGGTGTGGGACATGGAAAAGAAGAGAAAGAAAAGAGAGGGGGTGGGAAGGATCCCAAGGAACCCTTCGCACAGATGGGAGAAGATGGAAAGGAGAAGTATAGAATTCAGCACCAGATTGATGAGTTCGATCTCGCATTGAGTGAGAACTGCATCTAGGATGTAACAGCCCAATTTTCATCAATCCGGAAAGCGAGGCTTGTCATGCTGACGTCTTCCATCATGTCATTACATTCTCACTTAATTATAATCATACAAGTGCTAGGACCTTCATCTTGCATAAAAAGGGAGCAACAAAATCCTGAAAATCATTTTCCAAACTGCACACATGTTATTTCACCTTAGTCAATGACATGTGGGCCATGTTCATAAGAGAGAGGAGAGTAGGCTGCACATATCTACTATAACATTTCTCACTTTACCTACCTCTACCCACTTACCTAACCAATCAATGACACATGGGACCTACCTTGCATATTAACTTGTGGGCTGCACATCCTATCCATGCCTTTTCTCACTCTAATCACTCATACCCACCCCTTTTCTCACCCTATGACATGTGGGACCTAGCCCCACATGTAAGGCATGAATGGGCAGCCATATATAAGGCCCTACACATTGGTTTCTCCTCCCCACCTGCCCATTTGCTCCTCCAAAATCTGAAAAACAGCAAGTGTTCTTCTCCAAACCCCTTGCCATTCTCCCCCACAAATCCCCTCCAATCTTGAGTTTGAGCTAGTGCATGTTATACCACATTGAAGCCAAGATCAAGAGCTTTAAATCCATCCAAATGGATTCTTGAGGCACCAAGTTTTGGGTGAGTGGCAATGAATTTTCTTTCTCACCATATTCTGAAAATTTTGGCTATTGTAACTCATTTCTTCCTTCTCCATGGAATCCATTATCACACATTGAATCGGGTCGCGCATGTTGCATGGAAGCTTGAGGAGGAAGGTTAGTTGTTGTTGCAAGCACGAGCAAGCGAGGTCATCGTCGTCTACACGAGCTAGGAGGAGACGAACCGCGAGAACCGGCGTTGCGACACCTTTTGTCATTCCCTCGCCGAAACCAACCTTCACCAAGTACAAAAGCAACCTTGTAGTGGTAAGAATTTATCCTAGTCCATCCCTTTTACAACCTAGTCCATTCCTTTGAAGTGTAAAGGACAATAGACAAATAGCCGATTTAAAACAGAATGCCTAACCTGGATAGTCCGGGGATTTCATTCGGATAGTCCGGGTTTCAACCCGGATAGTCTGGGGACTTCATCCGGATAGTCCGGACATGAGATAACTTGCCAGACCGAGAGGGCCAACCCGGATACTCCGGATAGGGCAGAATACGCGAGACCGAGGGGGTCAACCCGGACACTCCGGGGTTTAAACCCGGATACTCTGGACACAATTCAATAAAAAGCCCTAAGACTTAAACTTTTGACATAAAACTCAATTAGTATGTTCATATTATCATTAGTACTACACATCATGAGCATTTCATGCATCTTTTAATCATGTGCACCATTGGAGTTCTTGATTTGGTGTTTATGGATTTAGATTTTCTCGTTAGGTGTTGACGCTTCGGAAGGCACTCCCGAGTACGACTACACTTTCGAAGTCAAGAACGAGCAGCAAGGCACTACTTTACTCCTTGACCATGATTGCTCCTACTATTTGAAATTTACATTTTTGGAATTATTTTATCAATTGCATGCTTACTTTCAACTACAATTATGATTGGGTAGAAATCTTAGCTATTACCACATTGTGATGTTATTCTCTTATCATGTTCTTTCCATGTCCATTGTCGCCCTAGGTGGTTAATTTATTACTATTGTATATGGGTTCGTACGAATTGCTTAGCCATGCTTAGAACATCGTTAGAAACCGCGATAGATGGACTTAATCCATCGGTCGCAATGATCAAGATTTATTTAATGATGATGGTTTCAAATGTGGGTTAATGAGTAGAGATATTAGTTAAGGACCTGAAGGATTGAATCCTGGTGACGTCTCTTTGAGTAACTATCATGCGAACCACATGCCGTTTATGGGACCGACGTAACCAAGTACTTAAGTATGACTAGGTTATGTAAACCATGTGCACTCGGAATTCCTTGAGCTTAGTGGAGCATCAAGGAATGACCGCCGGAATTCCTTGGGCTTAGTGGAGCGCCAGGGAATGTCCTCGGAGTCCCTCGAACTTTGTTGAGTTAGGGATGTCCAATAACGGGTGTACTCCTTGATCCACACACACCGAGCACTAGGCACGCGGGATCAAGGGTCACAGTCATCCGGATGGTTTAGATACACTACCATGCATACTGGAAAATGGTTTGTCACGTTCACCTCGGCCGACACATCCAAGGAAATGTGTTAATAGCTTGGTTTACGAGTGTGGCGTGTCATGTGGGTAAAGTCGTACCTCTGCAGAGTTTAAACTATTCGAATAGCCGCGTCCATGGTTAAGGACAATCGCTTGAATTGTCAGTCACTGGGCAAGTATTAAGGACTTGGTAGGAATGGGATGGGAGTGGGAAAAAGACATGAGTATTAGAGTACTTGTGTGTGAAATCGAGCATGAGCGATGAAACTCATGGTTCGGATAATGCTTGAAGGCATGATATAAATGTGGATTTGATGATGCTATATTATGTATTAGATTTTCCAAATGTTTACTAAATGCAATTTGTCAATCTATACATGTTATGCTTTATCCCAAATATTGCTTTATGCTGAAATTGCCATTTTGCCTCCCTTTGATGTAGCAACCACATGTAGTTAGAAATCAATATGTAACTTACATTATTGTGCGAGTACACTCTTTGTACTCAACCGGATTGTCCACTTGCTGCAGGTGAGGATGTGGCACTGCCCGGGGACTTTTACCGGGCAGATTTCGGTGATTCTAACGTTTAGTCACCGTTCTTGCCCCAGTTGGTTGCCTGAGGGTTTGGGGGCATGCCATGCTGGCCCTTTTGTTGTTTATCTCATGATTTCTGCTGCTACTTGATGTAATAACTCTAAATACGTCGTTATGGACAGCAGTCCTACTTTTGGAATGTAATAACGTTTATGCTTCCGATAATTGTGTATGTGTTGTGATGTCAACTATTGGATGAGAATGCTCATGTTGGCGAACTATCCTGGGACCAACACGGGTATAATCGTGGAACGCCCGAGGTTCCCTTGATTCACTTGAGATGTACCGCGCATTTGGGTGAATCAGTGGAGTCCCGGGGACGGTTCCCCACAGGCTTGGTATCAGAGCCATATTGACCGTAGGTTAGAACGGCCATGCTATCACGCATCCTTTAACTAGTATGCTTTGAGTCAAAAACTATTTTGCTATCAAATAATTTTAGAACTGATAACATTGTGCAATACCTTTATTTCTTACCCCTCTTAGTTCTATATCTTAACCTTATGTTCATTTGATTGTGCAAACAAGTTTCTAATTCCTCTTATCCTTTTCAACGTGATAGATAAGTTTTGGGCCATTGGTTTTAGTCACCCATGCTGAGGACGTGGAGGGCAAGTAGAGATGAGCTGAACCGATTTAATTGATGTAATAGGCTACCTTATGAACCTATGCTAGCTATTATATTTGGAATTGTCACCCTTAGTTGTCGCTCTTGACCTACGGGTGGTGAACTTGTGCTAATGTATCAGAATCCTGTTATTTGTTTTCATGGGTGATGTTGTGGCTTAAGAGCCTTCTTATTTTGATGTCTCTTGGATTTGGTGCATGTTTTCTTGCTGCATACATATAGAATTTAAATTGTGTGACTTGCTGTCCGGAGCATCTCATTCATTCATCAAAGAGAAGTTTACTATGCATCATGAGTTCCCTATCCAACTTATGCATCCACCACTTCTCATTAAAACCCCGGGATCGGAATTAAGGACCGATCGAGTCTGCCGGGAAGTAAAGATTGAAGTCAATGGGGTAGAGTTCCTAGCTGATTTGATAATAATTAAAACAGAGGGAATTGAGGTTATTCTTGGGATGGATTGGCTATCCAAGCACCAAGGATGCATCAATTGTGCAAGCAAATCTATTTCACTTACCAACGTAAGCGGTAAACAAGTCGTGTTTGCGTCAAGTTCAGATTATGCTCACCTCTATGCCTTGAAGGGTGAGCCATTCCTTGGAATAAGTAGCATACCCGTAGTATGTGATTACCCGGACGTATTTCCGGAAGAATTGCTGGGGATGCCACTTGACCGGGAGGTTGAGTTTGTCATTGAGCTTCTACCCGGAATGGCCTTGATATCAAAGCGACCTTACCGTATGCCTCCAAATGAGTTGATCGAGTTAAAGAAACAACTTACGGAGCTGCAAGAGAAGGGCATCATTCGATCGAGCTCCTCACCTTGGGGATGCCCGAAGCTATTTGTGAAGAAGAAGGACGATAGCTTGCGGATGTGTGTTGATTACCGCCCATTGAATGCGGTCACGATCAAGAACAAGTATCCACTTCCGCGGATCGATGATTTGTTCGACCAAATGACTGGAGCCCGTATCTTCTCCAAGATTGACTTGAGATTAGGCTACCATCAAATTAAGATCAGATTGGGAGACATTCCAAAAACGGCTTTCTCTACCCGTTACGGTCTATATGAATATACTATCATGTCTTTCGGTTTGACCAATGCACTGGCATACTTCATGAGCCTTATGAATTCGGTTTTTATGGAATATCTCGACAAGTTCGTTGTCATCTTCATCGATGATATTCTTATTTACTCCAAGTCTGAAGAGGAGCATGAAGTACACCTTCGGACCGTCCTGGAAAAGCTGCGAGAGCACCAACTCTACGCAAAATTCAGCAAGTGTGAATTCTGGCTAAAGGAGGTTGCCTTCTTGGGCCATGTACTGTCGGAAGGCAGAGTTGCGGTTGACCCCGGCAAGATACAGACGGTACTTGATTGGGAGCAGCCTAAGAACACCACGGAAGTTCGAAGTTTTCTCGGGTTAACGGGTTATTACCGCCGGTTTCGTAGAGAACTTCTCCAAAATCGCAAAGCCACTAACTGAACTTTTGAAGAAGGAGAATAAGTTCATATGGTCAGCAGAGTATGAAGCAAACTTTCAATTGTTGAAGGTTCACTTAACCACTGCACCTATCTTAGTCCTGCCGGATATCCATAAGGGCTTCGACATATATTGCGATGCATCCTGCCTCGGACTGGGTTGTGTACTTATGCAAGGAGGCCGAGTTGTGGCATATACATCGAGGCAATTGAGACCTCATGAGCTGAATTACCCCACCCATGACTTAGAGCTGGCAGCGGTAGTGCATGCTCTAAAAATCTGGCGACATTACCTCATCGGTAATCGTTGTGAAATCTACACCGATCACAAGAGCCTGATGTATATCTTCACTCAAGCCGATCTGAATTTGAGGCAAAGGAGGTGGCTTGAACTGATCAAAGACTATGATATGGGACTCCATTATCATCCTGGAAAGGCCAATGTCGTTGTCGATGCCTTGAGCCGAAAGTCTCAATGCAATTGTCTTTTGGCAGAACCAGAAACGGAAGCCATTTGCGCCGAGTTCCGAAAGCTCAGTCTAGAAGTGGTTAAGGAGGGATTCCTTGCTATCATGGAAGTCAAATCTAATCTCTTGGACCAAATTAAAGAAGCTCAAAAGACGGATAAGGGCATGGCACTCATCCGAGCCCGCATCAAGCAAGGCAAGGCCAATTGCTTCACCGAGGACCCACAAGGTATCTTATGGTTCGACAAACGGCTAGTGGTGCCAAATTGTAAGGAATTGAAGGCACTAATTCTTGATGAGGCTCATAATTCCACGTTCTCCATTCATCCCGGGAGTACAAAAATGTATCAAGATCTTAAGCCAAGGCTTTGGTGGACCCAGATGAAACGAGAGATTGCCCGGTATGTCGCCGAGTGCGACGTATGTCAGCGGGTGAAAGCTGACCATTTGCGTGCAGCAGGCACACTTCAACCACTGCCCATTCCCATGTGGAAGTGGGAAGAGATTGGTATGGATTTCATCACCGGGTTGCCCAAGACGCAAAATGGTTTTGATTCTATATGGGTAATCATTGACCGATTGACGAAGACTGCTCATTTTCTTCCTATCAAGACGACGGATACAGTGAGCAAGTTAGCTGAGTTGTATCTTTATCGAATTGTGTCTCTTCATGGTGTTCCCAAAAGGATTGTCTTAGATCGAGGTACCCAGTTTACCTCGCATTTTTGGCAATGCCTCCACAAGGCCATGGGGACTCAACTCTCCTTCAGCACCACGTATCATCCGCAGAAGAATGGACAAACTGATCGGGTGAACCAAATTCTTGAGGATATGCTTAGAGCTTGTGCCCTCACTTACGGCAAGAATTGGGAGAAATGCTTACCATTCGCGGAGTTCTCCTACAACAATAGCTATCAAGCTAGTCTCCGAATGAGTCCATTCGAGGCTCTTTATGGAAGGTCTTGCAGAACTCCACTTAACTGGTCCGAGTCTGGAGAGAGACCCCTCTTTGGTCCTGAACTAGTCACCGAAGCAGAAGAGCAAGTTCGACTCATTCGCGAACGGTTGCGGACCGCACAGTCTCGTCAAAAGAGCTATGCTGATCGTCGCCGCCGTGAACTCAAGTTCGAAGTTGGTGATCACGTCTATCTCAAGGTCTCACCAATGAAAGGTATTCATCAGTTTCATGTGAAGCGAAAGCTAGCCCCTCGTTATATTGGACCTTTCCGGATTATATCCAGACGAGGAGCGGTGGCATATCAATTGGAGCTTCCCCCTTCGCTAGCCGATGTGCACGATGTCTTCATGTTTCTCAATTGAAGAAATGCCTCCGTATCCCAACCGAAGCCACCGAGTTGGACACTCTCAAATTACAACCCGACCTATCCTACAAGGAGCATCCCATTTGTATTCTTGATGAGAGGGAGCGTGTTACTCGAAGCCACACCATCAAATTCCTTAAGGTTCAATGGAGTAATCACATCCCTGATGAGGCCACATGGGAGCGGGAGGATCATCTTCGAGCTGAATACCCCTACCTCTTCAATGAAGCCGTGTAATCTCGGGGTCGAGATTCTTTTAAAGGGGGAGGGCTTGTAACAGCCCAATTTTCATCAATCCAATAAGCGATACTTGTCATGCTGACGTCTTCCATCATGTCATTACATCCTCATTTAATTATAATCATACAAGTGCTAGGACCTTCATCTTGCATAAAAAGGGAGCAACAAAATTCTGAAAATCATTTTCCAAACTGCACACATGTTATTTCACCTTAGTCAATGACATGTGGGCCATGTTCATAAGAGAGAGGAGAGTAGGCTGCACATATCTACTATAACATTTCTCACTTTACCTACCTCTACCCACTTACCTAACCAATCAATGACACATGGGACCTACCTTGCATATTAACTTGTGGGCTGCACATCCTATCCATGCCTTTTCTCACTCTAATCACTCATACCCACCCCTTTTCTCACCCTATGACATGTGGGACCTAGCCCCACATGTAAGGCATGAATGGGCAGCCATATATAAGGCCCTACACATTGGTTTCTCCTCCCCACCTGCCCATTTGCTCCTCCAAAATCTGAAAAAACAGCAAGTGTTCTTCTCCAAACCCCTTGCCATTCTCCCCCACAAATCCCCTCCAATCTTGAGTTTGAGCTAGTGCATGTTATACCACATTGAAGCCAAGATCAAGAGCTTCAAATCCATCCAAATGGATTCTTGAGGCACCAAGTTTTGGGTGAGTGGCAATCAATTTTCTTTCTCACCATATTCTGAAAATTTTGGCTATTGTAACTCATTTCTTCCTTCTCCATGGAATCCATTATCACACATTGAATCGGGTCACGCATGTTGCATGGAAGCTTGAGGAGGAAGGTTAGTTGTTGTTGCAAGCACGAGCAAGCGACACTACTACAGAATAGGCCATCACTGCCGGTTCGTCCACGCCATTACTGCCGGTTATGGGCGCCGGCAGTGATTGGTCGGCAATGATACTCGGGGTTATCACTGCCAGCTCAGGAACCGGCAGTGATAATAGATATCACTGCCGGTTCATTATACAACCGACAGTGATATTTGACTATCTCTGTCGGTTTACACTAGAACCCGGCAGTGATATATGTAGATCTCTGCAGGTTCAAGCTAGAATCCGGCAGTGATATATGTAGATCTCTGCCGGCTTATACGACGAACCGACAGTGATATATATATATCACTGCCGGTTCCTAGACGAACCGGCAGTGACAACCGAATTCTGAAAAAATTTGTTGATGTACTTCATGGATTACTCTACCTATGTGTAACATTGTAGGTTCAAATTCAATACATATCAGGACTTACAAAAAAAGAGAAAATTCAGAATTTTCGCTTTTTTTGTAAGTCCTGATATGTATTGAATTTGAACCTACAATTTTACACATAGGTAGAGTAATCTATGAAGTACATCAACAAATTTTTTCAGAGTTTTCGTGATTGACTTTTATTAGTTGGTGTGCACGATATGTACACGGGAAGGCCTGTGTGCACATGATATGTTGCCTTCAAATATATAGTATATAAAGCGTTGTTAGATCATAATTAAAATATATTAAAGCATCACAATATTTTGTTTTTACAATAGTCTGTTTACAAATGTAGTGTGAGTACATCTCGTTCACTTTGGATCGAGGATGTCGTCGTGGAACTCGCCGTTTGGATTGATGATGTGATCGTCAATGAATCCAGCGATCTGCTCTTGAATTGCTAAAACTTCTCTTGGCAGTAACTTATTGGTTCTCATCTTGGAGCTTTGTTATTGAAGAAAAGAAATTTAATTAATGATGATAGATGTTAAATGAAAGAAAAGTAGGCATGAATGTGTAATTATATACCATGGCCGTTATAGTATAGCCGATCTTCGTGACAATTGCATGCATATTTGTACATACGTAGTATCTTTATAAACTATTTCCGGGTCTGTCTCATGCATGGAAAGTCTGTTATTATTTTGAAAGTTTTCTGAAGGGACGATCACGGACCACCTTTCTTGCAATACTGTGTGAATGCCCTGTGAATGATTTTAAATAGTAATTAACCTTAAATACAATAGAATAAAATATTACTAGAGCAATAACGCAACGATCACTACAAGAAACAGGGAAAAATTCGTGGGTTTTTTTAAATTCATGGGTCAAAAAGAAACCCACGAATTTATTGATTTAAATTCGTCGGTTTATAAAAAACCCACGAATTTAATTAAATTCGTGGGCCAAAAAAATACCCACAAATTTATAATTTAAATTCATCGGTTTTAGACAATACCCACGAATTTAAGTAAATTAAGTGACCACGTCATACAATTTAAGCTATTTGTGTAACCCACTAACCCGCCAGCGCCTCCCTCTCTCTCTCAAGCGTCTTCGACCTAGCGCGTCTCCTCTCTCATTGTCTTCGCTCGTGGCCGCCAGCCCAGCCAGCGCCGCCACCACCCCTGCACTTGCCGCCACCCGTGCTTGCCTGCGCGCGCTCGCCTCGGCCCGCCCACCTGCGCCATCGCCCGGCCGCGCCTCCCTCCCGCCGCCCTCTCCCGGACCCCCCTCTGCGCCGCTGCCATGGCCGTCATGGCGCCACCCGCCCTCCCGAACCGCCGCGACACCCTCGCCCCCACGCCGCCGCCCCATCCCGGACGCGCAATGACAAGACGGGTCTTCACCGCGGCGAGAACCTCACGGTGAGTGGCGGCTACCGATCCTCGCTGTTCTTCCTCCAGGCTGTAGCATCTCCATATGTATATAGCAAGTGGACAAAGAAATGGTGTGGTTGCGACATGCCATTCGTTATAATTCTATCCCGTTTCCTGTCTATATGCATGTATTGCTGTTAAATGTGATGTGCAACTGTACTAGTGAGTATAATACGGTCTAAAGTCTTATGAGTTTCGAGTTCGTCATGCCGAGCTTAAGATTCTGGTTGTATTTACCTAAAGAGTTGTTTTATTGGCTTGCAAAGAAATGCTCGAGTTGTTTCAGACTTCAGTAACTGAAACTAAACCATTGCAAGGTCAAGAATAAGTATAGCGGTTCTATCATCTATGAATAAGTATAGCGGTTCTATCATCTAAGAATGTCCAGATATGATCTGGATAGAGATTTCTTGATTCAGTGCATTTTGTTTTCGCACCAACATATGCAGATACTACTTTAATTTAATCTTTGAGATAAATGTTTGAAGTTACGGTTCAACATTTTCTCACGACCAAGAACATTGATGGCCATGGCACGAGATGGACTGCTGCCACCCTTCTTCTCTGATGTCAACCAATGGACACAAGTTCTGTCAAGAGCACAATCGTGGTCGCATCTGCACTGACTTCTCTTGCTTTCTTCATGGATGTTTCACAATTGGCGGGAATGGTAAGTATAAAGGAATCACTGAGTACTGGCGAGTTACTATTCGAGATTTTTATGGCCTTTGGTTCAAGATGTGATTTAATGAACCTTCTTCTGAGATAACATGTTAGGCAGAATCGGCATGCTTCGATTATTATTCCTGAAGGATGGGACTAATTGTCCCTAAAACCAAGGATGGTAGAGTTGTATTTGTGTTGCCATGGTTGGGAAGGGCGATTCTTTGGGACAAGCTGATTCGATCTGACAATAACAATGCTTCTGAACCACATGAGGATGAAATCTGATTTATATTGGATGCAATCTGTGATTACCTTAATGTTCAGGTTTGTGTGCTTGAATAAAAATTCTTTTTATCCATAATATTGTGGGGTAAAATTCTTTTGGTGTTGAGGAATACATTTTGTTTTAAAGTTGTTTTTACGAAACTAGTATATGACATTTTCTCGCTAATATTTGGTTGCTAACTTGGTGATATTGGAAGAGAATGTTTTGGTAGCTAATTCATACTCATTTCAGGTTGGATGCTTTACCACCTTAAGCCTCTCTTGAGTTCTGTTGAGTTTAATAAGTAAGTGGCCAACAGCTTATATATTACCTTGCCCATGGGAATTAATTTGAGATAGTTCTTTGCTCCCAATGTTGGACTACAAAATAGAACTCTGTTATATGATCTTGAGGAAAATTTATCGGCAATTTGCATGCTACAAAAACACGCCTATGTCTAGACTCGCACATGACAAATTCTCAATTAACCTTCTCAAACAACAAGTACTTTGTCTGGTAAACCAAGGATTATTGTGAGAAAACCAAGCACTTAATTACTAATGTAAGAACATAATCGATTTAAGACGATAAACCAAGAATTGCAATGTTGCTAATGCCTAACCATTTATGTCAACCTTAAACTTTTAGCACTAGAAAACATTCATGATTAAACTAACTAGAATTCCAAGGGATTACAATGGGGTTATTTTTCTATCCACTTCACCCGGTATGGTTATGCATTCTTGTTGTTCTATTGTGTTGTAATACTCATGGTCCCGTTATGTAGTTTTGATTTTTTTTGTCTGAAGCTTTGTATATAATCTCTATAAGTGTCTTGTATTCTATTTAGTGTAATTTTTAATTCCATACTTTTTCAATGTGTTGTAGTGCCCTTAAGGGAATAGTGATTGTTAACCAAGAAAAGCGAAAAAGGAAAATTCTAAATATTGAAATATAATTTCAATGTACAAATCGAGTAAGCGTTAGGATGTTCTTTACACCGAGTGGTATATGGCCATTGGATCATGCATCTTTTACAAGTAATTAATTGTTTCATAGTTCCATTCCCTTGTACATATTTCTTGATGCATTTACGACTATTCACCACCTATCGGAGCAGCAAATATTCCTGCGCCTTATCTCGATGCCCGGCATGGAGTGGTCTGAGCCTTCTTGATCTTCTTGTTTGGACTCTTCTTTACTTTATTTCCTTGCTTCTTGATCTTCTTCTTGGGTTAATATGGTATATCATGAATAGAGTGAACTTAAAACTTGGTGACTTGTATTATAGTGCACTTCAGGCTGTAAAGAGAATAGTGCTATTTTGGTTTTCTCAAGTAGAAAACCTATACCGCATTGTTGATGTATAACTAAAAAATTGAAACGCCATAACTATTGCGTGCATAGACAAAAATACAAAATGTAGTCACTTGTGTTATTCTTTTTGCAGTTGCATTATGTGTTATTCAATTATCGAGTATGCTCTCATGCGGTGTGTACTTACATCGTTGCTTGTGATGCAGCCGCTTCTCTCCGGATGACAAGTACTCACGCCAAAGATGCGTGTTGAAGAAGAGATTTGGATTGCTGCCAACCCAACAGCCAAACACCAAAGTCTTGAATGAGAAACTCTAGCGACCGACCAACCATGTTCCATGGATCGTCGGAGACAAATCGTTTATTTTCTTTGCTTCTTGGTAGGATTGCTTTCTGCAGATTGCCCTTGCTAGATATTATTCTTATGCACATGTATTTTATCCTTATACTTTGGATCTTACGACAACAAGAGGTTAGCTTTTGAGATGTACTAATGTTTATGTGATCAAACATATCTTTTTTTTCACACAAACATGGTACGCAGGTATATGGAAATTGCATAGCATAGCTCTTTGCATAGCATAGTACTTGAGAGACAGTAAACTACTGATTGACCTACTGGATAAAGAAAAAAAGAAGAAAAATGTGCCAGAAGGTATATCTGCTTATCTAAGAAGTAAACTACTGATTGACCTACTGGTACTAGCACGGTGCGTTCTTTAACCTGATTATTCCACTTAAACTTGTTTTCATGCCTTCACATGTGTCTAGAGTTACATTTCTCAAATGGACCTTTTTTTGTCTTTGAACTAGGGATAGTTAGAACTAATGTTTTGCACTTTCTGCTGCATACCTTCGATTCTTTAGATTGATGTATGATCTTTTTTTTCTCAGTTTACAATGGGGCTGAATATGTCTGCAAAAACGGTTGCATTTACCTAGCACACTGTCACCTCAATAAATTATACACAACTGTCACCTCAATAATTTATACACAACTTGTCATTTTTATCATTATCTATTCATCTTAATTATCTTTTCTTTTTCTATTATAAACATGTCCTTAGGTTCTTTTCTTGTTACCTCTCAAAAGCGATTACTGACGCATTGTGAAGAGATTGATCCAACTTTCCCCATTGTGCATAAAAGGTACAATTTTATTTATTAAGGCAAACATTGTAATTTCAATTTCTTCAAAATACACAAGAAACTTATATATGAACTTCATTCAGATCTGTCCATCATTGTAAATTTAATTTCGGATAGCCAGTCTTGAGATTGTTTTGCTTCTGGTGCTAAGGGATTGTTTTGTTTTCTTTATAGGAGCATGCCATGGGACAATTCAGAGAAAAGTTTGGCGAATCGGATGATGAACTGAAGGAGCGAACATAGTTCAAAACCCAAGGACTTTGACCTTCTTTTATTTGGAGATCTTGAAGATCACTTTCTTTTTGGAATAAAATATACAAAGTGAGTGTGCTAGGCTATTTATGATTGCTCGTAATAATTTTCTAGTAGTGGAGACTCAAGTGTGTGCACTCAACTCTCAGCATTTTTTTTGTATAGTTAAAAAAGAAAGTCTTTCTCCCTTCTGTTGCCTATTACAGGCCTCTGAAGTGAACATGAGTATTAAATGAATAGACAAACCCATCAATGAGAACCAATTGCGAAATATAAAATTCATATTGGTATACTTTTTCTTGAGAGTTTTGTTCGGTAGCTTCATTTTATTCCATCTTTTGAAATGCACTTGCGTGCCATTGTACTTGTTCTCATCTTTATAATGTTCTTTAGTTATCTAATTAGCTGGATTTTACTGAATGTTTACATCCACAAAACAAGCATTGAAGAATAATATGCCACTTGCTTGACTTATTATGCCACTTGCTTGACTTATTCTCGTCAGCTCTTGTAATGTTTTACTCTTCTTTTTTCAGAATTGGACCTTCACTTCAATAGTCTTAATTCTTAAAACTCACTTTTGCAAATAATCTGTATTCCCAAAATAACGTATGCTAACCATTGTTTTAGGTGCCACGGTGGCACCTTTTGTGAATCCTTGTCATAGAAGGAAGCTCTTGTACATTTAGGTATCAATTTAAAAATGTCATTTATGTAACGATTTGTAATATCTTAATAGTTTTTCTTCTATTTAATTAATGTGACACTAGTGAAACCAAACTAAAGTTGTCCAATTTGCAATTATAACTTTACTATAGCTTACAAAACCTAAAATTACACAATTTAAACTACAAAGCAACATGTTCTTGAAGGCGCAGTAATTGTGTTGCTGCTTCAGAGATATATCAGAAGGTCCTTGACTCTTATGGATCGATTTGCCCTATTTCAGTTTTATAACCAGACTTATGGGATCTACTACAGTTTTTATGTAAATTTTAAGCTTGCTTTTTAACATTAACTTCTCATTCAGTTTGTTTGTTTTGTTTTCATGTGTTCTTCCTCCTTCCTCAATTTGTTGTAGCATATTATATCTGTATATTGGTTCTAGGTATTTACATGTGTGACTTTTCAGGGATTATGTTATTATGTTCCATATTGCCAAATAAACTATACCATAAAGTTTGGTTATGTCCTGGGATATATGCTTTAGATATACTCACATTGTCTTGTAAGCCATGTATGCATTTGGCTATTTGCTCCTGTTAACATAACCTGCTTTTACGATGGAAAATTACAGTGCTGAATTTTCAGTTAGCATTTTGCACTTTTATATATTATTGTTGTACATGGCCATTTAGTGAAGGAAAGCATTCACTTCGTTTGGTTTTGCTGTAGGCACTTGACCTTATAAGAGAATTTCCTGGTGTTGATGGATTCTTGCTTGGAAGGCCATGTCTCGGCTCGATGGAACCCGACTTGATGCGATTAGCATCCGTTGTTTGCAATATGAAGCTCGTGACCGTCCAAACTGAAAGCTGTGGTGTTTGCTCTTGTAAACCTCAGGAAAGATGTACGTAATGTTTTTATTTTATGTGCACACACACGTGATTGATTATCTAAGGATGCGCTAGAATGTCTCATACGGTTTGAGAGATTGATATATATATTATAACGCAAATGTTCTTTTGTCTGCTGAGTGGATGTCCTATTTACAAGAGAGGTTATGCCGAAATTTTGTACAATTCGGTGACTTAGTTTAGACTCTTGCAAATATTTTCAGATTTAGTTTAGTACTTAGATTGTGCTATAAGAAATTGTGGTTTCAGAATTAGTTTAGTTTCAAAATTAGTTAAGTTTACTTCATGACAACTGAAGTTAACATTTCAGATTGAGGCTATTAACATATTTTGCTAAGTTTTACATTTAAATAAGTTTTCAGATTTTGCTATAACACACTGCATCCATGCTTGTGGTGATATCATGAAAGTTGGTGGTTGTGTCTCTTGTGTACAACACATAGTCGCATACTCATAATGTCCGAACCGTCCACATGTGCACCACTTAAAAAAGTAGTGGTTATTAGCAAAATATATAACTAAATGTGTTGTAATAACACTAGTTACCCCTTATCTGAAAATTCAGTCCTAGCTTATCTTTTACTTTCAGCATTACTCCTTTGTTGAAAAATCATTAATCTAATTGCCATTGTTTCCAAAGCTCAACACATTTTGTTTACTTCTTTGAGGCTGTTTGTATTCTAACTTCTAAGAACAACACTCAGGTTGCCTGCAAGAGTTATTTAAGACCTGTTTTATCTGCAAAAGTGAAAGATTGTGATAGGGATCATGCTCATATTGATGGAACAAGTTCTTCATGTAACGTGAACAAAATGGATAATGCACCAAGAAATAGGATTACCTCCTAGGAAAGTATGCATCAATTCACTGAAAGTGGCACCCTGGATAATAACAGCAGTCATCAACCTGCAGGCATCAACTCCTGTACAAGGGCTTACAAGAGCAGTCATGTGGTGCAGGTAGATACTATCAGAACAACAAATCAATGCAGTTTTACTAGAAATGGTGCTGAATTATGCCAGACTGCTCCTGTTGCTGATAACATGTGTCCTGATGATAAGTTAGATGCCATGGATGATGATGAGATTCTGGCAGTAGATCAGAATAGTTTACCACAAGAACTCTCTGATATATGTAAGCATGGTTTCAAGGTAAGTCAAGTACCAATTAAATCAGGCAAGAGCTATTTCAGCATGTTAGCTGACAAGTTACTACTAAACTTGTGTAGCTAGCTTTTTGCCCAGAGGCAAAGAATCATTTGTAGGAGATGAAGGATCAGTTGATTACAGTATGCAATGAACTTATTGATGGTTCTGGTGAACTCAGCCCTCAACATTCCGAAGAGCTTCATCAAAAGAGGTTTGTTCTTGGTTCTAATAATTATTATTTCCTTGTTTATTAAGTATCTCTGTTTTACCAGCATTAATGCTGATGTTTGTGATGGTTTACTCTGCAGAGTGCATCTAAAGAAACAAATTCAGCTGCTTGAGGAGTATATGCTGAGGTCAACCTATGATGATGAGAGACAGAGATCACACTCTATGGCATCCACACTGGCTATACAGGATCATTACCCCCCTATGACCCCAAGAAACACTTTTGTAATGGATACTACCAGATTCCAATCTTCGGTTTACATCAGGAATGAACCTGGAATGTTGGTGCCAAGTATGTCTAAGGTGTTACATGTCTACTTGTATGTGTGCAACCATTTAATGTGAATCATATTGTGCTGTTCCTGATCATGCTTTCATATGTATGTGGCCAAACATCAACACTATTATGTTACCATATTCATGTGTCAAACAAATCACCCTGCCTATTTGCCAATGAAGAAATGGAATTCTTTTGGTTGAAGAGATTGATATATATATATTATAATTGCAAATATTTTTTTGTCTGCTGAGTGGATGTCCTATTTACTAGAGAGGTTATGCCGAAATTTTGTATATTTCGGTGACTTAGTTTTTGTTGAATTATGATCTAAATTCAGAAGAAGGCTAACTTCTGTCGGAGCGGAGTGGAGGCCCGTCGCCGGGAGGCTTGCTTGAAATGGACTTGGTTGCTGTCTTCTTCCGCGTACCACTGTCCATGGGCTTCCTCCCGCTCCTCTTCTCCATTTCAAGCGAGGCTGCCTCCTCATGGCTTCGCCTCTTGGTGTACCGGACGCTCTCGTGACATCCATGCTTCTTGAACTTGCAGGGGCTTTTTTTTTAAAAATCATTTTAGTGTAGAATAAGAATGATTCATTATTTTTTATTAAGCAAATATATTCTTAAGAATATATGAATTTTTTCATATTGTTTTGTACAGTTGTTTTCGGGATTGTGATATGTCACTTTTTATACACATACATCTTTCAAGGTCACATATATACATCTGTAAACACATACATTTTTGGTCAACAAAATATACATACACATAAAATTGTAGGATCAAATTCATTATATACCGAGAGTTACAAAAAAGAGAAAATTCTGACAAGTTTAAGAGAGCTTAAACTTGTCAGAATTTTCTCTTTTTTGTAACTCTCGGTATATAATGAATCCTTAGAGGTGACACATACAAATATTTAGAAGAACACATACAAATATTTGGAAGACTTAGAGGTGACACCCATACTCCACTTAAGTGTATGCTCACTGTCACCCGAAAGTCACCTAGAAAACCTCTCATGGGCACCCAGAAATATGAATCGATTCCTCACACGTGCGTTGGACTTAGAGGTGACACCCATACTCCACTTAAGTGTATGCTCACTGTCACCCAAAAGTCCCATGCACGGAGTATTAACTAAATGAACTACAACTATTACATCTACTTACTATTACAATTAGTGGCACAAAACAAATATTTACAACACATGTATACATCTGTACAAAACAAATATTTACAACACATGTATACATCTGCACCAAATTGAAGTTTACTTTTGGCTGCAATATAAATAACCATAGAGCAAAATGATCAAAACAGCACAAGGGCAGAAAAATGAACAAGGCAACTAGCATAAAGCTCAAATTGTTTATTTTGTGTGTTTTTAGATGTCGGGTTGCCCAAAGGCCCTCCTCGCCACAAGGGACGAGTAATAGACTAATTTGTGACAACCTTACCTTAGTTTCGAACCCTTACCACCTTAACATACAGATTAAAAAAATTGATAATCAAGCTCATTGTTAGCAGATTATATTGAGCCAAGCATACATTCAGATCAATAGATTAAATATTTGCTAAGCGAATCATGAAATGAAGTTCGGATTAGTTAGCTAGCTATTTTAACTGAACAGAGCAGTATAAAGACAATGAAGTAACACTGATAGTGAGCATACATTCAGATTAGTAGATTAACCAAGTAGTGTTCAGTTATTATTGTTGAAGAAGGTGCGAGTATAAGAGCAAGATTTTGTTCATTATTCCTCGTAAGCATATATATGAGAATATATAATTCACAAACAAGATGTATGACATAAACAAGACAACACTAAGCATGGTTAAGTCATACATAATATGAATTATACCTACTATCTCAAAGACAATAAAATGAATATGGTGCTCTCAGATTTAGGGTTAGAGTAAAGATTAGAATCTTTACTACAATCACGAATCGGCTAACAATTTATTCTATGCATTAGGCCTAGAACTCTTACCACCTTAAATGCACAATTAAGAATCTACTGTCAAGAATTATACCCAAATCAGAATTAATTCCTTGTTAACCGAAGCACAGGACTTCCAGTCCAACAGGAAATGTCAGAATCTCTCAATAGTCGAAACCTTTGCTTTGATTACCAATTCGGTAATCTCTAATACCAGTTTTAAACATACCAGTACAAGAATTAAGCCAGATTCAGTTATCAGTTCAGACTGCACTAGTATTAAACAGGTTAGGAATGAGTAAGTATCAGTTCAGATTCAAACTAATCAAGTCTACGCAAGACACAAAGTGTCTTTGGTGACAGACTATAATAACATCGAACACGTGAGCTAGCATAACAAGTCTTGATGAGAAAATATGATTGAGAAAATAATGGTATAATGTAGACAATTAAAGAATAAATTCTTTCAAGCATTCAAGTCTCAGTTCAAGGCCTAAAACAGAGAGATAAATGTTACGGTCATACTTTTACCCTAGTTCATCACAGAGCAACAAGCGGCTTTGAAAATCTGAGATTTGTTGTCACAAATTGTCTATTGCAGTCCCAAATCCTCACTGAACACTATACCCACATGGTAGGTCCCCAAGCCAAATGAATTGAGTGGCCCCTTAGCATCTGCACATTCACATTTGCACATGCACATATGAAACATTCACAATCACATTCACATTCACATCTGCACATTCACATCTGCACATGCACATTCACACATCGCAAGAGCGTACCAAGGCGACGGCGGGAGGCGGTGGGGAGGTCGGTGGGGAGGTGGGGAGGCGCGCGGTGGGGAGGCGATGTGGAGGTGAAGGCGACGCTGGCAAATCTGAGTCTAGGGCGAGCGGCGGTCCGAGGCGAGCGAGGCGACGGCAGCCCGAGTCGAGGCGGCGGCGGGGAGCTCTGACGCGAGCCGACGGCGGTGGTCCGAGGCGTGGCGGCGGCAGGGAGCTCAGAGGCAACGGCGCTGTAAAAGTGAGAGGAGGGCGCGGGCTAGGGTTAGGGTAAATGAGAGGAAGGCGCGGCGTTTCAATTTTATAGCGGTGGAATATCACTGCTGGTCCATTGTACAATCGGCAGTGATAGTGGAATATTACTGCCGGTCCATTGTACAACCGGTAGTGATGGTGGAATATTACTGCCGGTCCATTATACAACCAGCAGTGATAGTGTAATATTACTGCCGGTCCATTGTACAACCGGTAGTGATAAGCTCTTTGCCCATATTCTATTAAACTTGATCCAAATCCTTTTAAAATTTTTGGAGGCATACTATAGGACATCTAATATTTTATTTAAATATTTCCCCAAAATTTTATTAGGTTCTAAAATTATAAAAATCAGATTGCTAACTATTTTAATTGTTTTAATATTTCAAAAATCAAATAATGCTTGCAAATTGAACAACAAATGCTGTCAAATTCGAACAAATTCAAGTGCAGTCAAAATCACAAAAATCCAAATGCAATGATATGCTAATCTCCGACCAATTAAGTGAAACTTTCAATTTGATCAAAAGAAAGCATAACCTCAGTTTCCATTATTGCATATATTACATTAATTGTTACATATGAGAAAATAAACATGTCGTTCATACAAAAGAAAGCATACATTTCATTACTACAACTAAGCTATGATTCGACCTTCGTTATGATAGCGGCGTATGTATGTAGCTTCGTCACTGTCTTCCATGGTACTTAGGTCAATGTCCTCTCCAAAAGGGGGAAGCTCATCGAATTGGTTGTACTCTTCCTCGTCGACAACATTCTCAACTCCGACAATCCTTCTTTTTCCTTGAATAATCACGTGGCGCTCCTTGTTAGCCGGGTCAGTTACAAAGAAGATTTGTGTAACATAATTAGCATGTACGAATGGTTCTTCTCTGTATCCGATGAGTTTGAGGTCCACGGTAGTGATGCCGTACTTGTCGATATTCACGCCGCCGGGAAGTCTGACCCATTGGCACCGAAAGAGAGGAACCTTCAAAGGTCCATAGTCAAGCTCCCAAATCTCTTCTATGAATCCGTAGTAGGTTTGCCTATTTCCATTGCTGTCATAGGCATCTATACGGATACCGCTATTTTGATTGGTGCTCTTTTTATCTTGCGCTCTTGTATAAAATGTAAAACCATTTATGTCGTATCCTTGGAATGTCCGAATTGTAGTTGACGGTCCCTGAGCCAACACTTTCAACTGAGTGCAGTCTGTCTCCGTACGCATCACGTGTCTACACAACCAATCGCCGAAATTATCTCTGTGCTCTCTCGCAAGCCAAACCTCTGACCTCCCTGGGTTTGTTTTGGATAGCACGTTCTTGTGCATGTCGACATACGGGGCCACCACAACTGATTGTCCCAAAACTGCGAAATGTGCTTGTGTAAATGCAGCTAGATTGCTAGTACGCGTCTTGATTTCTCGCCTAGTGTCCCTTTCCTGTAGCCTTCCCTCATGCCGAGATCTGAGCACACCAATCGGTTTGAGATCCATATAATCGACGCAGAACTCAATGACCTCCTCGGTTCCCCGACCATCGGCAATCTGAGACTTCGGTCGATTTGGTTATGAACATATTTCTTTATAACCCCCATGAATCTCGAAAGGGTACATCGATGTAGAAATACGGGACCAAGAATCGTATCTCTTTCACAATGTGAACAATGAGATGGACCATAATATCAAAAAAGATGGAGGGAAACACATCTCAAGCCTGCACAGAGTGTGGACCACGTCTTCCTGCAGCTTATCTAGTATTAATGGATCAATGGCCTTCTGTGAAATCGCGTTGAAGAATGAACACAACTTGATAATTAGGTCTCGGACTTTCTCTGGCAGAACCCCCCTAATTGCAATTGGAAGCATCTGTGTCATCATCACGTGGCAATCGTGAGACTTCATACCAATTAACTTTAAGTCTTTCATTGAGACTAGTCTCTTTATGTTAGCAGAGTAACCAGAAGGAACTTTGATTCCGTGCAAGCATTCTCAAACGCTAATTTTCTCTTTCTTGTTCAAAGTGTAGTAGGCTGCGGGAAGGTACTTTTTTCCTGTATCTATTTCTTCGTGATGCAGCTCCTTCCTCAGTTTCATATCTTCGAGGTCCATCCTTGCTTGAAGTGTATCTTCGTTTTGCGGTATGTCGATGAAGATACCAAGCAAGCTATCACACACGTTCTTCTCTATGTGCATGACGTCGATTGCGTGTCGAACTTCCAGGTGCTGCCAATAAGGTAGGATCCAAAATACTAATTTCTTTTTCCACAAAGGAGCCTTAACCCGGGAAGTCGGTAGAGATGTACTACCGGCTCCCTTTCCATGAATAATTGTAAGATCCTTTACAACGGCAAATATCTGTTTCCCAGTGTGATTCTTCGGAGCTAAGGCAGTCTCCTTTGTCCCATCAAAAGCTCTCTTATTATTGCGGTATAGGTGATCCTTGCGGAGGAACCTACGATGCCGCATGTAAGCCATTTTTCGGCAGTTCTTGACCACGGCTAGTTTGTATCATCCGAGCCTTTGGGCGCATCCGTTGAAGCCTTTTATCGTCGCCCGACAGTTGCCAAGCGCAGGATAATCATTAATGGTTACGAACAATAATGCCCGTAGGATAAAGTTTTCTCTTTTATACTCATCCCATACACTGTACACCATCGTTTCACAATATTAGAAGATCTTCAACCAATGGTTTGAGGTACACATCGATATCATTGCCGGGTTGCACAGGCCCTTGGATCAATAGTGGCATCATAATGTACTTTCGTTTCATGCAAAGCCAAGGAGGAAGGTTGTAGATGCATAAAGTCACCGCCAAGTCTTTGTGGCGACTACTCATGTTGCCAAAAGGATTCATCCCATCGTACTCAACCGAACCTTATATTCCTCACATCATATGCAAAGTGCTTCTTATATTTTTTGTCGATGTTCCTCCATTGCACTGAGAATCGCAGGTGTCTGAGCATTCCATCCTTCTTCGCTCTTGGCCGCCATCGTAGCAATTGGGCATGCCTTTTGTTCGTAAACAATCGCTTTAGGCGGGGATTATAGGAAATACCACACCACCTTACGGGACACCTCTTCTTCTTCGCCTCACCCGACATCTTCGTTCTCGATATAAATCGTCATTGCCCTTATACCGCTTTGCTTTGCAAACAATACTGAGCATCCATGTCGCAAACTCATTGCGATACAATATGCAATCGTTTGGACATGCGTGTATTCTTTGTACTTCCAGTCCCAGCAGGCGGACAACTGCTTGGCACGATGCGTAGTTGAAGGCAACATGTTACCCTCTGGAAGCAAGTCCCCAAGAGACATAATTTCAATAAAGCTCTTATCGGACCAACCATTGCTTGCCTTCAAGCTGCGATGAGTGAAAGCACGGTATGCGACTTTCGTGCTCCTCCTTGCGGCCGAGTACAATGGCGTTGTAGAGTCCTCTACCATCTGTTGGAACTTTTGAAACTCCCTTTCACTCATGAAGTCCCCCTCCCCATCACATGACATTTGATCTAGATCATCTTCGTGGGTATCAACGAACGCATCTTCCACGCCGTCATATCGTTGTCTCCGTCATCTTCATCAATGTGTTGCCCTTCATGTATAATATCATCTTCATCAATGTGTTGCCCTTCATGCACAATATCATCTTCACCGTGCTCGATCCAACGGTATAGCCACCTTGAAACCCCTTGAAGCAAGTGTGCGCGTGTCGACTCTATGTTACAAAACATCTTGTCATTTTTGCAATCAACATGGACAACACATATAGTTCGCGGGTTTCTCGACTTGTGTGCCGAGCGCATTCGAAAACAAGTCACACCATTAAAGAACTCTAGACCATGACGGTCCGTGTCATACATCCACCTTCGGTCCATCTACGATTAATTATATCAAACTACATTTCAATTATATGAACAAAGCGATATCAAAATAATTTATTCTTTACAGTAGTCATGCATTGCTAATTAATTAAAGCGATAAACACATTATAAGCACATAGCGCAAATAACAATATAATTGTAATTTGTCTACAAGAAACAAGCATATAATTGAATATAAGGATATATTTCTAAATAATTATTTATGTTCCAACTTTCATTATTGCAAAATCCATCTACCATTTTCCATTATTTAAATAATCAACTAGCAATTCTCATTATTTATAATTGATCATCTAGCAATCTTTACTATTAAAAATGCATATAACAAATTTTCATTAATTAAATTAATTACAATTATGCATAATTGTCCATCTAGCAATTTTATTACTTAAACATCCACTACATCATTAAAATGGATATGAATTTATCGCAAATAACAATATAATTGTAAATGATTAGTTTTACAAATACATCTAGCAATTTTGCCTATATAATACATCAAACCTTTTTCACTATTTAAATATCCATCTAGCATTTTTTAATTATTTAGAAGATTTCTTCATTTCATTTTGTTATGTAGCGCTAGCTATTAAATTAAATTAATCTACAACAAACAAGCATATAATTGAATATAAGGATATATTTCTAAATAATTATTTATGTTCCAACTTTCATTATTGCAAAATCCATCTACCATTTTCCATTATTTAAATATTCAACTAGCAATTCTCACTATTTATAATTGATCATCTAGCAATCTTACTATTAAAAATCCATATATCAAATTTTCATTAATTAAATTAATTACAATTATGCATAATTGTCCATCTAGCAATTTTTATTACTTAAACATCCACTACAATATTTATTATAATTTATTCAATAATTTAGCTAGATTTTAATTTGAGCACTACCGACATAAACTGTTCACACCGTACAATCAGCAATTATCAACATCTATAGCACTCTGTAAAGTAAAATTTTATGACAAATATAACATATATCAAGTCAGTAACCTCGAAAAATTTTAATACAATTTTTCAGCAGCAACTCGCCAACATAATAGAGCTCCTCTTTGTTCTGCTCGGTCGGAGAAGATGTCGATTCTATGAAAAATATGAACAAAATAGTAACACAAAATTTCGGCAGCACCTCTCCAAGAAAAATACAACCGAGCAAAGTGCTCCTCTCTTCTGCTCGGCCAGGGAAAGGCGTCGGTCAGGTGGACGCTATATAAATAGCTTATCACTGCCGACTCTGCGAAGAACCGGCAGTGATAAGGTCATATTACGCGGGAAAATAGCTTATCATTGCCGGCTCTACGCAGAACCGGCAGTGATAAGGTCATACTATGTGGGAAAATTGGGTTGCGCGGGAAAATACATATCACTATCGGTTTTGTAGTAAAACCGGCAGTGAAAATGGTCTTATCATTACCGGTTTGATAGACGAACCGGCAATGATAAATCACTACCGGTTTTACATATAAATCGGCAGTGATATCTTCTTATCACTGCCGGTTCTCTATTAAACCGGCAATGATATTGCCTCCATTCCTGCGGGAAATTTACACTATTCTTATCACTTTCGATTGAAGTTAGAACCGGCGGTGATATTATCTACCGCCGGTTCTACATTCAACCGCGGTGATATTATTACCACTCGCCGGCTCATACCTACGGCGGTGATGGAAATCATGGATGACCTATTCTGTAGTAGTGCGAGGTCATCATCGTCTACATGAGCTAGGAGGAGACGAACCGCTAGAACCGGCGTTGCGACACCTTTTGTCATTCCCTCGCCGAAACCAACCTTCACCAAGTACAAAAGCAACCTTGTAGTGGCAAGAATCTACCCTAGTCCATCCCTTTTACAGCCTAGTCCATTCCTTTGAAGTGTAAAGGACAATAGACAAATAACCGATTTAAAACAGAACGCCTAACCCGGATAGTCCGGGGATTTCACCCAGATAGTCTGGGGTTTCAACCTGGATAGTCCGGGGACTTCATCCGGATAGTCCGGACATGGCAGAACTCGCCAGACCGAGAGGGCCAACCCGGATACTCTGGGGTTTTATCCGGATACTCCGGATAGGGCAGAATACGCGAGACCGAGGGGGTCAACCCGAACACTCCGGGGTTTAAACCTGGATACTCCGGACATAATTCAATAAAAAGCCCTAAGACTTGAACTTTTGACGCAAAACTCAATTAGTATGTTCATATTATCATTAGTACTACACATCATGATCATTTCATGCATCTTTTAATCATGTGCACCATTGGAGTTCTTGATTTGGTGTTTATGGATTTGGATTTTCTCGTTAGGTATTGACACTTCGGAAGGTACTCCTGAGTACGACTACACTTTCGAAGTCAAGAACGAGCAGCAAGGCACTACTTTACTCCTTGACCATGATTGCTCCTACTATTTGAAATTTACATTTTTGAAATTATTTTATCAATTGCATGCTTACTTCAACTACAATTACGATTGGGTAGAAATCTTAGCTAATACCACATTGTGATGTTATTCACTTATCATGTTCTTTCCATGTCCATTGTCGCCCTAGGTGGTTGGTTTATTACTATTGTATATGGGTCCGTACGAATTGCTTAGCCATGCTTAGAACATTGTTAGAAACCGCGATAGATGGACTTAATCCATCGGTCGCAATGATCAAGATTTATTTAATGATGATGGTTTCAAATGTTGGTTAATGAGTAGAGATATTGGTTAAGGACCTGAAGGATTGAATCCTGGTGACGTCTCTTTGAGTAACTATCGTGCAAACCACATGCCGTTTATGGAATGGCGTAACCAAGTACTTATGTATGACTAGGTTATGTAAACCATGTGCTCGAATTCCTTGAGCTTAGTGGGCGTCAAGGAATGACCGCCGAATTCCTTGGGCTTAGTAGGCGCCAGGAATGTCCTTGGAGTCCCTCGAACTTTGTTGAGTTGGGGATGTCCAACAACGGGTGTACTCCTTGATCCACACACACCGAGCACTGGGCACGCGGGATCAAGGGTCACAGTCATCCGGATGGTTTAGATACACTACCATGCATACTGGAAAATGGTTTGTCACGTTCACCTCGGCCGACACATCCAAGGAAATATGTTAATAGCTTGGCTTACGAGTGTGGCGTGTCATGTGGGTAAAGTCGTACCTCTGCAGAGTTTAAACTATTCGAATAGCCGCGTCCATGGTTAAGGATGATCGCTTGAATTGTCAGTCACTGGGCGAGTATTAAGGACTTGATAGGAATGGGATGGGAGTGGGAAAAATACATGAGTATTGGAGTACTTGTGTGTGAAATCGAGCATGAGCGATGGAACTCATGGTTCGGATAATGCTTGAAGGCATGATATAAATGTGGATTTGATGATGCTATATTATGTACTAGATTTTCCAAATATTTACTAAATGCAATTTGTCAATCTATACATGTTATGCTTTATCCCAAATATTGCTTTATGCTGAAATTGCCATTTTGCCTCCTTTTGATGTAGCAACCACATGTAGTTAGAAATCAATATGCAACTTATATTATTGTGCGAGTACACTCTTTGTACTCAACTGGATTGTCCACTTGCTGCAGGTGAGGATGAGGCCATTGCCGGGGACTTTTAAGGCGATTTGATGATTCTAACGTTTAGTCACCGTTCTTGCCCCAGTTGGTTGCCTGAGGGTTTGGGGGCATGCCATGCTGGCCCTTTTGTTGTTTATCTCCTGATTTCCGCTGCTACTTGATGTAATAACTCTAAATACATCGTTATGGAGAACAGTCCTACTTTTGGAATGTAATAACGTTTATGCTTCCGATAATTGTGTATGTGTTGTGATGTCAACTGTTGGCGAACTATCCTGGGACCAACACGGGTATAATCATGGAATGCTCGAGGTTCCCTTGATTCACTTGAGATGTATCGCGCATTTGGGTTAATCAGTGGAGTCCCGGGGACGGTTCCCCACACAGGAAGTCGCTCTCCGGCGTCCGCAGGCCGAAGAGCTTGTAATGCTCGATGCTGATGAGCTCGTCGTCCCGTGGGTGCGACTCGGTCTCTCCACCCGGCAGCCGCCACGTCGCTCGGTCCAGTAATCCAAGGCTCTCAAGCTCCTTCATCCTCGTCGCTGATAAAGAGCTTTTTCCAAGCTTGGCCATGGCGGTTGTGGGATGTTTGCTCGAAAGAAGAAGAAGGGCTCGAGCAGAAGGTTGGGAGGCGAAGATTGCAGGAAGGTCGAGAGTTTTCCGAAGTTGCTATAGGCTCGGGTTTTATAAGCCCTATTCACTGCTGGCCAGAGGTTAAGGAATCTCAAAAGGCGTGCCGATGGTGATTCGACAGGTACAATTAAGGATTGAGCGGTGGCATCGAGGCGTTACAGGCGGTTTCGCTGCTCGATCATTTCCGTACCAAAATTTTGAAGTTCAAGGGGTGCCAAGTGTAGCGACGCTGAAGCCCTTTCGTTGGTCTCCGTCCGATCTCAACCTTGGGTTCGGAGCGTCTAGAAGACCGTCCCCTCTGTTCATGTCGTGAGGCCCAAGGTCATCCTAAGTGCTTGACACGACCTTGAGCCTCGGGGGCAAGCTGTCGGGGACTGAGAAATCTCTAACAGGTCAACGCACGGTCAACGGGACCCCTAGCTCAGGGTTGAGCTGCAAGGGTCACCGACCACGACCTGGGCTGTGCGGTTCCTGCACGACCTCGAGCTTAGGGGGTAAGGATTCAACTCCCGCACAACCTCGACCTTGGTTTCAAGACGTGCGCTTACTCGGCGATTACGGGACCTTGAATGCGGAGTTAAAGGCGACGTGGGTGACAGATGGAATGGTTCTGACCCACCTTGATGCGCATCGAGCCACTACTCCGGGAATTTCTCTCGGCCATTTCTGGAAATGGCCAGGAGAGGTATAAAACCCCTTGAGGCGAACACGCTCAGGGTAGAAAAATAAAAGCTACAAGTTAGTAGACACAGCCAGCGTAAAATTCCCCAGAGCTCGAGCTATAAAATAAACACTTGTACTCAAGCATAGTGAACATCCTCGCCTCAGGGCAAGACTGGAGTAAAGCTTTTACCTTTACAGGGGCTCGAACTAGTATAATTCCCCGTGTCTTGCTCGTTTTCCTTTTGACTCGACCAACGAAGTAGCAAACGCATCCCTTCGGTGAGTGAAGCTCATTTTGGGTCCCGCATACACGACCCACCCCTCCTCACTTCTGCGGTCAAGCGATCCTGATCGTCGACACATCTGGTCCTAGCAAGCATGATTACATCCTCTACCTTCAAAGGGAATATTAAATTATTGATAATGCAATTCAAATTAGAAACAGAAATAGAATTTTCTTCCTTTTTTAAGAATATGTGAGAGAAAATCCATTGACACATATTGCATCTACTGCTATGATAATAAATAAATTACTAATAAAGAGCTATATCTTCACTAGTAACAACTGCTATGGACATGTCCACAAAGCATATGCATGGCTCAGGAATTTGCTGTTAATTGATAAAAATATGATAACTAATGCGGGCATGGATGAGGTCCATGATTTTTCTTTAGCTAAATCCTTGGTTCATGATAATCATGCTACACGTGCCACCATGCCGAGCTAGTACATTCTTGTGGATGAAAAAAATAGGAGTGTCTTGAGCTTTCAACCATGCATACATAAATCAAGAGAGTACACAATTGAGATGGTTTGGTATGTTATTTCCCTAAGGTTGTATCTTTCATTACGTGACATGGGATGGGGGCCACCTCAATATCAAAACAAATTAGTAAATGGTATCACCAATCTGTCCGCCTAATTTGAAATGATCTCGGTGCAGATTGTGACCTTTTACACTGGCATGGACCACATAGTTGGAAATCTAATGAAGTCTAGATTCACATGCAACAATCCGTGTGTCTTTTGGACTTCCGAGGTGGGAGTAATGACTATTTTGGTGGAAGACATGCAGGCTGTCAAAGAGCTGCGCGAGAACTAATGTAGCTGCCCAACTTTCAAGGCTTTAGATCTTCTATTTACCCAAGAAAACCCCTTTAGTTTCTTGTTTAGTTTCACACCTAAACTAGGAGGGATGTTCCTAGTATAAATACCTATGTAATCCTGTCATTTGACAATGAAGAACATGAGTATGAATTGAGAACACAAGTGTGTCTCCGGCTACGTGCCGCTAGGGTGGATCCCTGAGTTATCGTATGAGTGTTTCCCATCTGAGGTTTGTGTTAGTATTGTAGAATCAAGAACAAGTGGTTCTTGAGCTGCTCGTTGAATCTATATAATTCACCCTTCTATATCATGAGCATAACAAACCTTGTTCACGCATCAGAAGTTATCAAGGCCGAAGTTGTATCCGTCTATCAGAAAGCAAAACGGTTGGTTATCTTGCTGCGTTCCCGTTGTAACACCGCGAAAGATCGAGCGACCTATGGAAATGATCTCTTGCACAATATGATCCTCATCATTTGGTATGAGAGCCATGGTTGCTCGCGGTGATAATCTTGCTGCTACTATCAAGCCTTCGAAGAAGAGCTTCAGGATGTTTAGTTCTAATTTCCTACATGAGGAGCTTTCTCAAATCCAATTTGAGATTCAGGATGTTTTTCTCAATTTCCGATGTGTTGAAGTCAGCGGCTCCCACGCAAACGTCTCCTCAAGCGGGTTCTCCATCGACCACGGTGGTCAAGTAGGTAACTCCACTTGTTGGGCAAGGCTTGTTGAATTTGTTTTTGCTGAACTTTTGTTCATAGTAAACTCTTGTTCACAGGTTTCACCATTGGCTGCTGACCCATTAGCACCATCTCCTCCACTAGCTATGCAGATCAAGAAGCCAACTACCAGGACCAGACCTGTCCTGATGAAGACAACTGTGTAAAGGAAGAATGTGTAGGCAAAGGTCCGCCTAGTGAAGTAAGCCACCTCTCCTTACTCTTCATGATTCTTCTTTCTTCTTGTCAGAGGTGTCAGGTAGAGAATTTCTTGTAGGATGGGTGTGTCTAGCAGTGCTGTTGATAACATCGCCACGGCTGTCTTGTTGTCTCTTGGCATGGTCGCAATCATCACAGCTCCCTCTCCGGTAGCTCTCGTTGAGCATATGGTGGTTCTGCTGTGGTGACAACTCAAGTTCCTTCAGCTTCACAGGCATCTCCAATGTTCTGGTCTATTTTGAAGCCCCAGATTCAGGTATGTGACCACGAATAATCCTATCCTATGTTCTATTTTTATCCTTTGCCCTGTTTTCACTCTTCCTAGCTTCTTTTCATAGCGTGCGACGGATACCTTGCATGAGGCTGGAGCCTTCTACAAGCAAGCTCATCAATGAATGGAGTGATTCTTGACTGCCAATCAGCAAATAATCAAGATGAAAGACACCGAACTGGAGGCACTTAGGGCCGATGCGAAGGCTGCTCAAATAGAGGCTAAGAAGCAAAAGGAGGGGGCGAAGAAGGTGAGGGCAGGTGCAGAGAAGCTGGAAATGGAGAGGGCTACTACTGATGGTGCGCTGTTCAAGGCCAAGGTCTGCTGAGATAAGGTAGAGGCTAGCAAGAAAGTCATCGAGGTCGAAAAGTCTGTAGCAGATATGGCACTTGCCACTCTGCAGTTGGAAACGCTCGAGCACCTGACCTCATCTACATGTCTTGCAACTTCCTACATGCTCAGCATGGTGAAGAGCCACCATCCGGACCTACACTTCTCGATATTGGATGAGGGATTCGCATGTGAGGTGAGTGAAGCTGCCGACTACATCGAGTCCTTTAAAGACCTTGTTGAGAGGTTTGTGGCCCAGTTGGAGCTGTCTCTCACTGGTGATAATGATAATGCCAGCTAGAGTCCTTCAGCCTAAACATGCTTCATTTAATGTTTGAACCTTTTGTGCTACTGCGGCCTGAATGATAATGCTAATTAATTTGCTTGTCTGTCATGCTTTGCCTGCTATTCCCTTGTCAATGAAATAGAGTAGCATGAGTAGATCCAAATCTGATCTAGCACTCATAGACCCTTGATAAGTAGTGTCGGTGTTTGGTAAAACCGGCAAGTAAATTTGTAAGTTAAGGGGCCGCGCATTCCCTCTCCTTTAATGGTTAGACTCAGGGAGCCCAAGATGTATACTGGTCCGGGCTGAATGTCCCTACTTCCAGTTCGTGTGGTGGTTCTATATTGATTTGGATGCAGTGGACTGCGTGGTGTTACAAGCGAGGGCTAAGGCCTGGCCTTGAGCGTTCGTCCGAGTGGGAGAGGTCAGAGTGAGCTAGGGCTGTCCGCCCGTAAGTGCTCGTGGGTGCTTTGGTCTGCTCGCACAAGCTAGCCTATGCTCCGATCCGCTTAAGCTTGGTCATCTAGGTTAGCTTGGATCGATTCCCCCTTCCCTGAGGGTCCTGCCTCCCTTTATATAGACGGAGGGGGCAGGTTACACGGGAGTTTGGAAAAGAAAAGTAGGGGTGTACTACGCCCGGGAGTCCCGGTCTTCGGTCTTGGTGACTGACAGGTTCCTGTTCATCCCATGCCTGGGTTGGTAGACACAGCGAGCGGCGTTCCGTTGGGAAGGGGCGCACCTGCCCTCTGTCTTTGTCAGTCTTGGCCGTTCTGCTGCGCTCTGTTCTCGCCTCGGGAGGGAGCGCGTCTCTCCACTGTGCATGACGGGGTGAAGGGACTGGCGCTTGACTTCGGCGGTGTAACAGCCCAATTTTCGCTAATCTGGTGAGTGAGGCTAATGTCTTTCATAATGTCAATTAGATCCTCATTCAATTATAATCATACAAGTGTTAGGACATTCATCTTGCATAAAGAGGGAGTAACAAAATCCTGAAAATCATTTTCAAAACTGCACACATGTTATTTCCCCTTAGTCAATGACATGTGGGCCATGTTCATAAGAGAAAGGAGAGTAGGCTGCACATACCTAACATACCATTTTTCACTTTACTCACCTTTACCCACTTACCTAACCTGTCAATGACACATGGGACCTACCTTGCATAGGAACTTGTGGGCTGCACATCCTCTCCATGACTTTTCTCACTCCAATCACCCATACCCACCCTTTTCTTACCCTATGACATGTGGGACCTAACCCCACATGTAAGGCATGAGTGGGCAGCCTTTATAAGGTCCAAACCTTGTTTTCTCCTCTCTTTTCCTACTCATTTGCTCAGCCCCAAAACCAGAAAATAGCAAGAACTCTTTTTCAACACCTTGCCATTCTCCCCCACAAAATCCAATCAAAGCTTGAGTTTGAGCTTGTGCATGTTACACCACCTTGAAGCCAAGATCAAGAGCTTCAAATCCATCCAAGTGGATTCTTGAAGTGACAAGTTTTTGGTAAGTGGCAATCGTTTTCCTTTCCTCCCTTGTTCTGAAATTTTTGCTCTTGGGACTCATTTCTTGCCTTTCCATGGAATCCATCCTCAAACCTTGAATCAGGGCATGCATGTCGCACGGAAGCTTGAGGAGGAGGGCTAGTTGTTGCTGCAATTGTAAGCAAGTGAAGTCATTGTCGTCTACACGAGCTAGGAGGAGGCGAACCGTGAAAGTCGGCATTGTGACATTCTTGTCATTCCCTCGCCGAAACCAACCATCACCACGTGCAAAAGTAACCCCATAGTGGTAAGATCCCACCCTAGTCCACCCTTTTGAAGTCCTAGTGCATTGCTATGAAGTTTAGAAGCCAATAGCAAAATAGCCGTTTTGAAACAGACCTCTCAATCCGGATAGTCCGGGTATTTAATCCGGATAGTCCGGGGTTTTAACCCGGATAGTCCGGGGATTTAATCCGAATAGTCCGGAGATGCTAGAACAGGGCAAACCGAGAGGGTCAGCCCGGACACTCAGGGGTTTAAACCCGGATACTCCGGACATTATTCAATAAAAACTCTAATACGTGAACTTTTGACGCACAACTCAATTAGTATTTCCATGTTACCATTAGTACTACTCATCATGAGCATTTCATGCATCTTTTAATCATGTGCACCATTGGAGTTCTTGATTTGGTGTTTATGGATTTGGATTTTCTCGTTAGGTATTGACGCTTCGGAAGGCACTCCCGAGTACGACTACGCTTTCGAAGTCAAGAACGAGCAACAAGGCACTACTTTACTCCTTGACCATGATTGCTCCTACTAATTGAAATTTACGTTTTTGGAATTATTTTATCGATTGCATGCTTACTTTCAAGTACAATTATGTTTGGGTAGAATTCTTAGCTATTACCACGTTGTGATGTTATTCCCTTGTCATGTTCTTTCCATGTTCCATTGTCGCCCAAGGTGGTTGGTTTATTATTATTGTATATGGGTTCGTGCGAATTGCTTAGCCATGCTTAGAACATCATTAGAAACCGCGATAGATGGACTTAGTCCATTGGTCGCAATGATTGAGAATTATTATGATGATTATGGTTTCAAATGTTGGTTAATGTGTAGAGATGTTGGTTAAGGACCCTAAGGATTAAATCCTGGTGATGTCTCTTTGAGTAACTATCGTGCGAACCACACGCCGTTTATGGGACCGGCGTAACCAAGTACTTGTGTATGACTAGGGTATGTAAACCATGTGCACTCGGGATTCCTTGAGCTTAGTGGGCGTCAAGGAATGACCGCCACGAATTCCTTGGGCTTAGTGGGCGCCAAGGAATATCCTCGAGTCCCTCGAACTTTGTTGAGTTGGGGATGTCCAACAACGGGTGTACTCCTTGATCCACACACACCGAACCTTTGGGCACGCGGGATCGAGGTCACAATCATCCGGATGGTTTAGATACACTACCATGCATCTTTGGAAAATGGTTTGTCACGTTCACCTCGGCCGACACATCAAAGGAAATGTGTTAATAGCTTGGAGTTCTGAGTGTGGCGTGTCGTGTGGGTAAAGTCGTACCTCTGCAGAGTTTAAACTATTCGAATAGCCGCATCCATGGTTAAGGACGATCACTTGAACTGTCAGTCACTAGGCAAGAGTACTTGTGTGTGTAGTCGAACATGAGCGATGGAACTCATGGTTCGGAGAATGCTTGTAGGCATGATATGAATGTGATTATGATGATGTTATATTTTGTATTAGATCTTGCAAATGTTTTGAAATGCAATTCTTTTCAATCTATACATGCTTCGATTTACTCCAAACATTGCTTTATCTTTGAAATTGCCATTTGCCTTCCTTTGATGTAGCAACCACATGTAGGTAGAACTCAACATGCAATATATATTATTGTGCGAGTACACTCTTTGTACTCAATCGGATTGTCCACTTCTGCGGTGAGGATGAGGCCTTTGCCGGGGACTTTTAAGGCGATTTCGACAATTCTAACGTTTAGTCGCCGTTCTTGCCCCAGTCGGTTGCCTGAGGGTTTGGGGGCATGCCATGCTGGCCCTTTTGTTGTTTATCTTGTGATTTCCGCTGCTACTTGATGTAATAACTCTAAATATGTCATTATGGACAGCAGTCCTACTTTTGAAATGTAATACGTTTATGCTTCCGCTAATTGTGTATGTGTTGTGGTGTCAACTGTTGGATGAGAATGCTCGTGTTGGCGAACTATCCTGGGACCAACACGGGTATAATCATGAAGCCGAGGTTCCCTTGATTCACTTGAGATGTATCGTGCATTTGGGTAAATCAGTGGAGTCAGGGGCGGTTCCCCAGTGACCCCGGCCACCTTAGGAAGGACCCACCTTGACATGATGCGTCGTGTGCACGGGGCGGGTGACCAACTTGAGGTCAACCGGCGACGTGGCAGAGGTCGCTGAGTCGGAGCTCATTGGGGCCCGACACGAGGCCAAGTCCAGACTTATGGGCGCCGACTGAGGCAGTCGGGGCCAGTAGTCTTGCCGACCTATGGCCAAGTCGAGCTCAGTGGGCGCTTGAGCCTAAGGCGGTCGAACTGTGAGGCGCTCGACCTAAGGCCAGGTTGGAGCGCCCCTGGTGGGCTTGACCGAGGCCGAGTGTCCTTCGTGACCCAATGAAGCCCTCGGCCAGAGCTGGGCCTGAGACGGCCCATTTGGGATTCCGGTCAGCTGGGGGTATCCCTGGTTTGAGTTTCGTGGCCACATGCATCCTTGATCGTATTTGCACATAGGGCTTGAAAACCTTTCATTAAATGACATAACCTCCGAGTGTAAACTTGAAGAGACCGCATATAGCATAAACGCTATATAAGTTGAAGTGAAACTATAAGATTTTTGCAAGTCTTCATTGACCACACTATTTAGACTTTGTAGCAAACATGAACACATGAACTTCGTGAGTAGAGAATGTAGAATCGACTAGAGGCCTTGTCTCACACCATCTGCTGAGCTTTAGATGTTTGACAATCTAGTGCTCATACGTACGTTGGATAGAATTGCTCGTCATTGGGTTCAGGCATGGCCACCATTTTGTTTTACTCGCTGACATGCTAAGTATGCGATCGAGTAAATGCATGCAAAAAATCACATGTAAAAGAAATAAAATGAAATAAAAAGATTGTGCCTACAGCCCCTCTCGATAGCAGTATCGACTAGAAAATAGAGCAAGGTACATAGTTACCTGTTGGGACCCGAATATGCAAATTCGGACCCTCTCTGTATACTGCACTAGTCCAGGATTAGGCTAGAGCACACAGACTCAACATTAATAAATATCATAATCATACACAGCGAAAATAAGATAGAAGACATCATATATTAAATATTTCTAGTTGCAAGACCCTATGGTCAACTTACATGACTATGCCTCACAAGGCTAAACAACAAATTAAACTACAGCAGAATGAAGACATAGATAAACCCCTCAGTATACCACAGGCAACTTACAATGCTCACACCATAAACATTCATCTCTTCCTGGTACTCCTCGCCAACACTGATGTAGACTTGTCAACTAGTGATGTTGGTGTTGGCAAGGGTGAGTACATAAAGCACTCGATAAGTTGTGCACAGAATGCAATTGTAATTATAACTATATACAAGGCTTATTCCAAAGGAGTGGCAAATATGGCTATTTTACAATAAAGCAGCATTGACAAATATTTACAATAAATAGATTGAAAAGATAGGAAAACAAATAACAATAAGTAATAATTTCAGCATTTCTCACGTAAAGCAAGTTTCCAGTCCTAAGTCAAGATTCAACCTCCCATGGCAACCTGCCATCCAACCTAAGTTTTATTTTGTAAAAGTCTAACCCCTAACTATAATTCCCAAGCATTGCTCTATACAGTGAGCACATCTACCCGAATAGATTTTACACTCTATAGATGTTATGTACTTTACCCACATGACATGATATTCTCCTTATGTTTGGCCAATAGCACACTTTCTTTGGTGTGCCGGCAGAGAAATCATGATAAATCTTTTAAAATGCTCTGTCTTAACTCAATACTACTCGCTAAGGTCTCAACACTGAAGGGACTGGTTGCCACAATAGGGCCCCCCTATTGCACCATCTGGGTTCATTAAAAAGGGTGAACCTCACCACTGCTTGTAGTACTAAAGCTAAGACATTGCAAATTAATCAGCTAGGTCTATCCCATTTTAGACATATGGTTGCATGATTGATTTAGGTCAAAGGCTTGCAAGGTTAATTCCTTAAGATGATCGAGGCAAGACTTCCACATACGCTCTGCCATACAGCCCACCTTGGCATATTGCCCCTTTGTCGAATATCCAAATATGGGATATGGCCTGCGCCATAAGTCAAAAATCATGTCACGTACGTACTTACTAGTATTAGGATATTCTGTGTATCTCTAGCCCGAGTCTGTGGGATAAGGTATACGCGAAAAGGATATCGACCTGCAAGGAAAGTTCTAATCATACTCTCGATATGAAGAAACCTACTCGAATACACCCGGCAGTTATGGAAGTTCAGATACGATACGGGGATCATAATGGCAGAAGGACTCCTCATCGACTACAACTCGGTACTCCAGCCCACTATATAAGTACCAGGGATGACGTCGTCAAGGACAGAGCCAATCAGAAGCGAGAACAAGCCAGGAGAAGTCAAGCGTAACCCATAGCAAACCAGCATAGGGCGCTAGCATTCATCCGAGATCATCCACAAACCATAGTCTACCCATCCCCCACATTCGTAGTTCTTCCTTATAATCAGTGATACCCCCATTGATCTGTAATCTTGTAACATTCTAAAATTTGAGTTTTTGAGTGCTTGAATTTAAAAATGAACCATTTGCATTTTCTTCGAATTAATTAAAGCTTAATTTGAATTTTCCAATAATAAAAGGATTTAATTTGACTAGTCTATCCATCAAACTAAAGATTTCTAGCCTATCCTTGCTAGCCCTTTTGGCATTTTTCTGAATTTATTTGCTATTTATTTGAATTTATTGGCTTTTATTTCAATTTCTGGAATTTTCAAAATTAGGAAAATGTTATATTTTGTTTTTCCTCTCAGGCCGAATCCTTCTCTAGCCTGTCCCTATTCCCCATCAGCCTGTTCCTATTCATCTCTTTGGCCCGTTCCTAGCCTCTCCTTGCTAGCCCTTTTGCCCTAACTCTTGCCGTCCGAGTCACCGCCGTCATCCCTCGCGATCTCGCCAAAGTTTCACCGCCACCTGAGACCTTCTTTGCCATGTTTCTCCCTTGTCGGTGAGCCTCCACCGCTGGTTTTGGTCTCATCGAGTTCGCCTTGAAGCCCTCTCCGTTTTGCCCTTTATCCCGTGCCGTTTCATCGAGGTTCTGTGCATGCCCACTTGGCCTTCCTTGCGTCTTGTGGGTTTGCGCCATCACCCTCGCCGCCAACCTCCTCGCCAAGTCGTGGTCGTCTGATCTGTCTGAGCGTCTCGGATCGCGCTACGTCCCCAGCGCCCGCACCACCCTGTGGCCGTCCGATCGCCCCCAATGTCTCGGATCGAGCCACGTCATCGCTGTCGTGTGGTTACCCTCCACCGTCTATCCGCCCTCGTCCCGTCGGATGCGTGTCACGCGGACAGTCCAGATCGGGCCGTGCTAGCCGCCCCCTTCATCGGCTGCGCCACGTCAGTGTTAGCGTGGCTGCCATGTTAGCAGACATGTAGCGAGCTGCGTTAGCCCTATTCCGTCGTGTCATCCCTATGTCATCCCTAGCCCCCCATGTGGCGTCCTCGTCATCTAGTTTGCCACGTCTTCGTGATCCGGTCACCGTGGTCCAAGCCACTAACGTGCAGGTCCCACCCGTTAGTCGGTATTTCCTTTTCTTTTTTTGATTTTCCCGAAAAAACAAAATTCCAGCCAATCAGATGGTGCCACGTGTCACCCTTTCTGATTTTTCTGATTTTCTAACCCGAGAGACTTCCAATGATTCAAATTTGTAAATTCATCTAAACTCATAATCTATCTTCTAGTACCATTCTTTTCAATTTTTGAATTTTTTGAATATGTTTTATTTATTTACTCTCGTTTTACGTGTAGATAACGCAGTCGAAGCTCAAACAAATCATTAGGCAGAGGTAGATCCAATAGGAGTCATCGAAGGCAAGTCTTCCTTGAACATTTTGATCCTAGATTTTATGAAAACCTTATGTTGTTTTAAATTATGCATGCTTATTATTTTGCATAATGTACTTCAAATGTAGCGTAAGGTTTAGCTAAATTCCAATTGTGGTATACCCTCATTGACTTTAATCATAATAACCTTTGTCAACCTAGATGATACTAGCTACTTTATTTCGTGATAACCAATAGTGTAGAGTGGAATGGTAGAATTGCTTAGCCTAGCTTAATCGTTTTGGTATTATGCCATTATGGAAAACTTTTCAAACATTGTTCAAACTTATTTGTTGAGTTGTGGCAATTGGTATTGCTGTTGTTATTTAACTGAAAAAAAGTGAAAATGGCTTAGACTGGGGTGGATGGATGTTTGGTGGGTGCTAGATGCATGAGACCTTGTAAAGTGAATGTTCCGCCCTAGTCAATTAGGGACCGAAGCATGTGTTACTATGGACCAAGCACTACCGTACAACCACAAGTCTATATGGGTACGACCTAGCTAATTAATTTGTGCGTCTCGTTATTGGCTTCACTATTTGCTTGAATGTGGGTGCTAGATGTAGATACTCGCAAGGCCCAAGAGGGGGCTTCTGTACTGGGTGGCTAGAACCCTAACATCGGTGAAACCTTAGTGGGCTAAGTTAGTAGCGGGGTCATGCATTGTAAAGGCCTTGTTATGATTTCTCTACTGACACACCAAAGGAAGTGTGTTAATTGCATGGCAACAAGAGTCGATCATGTCTTGTGGGTAAAGTTGTACACACTCTGCAGAGTTAAAACTATTTAAGTAGCCATGCCCACGGTTAAGGGCAGGCAAGGTATGCTAGCACATTGTAGATCTTATGGTTTTGTTTTAACTGAAAATGATGGTTTGGGAATCCGTGAGTGGTTAGAACTCTCGGATTATGGTTTGGCGGTTGGAGCCAGTCAGGTGGTTGGAACCTGTGTAGTTGTTACATCAAATTCAATCATTTATTCAATTACATTTTGTTAAATGATGCTTTACAAAATTACTATCAGTTTTTAAAGTTAAATTCTGCTTTATGCTAAAGAGACAATATTATGCCTTCAATTGTTTGGCCATGCATATAGTTACCATGCATTATGTTTCCAAGACTTGCGGAGTACATTTTGTGCTCGTCCTTGCAACTTCCCAACTTTCCATAGAGGAGTGTGCTGAAGATGAAGGTGACTACGAGTTCTATGCTTGTGGTTATGATGAAGGTGATCTGGACTATTTGGACACGTACCCCAGTCGATTGCCTATCGGGCATATAGATTGGCTCATTCTGCTACTATTGATTTATTTCCGTTGCTTCTTACTGAACTCAAGCCATGAGGTTGCCTATTTGTAATAATTTGGCCATAAGGCTAACTCTCTTTTTGCTTAATAAATGATATTTGCTTCGTGATATGATTGTGTTATCATCACTGTTTCCACTGTGTGTGCTAGCTTTTCCTGGACTAGCATGGTTATACATAAAGGGTTCGGATTTGGAAATCCGGTCCCGACAAATCTCTTCATTGATCTCAATCATCGCCGACACAGGAGTAGGGTATTACTCGATGACGAGGCCTGAACCTGTCTACATCGCGTGTTCTTGATTGCATGCTTGATCCTGGATATCTCAAAGGTAGCCGAATATAAGTGTGTTGTTGATCACTAACCTTGAACACCCTTGCCACTTGCCCAAATCTAAATCATAACCACCGCAAGTTGATTACCAAGCACCACCTGCCATCAACAATTCAACATCGTTGCGTGACATCCATCGCCACAACAACTCAATCTCATTGCATGACCATACATGACACACAAGTTTATAACGTTGTTCCATATTCCATTAGTCATGATTAAACATTAATGATTCAAATACATATGATGACGTAGCATGGCTAAGCATACTAATACGTTCTATCCATCCCATGTTGATTTTAATATTAATCAACTATAGTGAACCAATCTAGGGTGACAATAGATTATGGCATATAAATGACAAGGTAGGGCATATATCAAATTGGTAGATTAGCTAAGTCCCAAGCTATTTTGAAACAATTGTATACATGAAATAACATGCATATGGTAAAACAACATAGCAATTTTGCAAACATGGGTTCAAAATGATCAAAGCACAAATTACCTTAGAAAAACCCTTATTCTTGCTCTGGACCTTGGTCTTGAGTTGATGAATCTTCCTCGGATACGTCGCACAATTCATTGTCTACGTGAATTGAAAGTGAAAAATAAATAAATACCAAACTAATTGTAAACAAACTCTAAAAATAAATAAAATTCACCATTAGATATTTCTCAATTTTATAATTTTTTATAAATTTAAATCACCTCAATCGGAGCTCGTACGAGGGAGAACGGGCTCTTGGAAGATTCAAAAATTATAAAAATAAGAAAATTGAAAATAAAATATTAACCCGAATTATTTTTAAAATGAAAAATCAATTTATTACATCAGCGTGATGTCATGATGATGTCAGCCTTGATCCAAGCTGACCAGGACATGACACGTGTCCCTCGGTCCACGACTCAGTCCATGCACCTCATCAGGTTCACGGTGGATCTTGTCCACATCGTTTTACACCGTTGACATGCGGGTCCCGCGCTACGCTGATTTAGCATCAATGCAACACTTATGCATCCCACCATGCAAGCACCACGCGACTGCCACCTTAGCCAAAACATGACGAGGTAGCCACGTGTCGATGAAGCTTCAGTCCACGTCACTCGGTGGTGCGTGTGGCCGTAGATTCATCGCCGATGGCAGGGATGGGCACCTACGTGCACATCTCGACATTGTGGATCTGATGATGTGGCCAAATTCCTCACGCGGGCACTGGATCAATTTCGACATGAGCCGTTGGAGCCAAAGTCGACACTACGGGCCCCTAGAGAGCAGTAGTGCCAGGCTAGCTGAAATTTCTGGCAGTTGGTTACTCTAACAGCTAGTTTGGTTGAGGGGGGTTATAAATACCCCCACCTGTATTGAAGGCTTGTTGGTGACTCCATTGAATTCATTTAGAGCCCAAGCAAGCCTCTCCACTGAAAAGTGTATTAAATTCTTAATTCTTGAGTCTTGGGGAGGAAAATTCGAGTGCATTGCATTAGTTGAGCTATTTGGAAGCACTTAAGAGTCTCATGTAAACATCAAGTCTATTACACTTGGAGGTTGCCGCCTCCTAGACGGCTTCGAGATGAGTGGTATCGGTGACTGTAACAGCCCAAAATTTGCTTAATTTGAATTTTTGGAGTTATTTGAATTTTTATGAATTTTTAGGATTTATTTGGATTTATTTGAATTTAATTAGAATTAATCTTTCTGTTTGAATAATTAAATAATAGAAAATTATTTACAAAAAATAAATAAAAATATTTTATTTGAGTTCTAAATGCCATGAAATAATTTCTAGAATTTTTCGGGTATTTTTAGTGCTCTGAATAATTGATTTGATTTTTTGAAATTATTTTAATTAGGAAAACCTCGGTAATTCTTTGCTACAGTATTAGGTCGAGCCCAACACTGTGCGCGTCGGTCGGCCCATTCGATTGGAAACCTAATCGCCGTGTCGCCCGGCCATGCGATCGTCATCGAAGGGCTGTGATGGAGCCACGTCGTGCTGGCGCGGGGGATGTCGGATCGTGGCGGTTCAGACGCTCCGGATAGCGCCACGTCGCGTGGGAGATGAACAGTTGGGTCGCCGCCGCCGCCATTATTGCTTCGGTTGGCTGGTGGTTTTGTGTGCTACGAGGCGTCGCCGTACGCGTGAAATACCCCCACGGAAAGGGCTCTCCGTTCCGCACCCATTGCAACCTCTCTCGTTTGCCGAGACACCTTAGAGCCCTCGCAAACGTTCACCATAGAACCATCTCTTGCCTCTTCGGTTTTCTTTATCGTTCGCCGCCGTTGGCCACGATCCGCCGCATCTAAGCACGGATTCAGGATCCTTGCGTCAAGATGCACCTTCCGCGCCACCTCATCTCGCCGAAGAAGCCTCGAAGCACTGCCAACGGCATTGTCTTCTTCGTCTCAGGCCAACGAGCACCGCCGCACCACCATCAACTCCCGCCAGCATCCCCGACCACCCGATCAAGATCAAGCCGCTCCGGTGAGCCCACGTAGTGCCTTTCCAGTAGCTTTAGATCTAGACCATAGAAGGGAGATCATGCGGTTAACGTTAGCCTGTGTAGATTGGAAGTGCTATTAGCCATTCGATCCGGAGTGTAGCACTTAGATCCGAGCCACGTGCCGTAGCGAGATTTGCCCACGTGTGCCCTAGATGCTATGGCCGTGCGCTTAGCAGCCCTGTGTGGTTCTACATTTACAATGAAGAGAGCATTGGCATGTGTTGCATAATAGTGAACCGGGGTCGAAAATGATTTGGCCGGGGCAAGTGGCAAGATGGCTTCGTGCTAGGTGGGCCTGTGTGGCAACGGGATGAACTGAGTAATGTGAGGGTTACGTGCCGGGATCTATGTAAAGGATGTCTTGCCCTAGACAGCTAAGGACTTCACCTTGCGAGCCTTTGAACTGAGTCATTCGTACAACCGCAAGTCTAGAATGGGACAGACCTAGTCTAGTAGGACTCTAATATCTTACCTTTGATACCATGGGGTGGTAGTTACAATGGGGTAACTATGTGGCGGATCGTACTTGTGCTTCGGCTTGGTACCCATCCAACGGTATCTGTTGTTCCTACTCTTCGGCTATGAGTGAGGGAAGTAGTAGTGAAGACAATACTGGAGAGGTTCATATGGATAGATAGAAGCTTCCGAAAAGCTTTGTTACGATCAATCACCTGTGTGGTGAGTGACTGTATCTTGTGGGTAAAGTGCACAACCTCTGCAGAGTGTGTGTTAAATCTATTCGAATAGCCGTGTCCGCGGTATTGGACATTACTCGGGAATTACAGTCAAGGGTTAGATGTTAGAAATAGAATGTGGGATTATTGGCTGTGTGCCAGGGGCTGATAAATTGAACTTAGGGCTGTGTGCCAAACCTCTGAAAAAGAATTGAGAACTTATTATTATTATTATAATATTGTTTTACTGCTTTTGAATCTAATTAAGATTATCTGTTTAAAAATGCTACTTCATGCAAAATAACCACTTAAGCCTTTCCTTTGGAATAAGCCACGCATGTAGTATTAGAACTGCATTTGTGCGTGACTTGCTGAGTATGTTGTATACTCACCCTTGCTTCAACAAAAACCTCAGAAGAAGAAGCTACACCAGCTTGGGAGGAAGAATTCAACGAAGGTCCAGAGAATTAGGGTTGAGCCTCGTCAGTTGCCTGTGGCAATGCAAGGGGTTCATCGACTTACTTTTGCTTCCGCTATTGAACTTGTTGTACTTTTGTTAATTGTAAGCCCTGCGTGGCGAAACTTTGTAAGGAGACCATAAGGTCATACGACAGTTTATTATTATGGTTGTTAAGTACTTTATTATTATTCTGTTGTGTATGATTGTGGTACTTTAACCCTGTTTAGCCTGTGTGCACTAGCGTGATCCTGGACTAGTGCAAAATACACAGAGGGTCCGGATTTGCAGATCCGGGTCCCGACAGTGACCTTCTCAAGGAAGATTGTGAGAAGGCCCGATCGGTTGTGATGGCAAGGAGCTCACCTACCCAGAGTAGGGAAGAGCTACCACGAGTGATCGAGGAAGGCTCAAGTAGGCGGAGCCAGCTCGAAGGATTTCAATTCACCTCAATGTGCATTAGGGGAGATTATTAAGTCTCCGAGACCACGGGATAAAAATTTGTGTCTCTCACTTTCTTTTGTCTTGCATTTATTATATTTGTGCTCAATTCTTGACTCTAGTAAATTTGACTATTCTTGAGACTAGAATTCTTGATTATACACTTTTAACTTGATAAATTACTTGTGATCACTAGAATTCATAGTAGTAAAACCTTCATTATTGCAAATTCTTGGTTAGTAATTCAAATAAGTGAAATTATAGTTAAAAATTTAGAAACCTCCTATTCACCCCATCTAGTCGGTTATCCTTGATCCTACAAGTGGAATCAGAGTTTGGACTCTCTATTAGGGCTTTACTGCCTAGAGAGTAAGGACGGCTAGTGATGGGGTGTCAATAGGCAAGGCGCCATTTTTCAATGGTATAAATTATGCATATTGTAAAATTTGAATGACCGTTTATCTTAAGGCCGTGAGCCCAAGCATATAGATAATTGTAGATGAGGGTTTCGTAACCGGAGTAAATCCCACTCTTACAATAGAACAAGAAGAGCCAAACACTCATCTCAATGCTCAAGCCATGAATGCTCTTTTTGCGCTTTGAACGCAGATGAGTTCAATCAACTGAGCAACCTCGAAATCTCTCAAGAGATTTGGACAACCCTCTAGGAAATTCATGAGGGCACATCCTCAGTCAAAGAAGCTAAATTGTATATGCTTCGGATCAAATACGAGAGTTTTATTATGTTACCCCATGAGAACATTAATGAGATGTACTCACTACTCAATAATATAGTAAATGAGCTCAAAGGCCTTGGAGTATCACTAACCGATCTTGATATTGTTTGTAAGATGCTTAGGGCTCTCCCGGAGAAATACGAGACTTTGTGACGTTGTTCCTCAACTCACTGGAGTTGCCTAGAATGACGCCCACCAGACTTCTTGGAAATCTCATCACAAATGAGCTTTACAAGAAGGACAAGGAACAACTTTTGAAGCAAAACTCTTCAAAGAAGAAGAATATCACCCTCAAGGCGAAGGCGGAGTCAAGTGAAGAGGCGCTTGATGACTTCGATAATGAAGACACCGAGGAGGAAATGGCACTCCTCGTGAGAAGAATGAAAAGATTTATGAAGAGGCATTCAAGCACCCTGCAGCCGCGCCGACCACCCTGCAAGCACGGTCGGCCTAGGGCACCTTCCGATCGTGGTTACTGAGTTGGTCGGAGGAGCCGATCACCTTCAGCCGCGCCGACCACCCTGCAAGCACGGTCGGCCTAGGGTACCTTCCGATCGTGGTTTCACCCACCGTTCAGAACATGATGCTCGAGCGCGTGCTGATTGATGGGGGGAGCTCTATCAACTTCCTGTCCCCTAGGGCGTTCCGGGCTCTTCAGATCCCAGAGCGGGAGCTGCGCTCGGTGCTCCCCTTCTACGGAGTCACCCCGGGGGCTGGGTCGATGCCCCTGGGCTAAGTCCGCCTTTCCGTTACTTTTGGAAACGTGGACAACTACCACACGGAGTTGGTGGACTTCGACATCGCCGACTTCGACCTCCCCTACAATGCCTTGCTTAGCCGACCCGCGTTGGTCAGGTTCATGGTGGCCACCTACTATGCCTATATGGTGGTGAAGATGCCGCAACCCAGGGGTCCCATAAGCGTCCAGGTGGACAAGCCAGAGGCCTTACGCTGTGACAAGCAAGCCTTGGACCTGGCAGGTGCCACCTGTGCGAGGCAGATTGACACCGCCTCTTCGTGAGTCCCTCTGGTGAAGACCCGTGCTTCACCCGGTCCGCCCGGCGAGGTTAAGGTGGTTTTCCTGAGTGAGGACTAGCCCGCGAAGACCGTCAAGTTGGGCGCCAACCTTGGCACCAAATAGGAAGACGCGCTCATCACCTTCCTCCAGTCTAATGCAGACATGTTTGCCTGGCAACCGTCTGATATGACCGGGGTCCCTAGGGAGTTGATTGAGCACAAACTGGCGATGCTTCCGGAGGTGCGCCCGGTCTGACAAAAGGTTCGGCGCCAGGCCCCCGAGCGACAGGATGCCGTCTGCGAGGAAGTGGAGAAGCTGTTACATGCGGGTATTATCAGGGAGGTCATTCACCCCGAATGGCTTGCCAACCCCGTGCTTGTTAAGAAGTCCAACGGGAAGTGGCGAATGTGTGTCGACTTCACCGATCTCAACAAGGCCTGCCCGAAGGATCCATACCTCTTGCCACACATCGACCTGATCGTGGATTCGACGGCGGGGTGCGAGCTGCTGTGCTTTTTGGATGCGTACTCCGGGTACCACTAGATTAACATGGCAAAGGAGGATGAAGAGAAAACCACATTTGTAACCCCTATGGGTGTTTATTGCTACATTCGAATGCCACTTGGATTAAAAAATGCTGGTTCTACTTATCAGCATGCCATGCACGTCGCTTTTTGACCGTAGGCCGGGCGGAACCTCGAGGTCTACATCGACGACCTGGTGGTGAAGGTTGAGAAGAGCGAAGGACTGATCGAGGATTTGAAGGAAACCTTCGCCAACCTCAGGAAGAATCACCTGAAGCTCAATCCTGAGAAGTGCGTCTTCGGTGTACCCTCCGGGAAGCTATTGGGATTCCTCGTGTCCAGTCGAGGCATTGAGGCCAATCTCGACAAGATTGCGGCCATCGAACACATGAAGCCACCGACCAAACTCAAGCATGTCCAGTGTCTGGATGGCTACTTGACGTCCCTCAGGCGATTTATCGCCCGCTTAGGAGAAAAAAGTCTCCCCTTGTTTAAGCTATTAAAGAGCACCAACCACTTTGAATGGACACCTGAAGCCCAACAACCATTTGAAGACTTGAAGAAGTACCTCTCCTCAACCCCGGTATTGATCGCTCCTACTCCCGGCGAGCCGCTGCTCCTATATATCGTGGCTACCCCGGCGCTAGGGAGTGCGGTGGTGGTGGTGGAGAGGGAAGACACCTAGAGACCAGTCTACTACATCAACAAGGTGCTGTCCGGTGCGGAGACCAGGTATCCGCAGGCCCAGAAGATGCTCTACGCTGTTCTGGTGGCATCCTGGAAGCTTCGACACTACTTCCAGGGACGGGAAATCACGGTGGCCACAACCTACCCACTTCGAGAGATACTCCACAACCGAGAAGCCGAAGGTCGCATCGCCAAGTGGTCGGTGGAACTAGGCAAATTTTGCCTCAAGTTTCGCCCATGCACTGCCATCAAGAGTCAAAGGTTGGCTGAGTTCGTCGCCGAGTGGACTCCGTCCACCCTTGAAGCTGAAGAAGCACCCGTGCTCCCCCGTGGACCCTGTTCTTCGATGTCTCTTTCCGGGTCGAGGGCGTGGGGGCTGGGTTTGTCCTGGTCTCCCCGACGGGGGACATCCTCCGGTACCTGACCATCTTGGACTTCAAGGCGACCAACAACATCGCCGAATATGAAGGGTTGCTGGCGGGGCTACGTGATGCCGCCGCGCTCAGCATCTGACATCTGCACATCAAGATCGACTCTTTACTCGTCGTCAACCAAGAACGAAAGGAGTTCCAATGCTCTGATCCCACGATGGCCACCTACTTGGCGGAAGTCAAGAGGATGGAGCGTCACTTCGATGGGCTAGGGTACATCCATATACCCGACGCGACAACCACTTGGCAGATGAGCTTTCATAGCTCGCCTCGATGAAGGCTTCTATTCTGGTTGGAGTCTTTGAAGAAAGGCTTGCCTAACCGTCCATTGCTGCCCCCAACTTCGGTGGGGCCGATGACGCTTTTATTCCAGTCCACCCCTCTGAAAGGAGTCTTGCGAGACCGTCTATCGCTTCCCCGGTCTCTGGTGGGGACGATAGTGACCGACCGTTCATTGCCACCCGGTCTCCGGCGGGGCCAATGACGTGTCGGTTCGGGTCCAAGTCTTTCAAAAAAGGTTTTCGCAACCGTCCATTACTACCCGAAACTCCCGTGGGGCCAATGGTGCGGCTGTTCCATCCTCCAATTTCGGGCAGGGAGTCAACACATCCATCTCGGTCCCCACTCCGGTGGGGCCGACGATGCGGCTGCCACAGCCCTCAATCCCATGAGGGGAGGTGATGCATCTATCTCGGCCCTCGACTCTGGCAGGGCCAACGATGCGGCTACCATATCCCACGGTTCCGTGCGGGGAGACAACACACCATCTCGGCCCCCAACTTCGGCGGGGCCGATGATGTGGCTGCTACATCCCCCGGTTCCGGGAGGTGCAACGGTAACACCGCCAAGGAGGTACTAGTGGAAACGCCCGGCTAGGCGGAGTACCCAGGCGATCATCACGAGATCGCCACACTTGGTCGGGGGGTCAGTGGATGGATCCCATCCTAGCCTTCCTGTGTGATCAAATGATCCCTAATGATGATGCTTCAACTGAGAGAATTGCACGCAAGGCCAAGTACTATACTCTAATAGGTGGGGACCTATATCGCCAGAGTAGAAACAAAATTCTCCTGAAGTGCATCACTCGGGAAGTAGGAAGCGAGCTGTTCTTTGATATCCATGGAGGCATGTGCGGGAGCCATATATCCAGTCGGACACTGGTTAGTAAAGCTTATCGCTAGGGATTATATTGGCCTACTGCCCTCCAGGATGCTTGTGAGCTGGTAAGGAGTTGTGAGGCATGCCAATTCCACGCCAAGCAGACCCACCTTCCGGCCCAAGCTCTGTAAACCATCCCGCTCTCATGGTAGTTAGAGTGCAGAAATTTGGATATCTGGGTCCATTCTGCAGTTATTGGGGCTTCACCCACTTGTTCGTCGTCGTTGACAAATTCACCAAGTGGGTTGAAGCTAAAGCAATGCGCGCTATTATGGCCTCCGCTGCTGTCAGGATCATGCGCTGGATCTTCACTCGTTTTGGAGTTGCCAACCGCATCATCACCGACAATAGCACCCAATTCACCAGCGCAGCGTTCCTGGAATTCTGTGAAGAGATGGGCACCAAGGTGTGTTTTTCCTCTGTGGCCCATCCGCGAAGCAACGAACAAGCTAAGCGCTCCAACGCGCTGGTCCGGAGGGGCCTCAAGACCAGGGCGTTCGACAGGCTCCTCAAGTGCGGAGCACGATGGGCAGAAGAGCTTCTGACGGTGTTGTGGTCTCTCCGAACCACTCCTAGCCGTGTGACTGGGGAGACTCCTTTCTTCCTGGTCTACGGCGCCGAAGCGGTACTGCCCTCCGAGCTCTCCTTGGGCTCGCCACACGTATCGGCCTTCAATGAAGAAGACCAGGAAGACTGGCGCCAAGACGACGTCAACTTCCTAGAGAAAGTACGAGATCGGGTGGCACTGTGTGCTGCCCGGTACCAGCAATGTCTCGGCACTACCACACCACTCGGATCCGTGAGAGAACACTAGCAGTAGGCGACTTCGTCTTGCGCCGAATTTTGTCGCAGCTAGGCCGCGACAAACTATCTCCCTGTTGGGAGGGCCCCTTCAAAGTGGTCTCTGTCTCTCAACTCGGGGTAGTTTGTCTAGCCACAAAAGACGGTCGGGAGCTGGCGAACTCCCAAAATATAGAGCTGCTGCAGAAGTTCTACCCCTCAACTCGTCTCATATGGTTGTCATGAGTACCAATATGCCGGCAGCTCCTTTGCAATAACGTGGATCCCCAACCTGCGCTGGCCGGACGGGGAGTTGAAGAGTGCGTCTTGACGACGATCTTGGCTATGACTATGTTACGCCCAACATGGTGCTTCGCGGCAATGTTCCGCCCACCATTTGCTCCACTTCTAAGCGACCTGCTCCCTAGCTCCACAGTTCTCTAGCTTGGTCCCACAAAGATGGCAAGGGCATAAGTTCTAGATGGCGACAGGAAAGTGACAACCTAGATAGCGATGTTCAGCATGCTGTATGTTTTCCGTCGGCTCACCCCAGGTCGGCTAGCAGGCTGTTGCACTCTCCCCTAGCCGACCTTGGGCCCCACATGCTCAGTATGCAATCGAATATCACTTTGATTCATTCAACTTGCTTATGCCTATAGGACTTGTGCCACACTTGGTTGTATGAGTACCAGTAGCCTGATAGCCCCTTGGCAACCCCTTTGAACGCCTAGATTCTGCGCCAGTCCCGGACGGGCGTCTAGCAAGTGTGTGTGGAACGGTGCGTTGCGGCTATGCTCCGCCCACCATGGTGCTTCGTGGCAATGTTCCACCCACCATTTGCCCCACCTCTAAGTGACCTGCTCCCTAGCCCTGCAGTTCTCTGGTCCGGTCCAAAAGGATTGCAAGGGTCCCTTGGAAATACTGTGGACTCCCAGCTTCTGTGCTGAGCCCGGACGGGCGTTTAGCAGGTGTGTGCGGCACAGTGCGTTGCGGCTATTCTTCACCCACCATGGCGCTTCGCGGAAATGTTCCGCCCACCATTTGCCCTGCCTCTAAGCGACCTGCTCCCTAACCTCACAGTTCTCTGGTCTAGTCCCAGTAAATTACAAGGGATTAAGCTCTGGATGGTGATAGGAAAATGACAACCTAGTGTGTGCTCCCCGCCCACTTAGTGGCAGGGCCTTAGGCTTTGTGCGCCTATTTGCCTGTTTATTCCTAATAAGCGTGGCTTAACCTTAGCTCATGTTTGGAGTGGCTCTGTGTGATTGCAGAAAAAACTCTTAATCGTCAATCCATCCGGTCGCCCAGAGGGCCCATGCAATATGCTCGGGGGCTGGTCGCCTGGCGCTGAATTGAACAAGCCACGAGCAAGCACGCGCGAGGGTAGACAATAGGTAAAAGCAAGGTACTTTCATTCATAAGGGCTGAAAGGCCTATGTGCATATTTACACAGAAGAAGAAAGGGAAAAGAAGACGGCAAAAGCAATCACCCAAGCTAGTCGTCGGTGATCTCGATGTTGCCAGCATCGTCCCTGGCACCTTCCTCCACCTCATCATCGGCGTCGACGGGCGGAGGGCCCCTTCGGGGGCCAGGCGAAGGACCGTCCCCAACCACGACTCATCCATCACCGAAGGGGGAAGCGGCTGAGCCATGCAGCCGAAGTGCTGTCTTGGTGCCGTGGCGGCAGAGAAGCTCACAATATGGAAGCAGAAGATGAAGGAAGCAAGAAGCCTAGACAACGAAAGCGACAAGAGTGCGAATCGTGAAGAGGCGGACGTGCCTATTTATAAGCCGCGCGTGGTGTCAGGACGCGAGGAGTCAAGTCCCCACGAGGCAACAATCCGCAAAAAGGTCATAATGGCGTGGGACGACAAGAACCGAAGAGTTACAGCGGTTGCAGAGAGAATCTGTACGGTTGCATATACAGGAGAGGGACCCATCCAGGACCGCGCCAAGGTCAAAAGAATATCTCTAAAATCTTATAAGTTGCACTCCAGGGTGGATTTGGGGGCTACTGTCGGTGTATTCTACACCGGGGTACTCTCTCCACTGCTGTCATGTGGGACCATGTGCGCAAGACATGGAAAGGAGAAGGTCCTGCACAAAGGACTCAACCTGCTGAAGAGAGGCTTGGGGGCGACAAAGACCCGTGGCCGCCCGGTGGGCAGTCAGGCCACTACGTCCCGACCCCGGGTGACCAGGGCCCGATCCCCGACCACTAGGACATGAGGCCACTCAGAGAGCAGTCGGGCGACCAGGCCATGTGGTCATCCGATGAGCAGGCAGGCCCATTGTCAGTCATCCACGTAGACAGGGCTGAGAGGCTTCCACCCGAAGCCTTCGCCAGGATTGCAACATATCAAAGTCATTAAATACGCATGGGAGCCATTAAATACGCATGGGAGCCATTAAATGCGCATGGAGCCGTTACAATGCACCTGGGAGCCATTAAATAGACGTGGCTCCCTAACGCGATGATGACCTGTCCCTCCGACTGAGCCAGCTCCACCAGCTCCCATTCCTTATGCACCGCCCAGGGATAGCCGGGGAGACGCGTGTACCAGACATTCGTCACGCAGCGTCCGAACCCCTGCCCTTGGGCATTCCAAGGACAGGCGGTATCCAGCAACGGCGTAGACAAAGAGGCTCAGAAGGATAGTAGTGATAGGACTCGACACAATCAATGTAATTAATGTAAAACCACTCCCTCCACTTGCCCTAGCCAGTCCCAGGAGTATATAAGGGAGCTAGTGTGCATGGGGTGAGGAGGTCGGTCGATTAGTTCACAACAGAGAAGAGATCCAAAGCTCGAACGATCGAAAGATCGAGCGAACTAAGATCAAGCGATATACTAGAGCAACACGAGCTTGAGCAGGACGTAGGGCTGTTACCCGCATTAGGGGCCCAAACCTGGGTAAATCCCTATGTATTCTTGAGTTTCCTGTCCTACTCACCACGAGAAGAGAGTTGAGAGTGACACAGCTGCGAAGACCCCCCTCTACTGAAACTCGGTTATACACTCGAACCAATACTGTCTAGCATAAACCCACCGACACCAACCAAGTCGTGTTTCCTTTTAGCCTCTCGACCGGTTTTCTTCCTTTGATGAGTGCTATGTGCCAAGTGCTACTAGCCTTTGCTGAGTTTCTCTAGCCTTCCGACTGGTTTCTTTGCTAAGTACTGTGTTCCAAGTGGTTCCTGCCTTTGCTAAGCATGTCTAGCTTTTTGGCTGGTTTTTCGTCTTTTGGTGTTTAGCCGAGTGGTTAACCAAGTGATTAGCTGAGTGGCTAGCCATGTGGCTAGCCAAGCATTTTAGCCAAGTGGGCTAGAGTATATGGGTTTGCCGACTAGTTGTGATTAAGTTGTGTTTGACTATTTTGAGATTATCAGCAAATATGTTTGTGGGTATTGCTATGTGAGAGGTTTCCTTGTCTTTGATGGTTGCAGGACAACGGTGCTGGGTCACGGTGAGGCGGAAGTTGATCGGGACTAGGCGAGGTGCGTCGGAGGTCCAGAATGGTCGGGAGTTCACCGGAAGATGACCAGAGATGGAGTTCGGGCAAGCCAAGAAGGCAAGGAAAGGAGCAGATACTAGCTAGATGCCACGCGGATCAATGAGGACTGTTAGAGTACGGTCTAGTTGGTACGAATAGCGGGTCTACTAGAATGCTTTGAGAGCCATGCAAGAAAAACTCTGTGTTAGCGGGTTTAGGGTTTCCCCTTGCAGGCTATGTGAGTCAGCTCTTCCTAGCCCTTAGATGAGACTTAAGGTTGAGGGCAGCATCAAAGAGTGGTAGGTGGCCCGAGAGTTGTATAAATAGGTGTGGAGGGGTTGCCTTCGAAGGAATGAGGGTGATCCGAGAAGGGTTTTAGAGGTTTTTGAGTGCTCCGTTGAGCTTTGCCCACTTTTGTGTGTGTGGCTTTGTAACCTTCCTTCCAAAAAATACAAATTCCACTCAAGGATTTCAATTCTTGCATTTTACTTTCTGTCATTTACTTTATGCAAGTTACTTTCTGCAATTTAAGTTACGCAAATTTACTTTACGCAAGTTGATTCATCTCCTTCTACATGCTTTCCTTATTGCGCCTTTTGCGTTCTTAAGTTGTTGATCTGCTGTTTCGATTCTGTGCATTCTTCGCTTGCTGTATTATGTTTTCAAGATTTTTCTGTTCATCAAAGATCTCAACAGCAAGCCTTGAACCGCATCCCCTGTTCTTCTTGCTTTTCTTGATGTGCTCTCTCTTCTCAAACAAAAGGTCAAAACTTTGAGGTTAGTCCTGGAAATCAGTTTGTGAATAAAGTTTCTGACAGTCCCAAGATCTCATCTATAAAGTTTCTTGGAGTTCTGTTAAGCCGATCAAAAGTTGCTTCGATTCTTGTTCTGGGTCTGGCTGGCTGTTCTTGAGAAGCTTTTGTGTCTGGTACTCTCACCTACTCTAGAGGGGTACTGCCAGCCTTCCTAATCAAGAACATCATCATTTTGGGTGATCTTTTGTGTTAGTCTTTTGGAATACTGTGAGTAGGAAAATTTTATTGCGACCATTCACCCCCCCCTCTGTTCGCCATCTCGATCCCTCATTTTCACCCCCCTCTAGTCAGTTATCCTTGATCCTACAATGCCACGAACTCACACTACTACAAAATGGTAAATCACTATCACTTCATCTGGGTCGGTTCTTAAATTTTTAGGAAGAAACGATTGTGGTAGATGACTTAGGAGGTGTAGTAAAAATAATCACTATCGGTTCTAAGGTTAGAAGTGACTGTGATATAGCACTGGGAACATCACAACCAGTTCTTATATGAGAAGCGATAGTGATGTGTATGATCATTACTATCGCTTTTTACGTAAGAACCGATTGTGATGTGCACGTGCAGATCACTATTGGTTCTCCCGTAAGAACCGATTGTGATGTGCATGATCATATCACTACCTCTTCTTATTTGGAAACTAATAATGATGAGAATGAACATCGCTATCGCTTCGTAAGTAAGAACCGATTTTGATGTGCCTCGCTAGGTTATTTTATACTACTCGTTCTGAACTCGATCTCCTCTATTTTTCAGAGGAGATGTTCTCCGCCGCCACGTAAGAAAATAGCATCTATTCTGTGGTTGGAAGCAATATTTGGGTGAGAAAAAATTTGAAGCCAAGCTGAAAATTTTGAAGCCAACCCTAAAACCCGTTCGCTATTTTGCATTAGTAATATTAATTGAAATGTTGTCTCAATATTTGAAATAGCTAGCTAGCTGCCACTCCAGTTTTTTCTTAATTTTATTGTGTGAAGTCTAATTGCAAATGGACCGTGAGGAATGGATGTATCAGAAAAGCCATGTGAGTGATGAATTTTAGAGGGGTGTTTAGGAGTTCAAAAAATTGCAGAAAAAGACAATGTTTTCCCTTCTTTACAATGTTCATGCACTTCTTTAAAGTCCAAATCAATAGCATATAAGTCCTTAATGGTCTCTAAACCAAAAATCTTATGATCAAGTTGAGATAACATGGTATAACGCCTAGAAAGTGCATCAGCAATCACATTGTCCTTTCCTTTCTTATATTTTATGACATATGGAAATGACTCAATATATTCTACCCACTTAGCATGTCGTTTATTCAATTTAGCTTGACTTCTAATATGTTTTAGCGATTCATGATCAGAATGTATAACAAATTCTTTGGGCCATAAATAATATTGCCAAGTTTCAAGCACACGAACTAAAGCATACAATTCTTTATCATAGGTAGAATAATTCTGACGTGGCCCACTTAATTTTTTGCTAAAATAAGCAACCGGTTTACCTTCTTGAATTAACACACCTCCAATTCCAATCCCGCTAGCATCATATTCTAGCTCAAAAGTCTTACCGAAATTCGGGAGTTAGAGCAATGGAGGATGGGTGAGCTTTTCTTTCAACAACTTGAATGCTTTTTCTTATGCAGGTCCCCATTTGAAAGCTACTCTTTTCTTTGTCAACTCATTCAATGGGACGGCAATGGTGCTGCAATCCCGCACAAAACGCCGATAGAAACCGGCGAGACCATGGAAGCTCCGTACCTGGGAGACTGTTTTAGGAGTCGGCCAACTCAGTGTGACTTCAATCTTGGCTTCATCTACCTCAATTTCCTGTGGAGTCACAACATAGCCAAAAAAAGAGACTCGATCGGTGCAAAAGGTGCACTTCTCGAGGTTACCAAACAAACGTGCATCTCTCAAAGCATTAAAAACAGCACGTGAATGTTCAAGATGCTCAGAAAGTGACCTATTGTAAATCAAGATATCATCAAAGTAAACCACTACAAATTTCCCAATGAATGGACATAAAACCTCGTTCATTAAGCGCATGAAAGTACTAGGTGCATTAGTCAATCCAAAAGGCATAACTAACCAGTCATATAAACCAAACTTAGTTTTAAAAGCAGTTTTCCATTTATCTCCCAATTTCATCCTAATTTTTGGTATCAACTTCACAAGTCAACTTTAGAAAAAATCTTAGAACCACTTAACTCATCAAGCATGTAGTCTAACCTAGGAATAGGATGACGATACCTTATGGTGATATTGTTAATGGCTCTACAATCCACACACATTTGCCAACTACTGTCTTTCTTATGAACCAAAAGAACAGGAACAACACAAGGACTAAGGCTTTCTCGCACGTACCCACGGTCCAAGAGGTCTTGGACTTGTCGCTCAATTTCCTTAGTCTCCTCTGGATTGGTCCTATATGCAGCACGGTTTGGCAAGGTTGCACCCAGGATCAAATTAATTTGATGTTCAATCCCTCGAATAGGTGGTAATCCCGGGGGTATGTCAGCTGGAAATACATCCATATACTCCTACAAAAGGTTAAGAACAGAAGGAAGCAAAGAGCTTGATATATCTTCAAGTGAAACTAAAGCATCTTTGCATATCAAAGCATAGCATGGAAGCTCATTGTTAGTAACTTCAGCAAGATTAGATTTTGTAGCAAGCATAACAACAGCCTTCAACTTAATTCCCTCTGACCTAGAAGTTGACACTCCCTTATCTTTTCTAGGTGGAAAAATAGTTTTAGCAACTTGCTGATTTTCAGATTCTAACACACTTTGTTTCTTCTCATTTTCGTCTCTTTCTTTATCACATTGCAAAATTTCAGCAAGTGTCATAGGAAGTAAAGTGATCTTCTTTCCTTTGTGCATGAATGTGTATTTATTACTTCGACCATGATGAGTGGCATCTGTATCAAATTCCCATGGTCGACCTAACAAAAGTGAGCAGGCTTGCATAGGTACGACATCAAATTCAGCACAATCATTGTATGTACCAATGGAAAAATTAACCTTTGCAGTTTGTGTTACCTTCACCTTACTACTGTCATTAAACCATTGAATATGATATGGGTGTTGACGTGATCGTGTGGCCAAGCCAAGCTGGACCAAATCTGAACTTACCAAGTTGTTGCAACTTCCGCTGTCGATAATGACACGGACACGATGATTGTTGACAATGAAGAAAAGTTGGAACAAATTATGGCGTTGGATCTTATCAGCTGGCTCCATTCGAGTGCTCAACAGCCGCTGCATAATTATGCTCTTGTAGTTCTCCGTATCATCTTTGTCGAAGGTCTCCTCATCATCAATATCCATTTCATTCTCAGCATTATCACCTGCAAGGTTAGCTGCAAGAACAAGTTCATCTTCTACATCAGACGCACTAATGTATCCACTGTCATCTGTCGCAATGTAAGCTCGTTAACTTGGACAGTCCTTCATAACATGTCCTATTCCCTTACAACGGTGGCACACTATACTTGCCATACGTCCAGTGGAGGCAACAGAGGATGACGTCTTCACGGGTGCCTGCACATTAGAAGATTTACTCACCTTAGGTGCACATGACGAAGGTGACGGTGCTGCTGAACGCGCCCTATTCGTAGAGGGGGCAGAAGATCGAAAAGCAGGAGGTGGTGTTGATTTGGTTGGCGTTTGTGACTGTCTTCGAGTGAAGTTGTCACCCAAGTTGCTCCTTGGTCACTGTTGTCGTCCCTGCAATTCTTTTTTTGCCAAAACAACAAGTTGGAACAATCTATTGATAGAGTTATAGTCTTTGTAATCAACAATATCCGAGATTTCACGCCTTAACCCTCCATAGAAACGAGCCATTTTATCCTCCTCATCCTCTTCTACCTCACAACGTAACATGCCTATTTGAAGCTCTTGGTAGTACTTCTCTACCGACTTGCTACATTGATCTAGGCGCTGCAATTTTTTTACACAGGTCACGTTTCAACATATCCCAAATATCAAGTTGTATGTTAGTTTTTACTAGTTCATTCCACCAAATTATTGCAAAATCTTTGAATTCACTAGTGGCTTGTCTTACCCTATGAATTTCAGGAACTAGATAGGAGTTAAATTTCTGTTCAACGGTCATTTCCCAATCTAGGTAAATTTCAGTATCATATGAACCAGAAAAGGATGGTATGGTAAACTTAACCTTGGCAAAAGGATCATCATTGTGGTTGTTAAAGTTAACATTATTTTCATGAATACCTCCCATACCTTGTCGATTGCGGTGCCGACGTTCCCGTAGTCGTATGTCATGGGCAATTCGATGCATAGCAGCGTCATTGTGTGGTGCCCCATTTCGACCATGGCCTACATCAAACTCTTCAGCTACATCATCCACTTATTCATCCCCTGGTCCTTTGGGAGGAAGCTAGTTCTCCACAATCTCAACTCTGCCTGCAAGGTCTGAGATTCAACGATCTAGTCTATCAAAGTTCTCTTGATTGTCTTGCTGGACCTTCGCGTTGTCATCCTTAATCTCGCGGATGTTCTTGACGGCATCTCTGTTTGCTTTGGCAAGGGATTCCTTGAGTTCCTTGTCCCTCTTCGCGAGATCCTCCATAAGATCTAGAGCTTACAGAAGTCATCGTCATCTCCAGCAGCTCTAGCTCTTGTATAGGGTCTTGTCATTGTTAGTAATAAAACAGAAGATAACACAAAAGTATTACCCCTATTAACTATTGGGTTCTGGTAGGTGGACTACTACGCTCTTGCAAGGTTCTTACCACAGCTGCAGGGAGTACAACCGGCGGCTGGTTCGTGATACCGAAAGAGTGTGAGTGGAGCGATTGCAAGGTAGAACCTGTACTGATCAGAAGTTTGTAGAGTTCGGTAGGCAAATATAGTTGCAAAGGTTAGCAATAATCAAAATTAGATAGCAAAGCTGAATAAATATCCAACGTACTTGTCATAGTTGCTAGCCTAAGCATGCTCCTGAAACTAGTTCAACCTAGCAAGGGATATATCAAAAGCACAAAGGGCTCAAAGGATGCAAGCAATTATGATTTTATACTTCTCTTCTGATTTTTTTTAGTGTTGCTCTTCTTTTTTTTTTGCACTTGCCTTTTTTTTATTTTTTTTAACTCAAAGATAAATAAAAAATCTCACATTTTGGGACGTGGGGGACAGTTAAACAGATGGCCGAAAAATTAGCAAAAACGGTATGGGAAACTTCCAAGCTCCAGAACTCGGTGTTAGAGGCATTTTTTGAGGGTCAAAAATTGAACAAGTCTTTTGACTTGTGGAATTTGCAGATGCGCGTCGTCGTCCTCTTCGAAACAAAAAAAGTACACCCCAATCGGAGTTTGTATGCAAAAGTTATGCCAGTTTTAGTCAACACTGCACAATTTGGAATTGCCTACGACTTCACTTCTTTCTTCCAGTTAGAGCTAGAATAGGAATAGGTTTGCGGGTGAAAAAGGGTGGCCAGCAGTACAGGGCAATTTACACAAGGTGGCTCGTGACCTATCTATGGTTTGCGGAGTGGGCTATATAATGCAGAGCGGCAGCAAGGCCCGACTAAGAATTCAGTTCGGTTCTAGGGTTGGCAGCAATGGGATAATAATTGATGCAAAACAAGAACCAGGGCAACGGAAAGGGACAACTAGAAACTAGGATCACAACCTCAAACCAGCAACAAGACATTGACGATAGACACAAATTCAACAAAGCGAAACTGACACGAAAATTGCAAGGCACAAAGGGTTGTAGGACAGCGGAATTGATGATGAACTTTTTGTGGGGCAATTTTTCTGGACTCTAGGACGATGGCAAAACAAAGTGGAGATACAGGAAATACCTATCGGCAACTAAGGCACTGATACCACTTGATGCGACACGGGGCCCGATCTTCCGACAGGTAGATGGTAATTCGATTTGTGGAGGACTCGATGTAAACGATCCGGGCTTCCGATCAGTTCCGATCAAAACCTGCAGTCGCAACACCACGGCTCCGTTGGTTATCAACCATACCAAGACGCGGTTGACCTCGCCCAGAAGGCTAGTTCCTACAAGCAAATCAAGAACATGAGCAAGAATGAGAAAGAAGCAATCTCAAATTGCGAATTGTATTAAACACACGAAATTGGGGTTCCATAAACCGAAGAACGACGAAATTGCAATGGCAGAATAATCTAAGCAAAACCCAAAGCAGAACGATGACGGCTACAAGGTTTTAATTCGTGAGAGGGGCGGCAGCTAAGGTTTGGGGCGTAGCCCTACTCCAAATACACAGGCCAAAGGGGGGTCCCATGCAACCCTAGGTCGTACAAGGCCTTTGGGCCCAAGTGGAGGTGTCGCAGCACCTGGCAGATTCTGTACGTCATATTTTTTTTATGATTTCTATCGATCTAAAAGGAGTTTGAATGTAAAACCACTTCCATTGGAGAGCTCTCGTCGTGGGCTTCTCCCTAGAGTCCAAGAATGCCTCAATCGGATTTTGTATGACCTAGATATGGTCATTTTATTGATGTGCTGTCGTGAGACTCCGAACCAAAATTGGAGTCCGACTTGAGCTCGACTTTGATTCCAACTAGACTTTGACTTCGAGGGATGACGTCCAGGTAAGCTTGTGATTCTTCTCCCCTATTCCTAAGAAATAAGACATCACAAGAATTTAGTAGCAACCCATCCAAGATATCATGAGTAGCGAGGTATGAGTTCACCTGGTGGTTTAATTGTCATTCACGTGCTGTTGTAATTGGTCCTTACATATCTTGAGGAGTTGTATTGTATGTATCCGAAGGAGTGATGTCCTCATCACCTATCATCAGAATCGGTTTCACAGAAAAACCGATTCCAATGAGATGGTCATCAACATCGGTTTTAAGTAAGAACCGATTGTGATGATATTGTCATCAGAATCGGTTTCTATGTAAAACTAATTGTGATAATTTGGCCATCAGAATTGGTTCTACAAAAGAACCGATTGTGACAAGAGATCATCACAATGGGTTCTTACAATGGGTTCTTCATAATAATCGATTCTGATGACCATATCATCACAATCGGTTTATCAAAAGAACCGATTGTGATGACTCTCTATCATAATCAGTCCAAAACCGACTGTGATATTACCTCCTTATTACTATCGAATGACTTTCTATCGCCACCAGATCCGATTCTAATGACAAAAAAGAACCGATTCTGATGTACATTCCTATAGTAGTGTCAGATTCCAAATCGGAGAAGACGACGCCTGGATGGGCCACATGGCGGAACGAGCGGCTAGATTCACCATGACGTGGCCAAATCCGAAGCATCAATGAAATCCAACGACGGCAATTTGAAGATGGCTTTTACTATTGTGCCAAATATGGACCGTCCAATCTTCATCCAAAGTCCGTATCTCGCTAGGGTTTCCACAAATGCTTTTACCGTTGGATTAAAGATCAACGGTCATGATCAGGTTCCAGAACTTGGGCCAATGCACACGCACAGTGCTGGGCTTCGATCCAGTACTGTTCATTAGGATTTCCATGGATTTTCCATTTAAAATAATTCCAAAAATTAGTTGAATTAATTTTAGGCAATAAAAATATCAGGAAAAGTCCAAGAAAATTCTCATAAATAATTTGAGATATTTTGAACTCAAATAAAATATTGTTCGGCTAAATTTATATTAATTTTATTTATATATAGCTAGTTTTCACAAAAGGCCAATATAATTAATTTGAAATAATTCCAAATAAAATCAAGAAAAATCATAAAATGCACAAATAACAATAAAATAATAATAATGGCAAATTTTGGGATGTTACAAACCTCCTCCCTTAACAGAATCTTGATCCTGAGATTCAGGGCTAACTAGGGAATAGATTTAGGAATTATGATTTTAGATCCTCTTCACGTTCCCAGGTTGGTTCATTATCTGAACGATTGCTCCACTGAACTTTACAAAAACGGATAGACTTATTCCTGGTCTTGCCTCCACTACATCCAATGTCTTGATCAGTTGCTCTTTGTAGGTCAGATCCTCTTGCAACTCAATTGCTTTTAATGGCGTTTGCTCTGTTGGCACTTTGAGACATTTCTTAATCTCTAACACATGGAACACATCATGCACTCTAGCCAATGACAGCGACAACTCTAACTGATAAACAACCTCTCCTTGAAACCTCAAAATCTTGAATGAACCAACGTATCTTGCTGCAATCTTTCCTTTGTTGTGAAACCTTTTGACACTTTTAGGAGGAGTAACTCTAAAATACATAAAATTATTTGGCTCAAAGCTCAAATTGCGATGACGATTATCAGCGTAGCTCTTTTGCCTTGCTTGCGCTATTTTCAACCTTTCTCTAATCGTAACAACTTGCTCTTTAGCTTCCTTAAGAATATCAGGCCCGAATGCCAAACGCTCTCTCGTTTCATTCCAACTCAATAGGGTACGACAAGCACGACCGTACAAAGCCTCAAATAGTGACATTTACAAACTAGCCTGGTAACTATTGTTATAACTGAATTATGCATACGGCAAACACTTATCCCATGATGTAACGTAGGCTAATGCACAAGCTCTTAACATATCCTCCAAGATCTGATTAACCCTTTATGTCTGACCATCTATCTATGGATGATATGCTGTGTTGAAATTCAAGCAAGTTCCCATCGCTTTATGCAGCTTGTCCCAAAACCTCGAGGTAAATTGGGTACCTCTATCTGACTCAATCTCCCTAGGCACACCATGCAAACACACAATCCTTGACATATACAATTCTTCTAAGCGATCTCCTCAATAAGTCCTCTCCACTAGAATGAAGTGAGTGACCTTGGTCAATCGATCAATAATGACCTATATGGAATCATATCCTCTCTGAATCTTGGGCAAACCAGTAATAAAATCCATTTCGATTTCCTCCCACTTTTATTCTGGAACCGTTAGTGGTTATAACAAACTAGTAGGCCTTTGGTGCATGGCCTCTACCCTTTGACACACATCACATAGAGCAACATGCTTAGCAACTTCATGCTTCATATTTGGCCACCAAAATCTTGCTTAAGATCTTAATACATTTTGGCACTTCCTGGATGAATTAAATATTTAGAATTATTGGTTTCCTCAAGTAACAACCAGTTAAGCTCTTCTTATCTGGTACATAGATTCGAAATTTAAACCACATAGTACCTTGCTCATCTAGAGTAAAATCCTCAGCTAAGTCTTTATCTTTCTTTGACTTAATTCTATTGATCTTTTTGTCAGCTTTCTGACCCTCCCTGATTTGATCTTTGACTTTGAGTATTGGTTTCACTTCCAAAGAAGCTACAAAACCTTATGGAACAACTTCCAATTTTAGCCTCTCAAACTCCTTGCACAACTCTAGCTGATCGCTCATTATCAACATATTTGAACTATGGCTCTTACGACTCAAAGCGTCGGCTACTACATTGGCCTTACTAGGATGATAATGGATTCCAATATTATAATCTTTGATCAATTCCAGCCATCTTCTCTTCCACATGTCAAGATCCGACTGAGTAAATATTTTCAAAGCATGCACTACAGCAGCTAACTCCAAATCATGCGTAGGATAATTCTCCTCATGCGGTCTCAATTGCCTTAATGCATAAGCAACAACCTTACTATTTTGCATCAATTTGTATCTAAAATCTTTCCTTGAAGCATTACAATATATGACAAAACAACTCTGCACATCTGGCAATACTAACACTAGTGCTATCATTAGACGCTACTCCAAAAAACTATTTTCACACTCTAACGTCCATGCAAACTTCTTCTCGTTTTCAAAAATTGCATAAGAGGTCTAGCAATCATCAAAAATCCTTGTATGAATCGACGGTAATAATCTACCATTCCCAGAAAACTACGAATCTAGGTAACAAACTTTGGTTGCTCCTAATGTAACACGGCTTCTACCTTGTTTCGATCAACAGCAACTCCTTTAGTAGTCATTACATGGCCAAGGAATTAAACCTTCTCCCTCCAAAAATCACACTTGCTAAACTTAGCATACAATTGTTGCTCTCGTAGCTTTTCCAAAACCAACCTCAAATGTTCTACATGCTCTTCTTTCGTCTTGGAGTATTCAAGAATGATATCTATGAAGATAATAATAAACTTGTCTAGGTAATCCACTGCTACAGAAATCATCAACACAGACGGTTCGTAAACGTCATCAGATACGGTTTTGTGAACCGTCAGTAACAATAAGTTTGTGATGAAGGAGATCATCAGAGACGGTTTTCCACCCGTCTGAGAAAATTTATATCACAGACGGTTCTATTAATAAACCGTCTGTGATAACTAAATATCACAGACGGTTTCAAATCATAACCGTCTGCGATATGAACTTATCACAGACGGTTTCAAATAAGAACCGTCTGCGATATGAACTTATCACAGACTGTTTCAAATAAGAACCGTCTGCGATATGAACTTATCACAGACGGTTTCAAATAAGAACCGTCTGTGATGACCTTTTTTCCCACACCCCCAGCAGAACCTCCATTATTTTTGGTGTTGTTCGAAATTTCCATCAATATTTCTACAACGATATTTATAAGGCACAACCAGTTATAGATTTTGTAATTGAATATCTACACTTCCTATATGCATTGTGGCAACAGTTTGTGTGATCAGGATAGACTTAAAATATAAATATTTGTAGCGCTTTTTCTCCCTTCTTATGATAATGTTGATAGAACTCGACAAATAAATCAACCAAGACCCGCACGCAGCATGGCGAAGCGACGGCAACCACGATCTGCTTGATCGAACCTGACACACTAGAGTGTGTGATCTGCTTCATGCCATACAAAGTGGCCTTGCGCAGCGTCACCGTCGTGCCACGGTGGGAGAAAATGGTACTTTGAAAAAATTATAGATGTACTTTATATATTACTTTAGGTAGGGTAATTAAAGATTGAACAAATGTGATTGCAAGTCGGGTCTTCCATGTCCCCAAGGACTGTGAAGACCCGACTTGCAATCACATTTGTTCAATCTTTAATTAGCCTACCTAGAGTAATCTATGAAGTACATCTACAATTTTTTTCAAAGTACCATGTTCTCCCACCGTGGCACGACGGTGACGCTGCGTAAGAGCATGTCGTCCGGGTACTCTGCACCGTGGCACGATGGTGACTCTGCGCAAGGCCACTTCGTGTGGCATGAAGCAAATCACACACTCTTGTGTGTCAGGTTCGATCAAGCAGACTATGGTTGCCGTCAACTCGCCATGCTGCGTGCGGGTCTTGGTTGATTTATTAGTCGAGTTCCATCAACATTATCATAAGAAGGGAGAAAAAGCGTTACAAATGTTTATATTTTAAGTCTATCCTGATCGGACAAACTGTTGCCTCAATGCATATAGGAAGTGTAGATATTCAATTACAACATCAATAACTGGCTGTGTCTCGTGAATATTGATGCTGGAATACCTAAGTAGATGGAAATTTCGAACAACAAGCCATAAATAATGGAGGTTCTACAGAGGGTGTAGGAAAAACATCTAGTTCCAACAAGCAAGACATTGTTAAGTTGTTGCATATATTCAAGGTGAGTAAATATGTATTAAGGATAATATCATGTGACAATACAATGAATCGTACAAACAAGAATAACCACAAGTTTTTGACATATTTTTCGAATGAATACCATTTGATAATTGTACAACTCCAGAAGTTATCAGGCTGCGTGGAACGCGCCTTTTTTATGTATTACTTCGGTGAGCAGGAAGTAACAAACTTTCCCTCTAATGTTGCTCAAATGGGTCTCAGTCAACGCAGTTTTAACCGTACTGCTATTTTTTGTATTGATTATGGTTTGCATGTTGTAGCAAACATAAAATCCACATAGGTTATTTCCCTGACCTTGCTGGTGGCACTACAAATAAAACATACGGTTAGTTCTAGAGTCACTATTACGGGGTTTGATATAGGATTATTGTGTATAGCGGATACCGGAAAGTTCAAATCATGCTGTAGTTTAGTCCAATCCTTCAACTTTTTGAACGCTCTACAAGATTGCAAAAGGTTAGCCTAAGCCATTCCAATAGCAATATAAACCTGAAACAACTTACACGACCATGTACGTTATGTACGGAGGGAACGTGATTACCTGCTAAGTAATTTTGCGATAGGTACCAAGTCGTGGTTTCCGCCACGCGGAATCAAGGTACTTAACCGGTTTGTGGCTGGTTCAATTACAATTAGAACCCAAATGAAACCTACGGGTATATCACAATGGACAATGAACGAAACAGAGTTGTGTGCACAGTACAGACCAAAGTATAACATGTGGTAGCACTTACCCTGGGTTATGGGGTATAAGTATGAATTCTTTATTTTTTTGTGCTAACAATGCCTCTGTCACGTATTTCTCGACCATGTTTATAGCACCATCCATTGTTTGCTTTGAGACTATATGTGGGTCGAGGAAACCGATCGATAGTTTCTTCTGTGTTGCTTCAAGTTGCATGTATCTATATATACAAAGGCGAATTATATATATATTGGAGGACATTTATCACTATTAGACGAATGTAGACTGTGATAGCACACACTTACAAGGTCCAGCATCTTATGAGTGCGGCGTCGAGGGCGTCGAGGTTGTAGAGATGGAACAAGTCCAGAAAATCGACCGTGAAGAAGCCCCCCGCTGAGTCGTTGAATAGATGTTCATACTTGAACTTAACGCTGATACTTGTTGTACGTTCATGCTCTGGCTTTCCAGCTTGTTGGGTGTACCAATTATGCAATTGTTGGCAAGCTATACTAAGTGAAGTTACGTTGCCTTTCATTAGTAACGGCTCTCCTAGCTTGTATTATTTAGCCAACTCAGCAGATGGATAGTTAATTTTTTTTGCCTTTCTTTCTTCCGTTTGTCCTTGCCTTTCTTTGTTTTGTATGAACCCTTCACGGGAGAGGAATGGGCAGGAAAGAGGTCAACATTATGTACATCAAGTGGAGTCTGGTCTACGACTGCTGATTTGGTAGCCAACTGATCAGACGATACAATAGGCGAATCCGATCGTTGCGGTTGTTGCATGACAGAAGGGACGACCAGGGAGATGTCGCTGCTAGGCCATTGGATGAATGTGCCAATGGCATCCCCGCCACGATCTCGCTGCTTGGCGGCTTCAGAGATCAACAATGTTAAAACTATCAAATACCCCGTCCACATTGACCTTGGTGAAACCCGGCGCTATCATGGTACCGTGCACCATGGTCCCCTTAGTGGATGGATGCGCCATGCCCCAAGCAGCTGTAAGAGGAACGGTGCCATTGTTAATTCTCACTTGGAGATTGCACCGCGTGGCCACCTTAATGTCACATACAGGATAAGTCCCGCTATGTTCATCTATATCACTTGGAGGAACGGATGCCAATGCTCTTCACGACGATGGGGCTGACTTGCGGACATACTTCTGGGGCTTGTACAGTATTTCTTTCTTGATTGTTGAGCCTTTCCTCGAGGCTTCTTATCCTATCATAAAATTCTTCTCTCAGTTCTCCCCTCAACTCTTCTCTCAACTCTCCTCTCAACTTCTCCTCCAAATTCTTTATAAGATTTGACTCGCACTCGGCTTTAGTTCTCTTCTTACTTCGGTATTTGTAGAAGTCGTCTGGGAATCCAGTTTTCCATTAAACAAAAACCCCTTTGCCTCTTATACTACCAAGGTGTTCGTTGTTTCCCAAGGCCATGGACAGTGCATCTTTCTCCCTGTCTGGCAAAAAAGAGCCATCGCCCGATTGTGTACTCAACGCTACCTGCAAGATCCGGACAAGTTATTTCACTTATGAAGTCATGGACTAATTACGTAAAATTGGTAGTTCGATTTATATATTACAGCGTTGGCGCACTTCCTCGTCATGGGTTTACAAAGAGACGGTTGCGGAGGACATGGCAGCTGACCTCGCTCTTAGCCAGTCTCTGGCACGTTGATCTGTGACCGATGCAAATGGCGAGATACCCTCCTCGTCCTCCCTGTCCCATTGCGCTCTCTTCCCCGCGTAGCCAGCAGTGCCGAGTCTGTGGGGGTGAGTGTTCCTTGCTTGCAAGGCCTTGTTTGCTTCACTTTGACGCATGCGAATTAAATCGTCGCCTTCATCTCAACAAAACGCCGCCACGTGTCCTCATCAATGAACCCATACTTAGAGTATGGAACTATATCCTTCTTGACGTAGTCTACGAAAAGCATATGCTTGAAGGTCTTCCATGCCTTTCCTGCCGCTAGCAGTGCATACCGTCGCACTAGGGGAGCGGATTCTTCTCGAATGTCGAATGATGAAAGAATTTTCGTCAGCAAGGCATTGCGAGTCTCAATAGTTAGCAACCTCTAGGAAGATAGCGTGATCGGAACTCGTTCCCGTGCTACTATCCCGCACATACTCCGAAATGCATTCGTTGCCTTTTTTGGCTTTGTAGGGGTCCCATCCTTTGGATCGATCTCTGTAATGGTATATCGGTCTGTTGGCCTTTTGTTTGGTCCTCTTGCAGCGCGGGTCAATTTTTCTTTTGAGGGCACATCATTTCCTTCAGACGATGGATTAGAGGACGACATCTTCTTTGTAAGTTAAAATAGTTTCAGGCGAACTAAAAGAGAAGAACAAATAAAATCAAATTAGAGTGAATAAGTTTGTGGATACCAAGCCTTTTAAAAGAACAAGCCTAAATGGCTTGTTATTAGCCTTTTAGCAAAAGAAGCGAACTAGGAGGTTGCCGAACTTAATAAAATTTTAATGAGACCTCCCTAAAACTAGGACATCCACTGACAAACAAGGTAAGAATACATATTTGAAACAACAAGAATAACATAAACAATATAATTCTTATGATAAGATGCGAGAATAAGAGGAAGATTTTATTGATTATTCCATATAACAATATAAGTAACAGAACACAATTCTTGATCAGTCGAAATGACATGTATGTCAAGTGACAGCATAAAAGCAATATAATATCATTCACATATAGAATCATGTCTTTCTTGGCAATATGGTGTTAATTAAGTGTGATCGCTCTCAGTTTGTTGGGTTTGGATGAAGATAAGAATCTTCGTCACAATCACAAATGGGCTAATAAATTATTTAGTGAATGGGGCCTTGAACCCTTACCACCTTAGCATGCACTACAAAGAGTTTTTTTAGCAATTTACTATTAAAATATCTAGAATCAGATTAATGCCAGTATCATGTAAAGCAAATTCATCAACCGATCAGGAACAGACAAGTCAAGACTGGCGGCTTAATGTACTTCTATCCAAGCAAACAAAGGATGTCGAAATGAATAAAAATTTCAGCAGCACCTCCCCTAAAACTAGGACATCCACACAGCAGACAAGCAGAAGAATTAAGCAGACAATGAGTATGAATAGATTCTGGAACAATACAGAAACTAGATACACAAATAGACAGGAGATAAACAATCACTGAATCCACTGATAAAGTCCAGGCCAATAGATAAACATGATGCGCAGAACACAGTAGTGGCAATAACACTAACAGAAGTAAGCCAACAAGTCAACAATAGCAACTACTAATCAGGTTATCAAGCAGTAATTGAAACATCACTTTCTAGAATGTAGTTCTACAAGTTCAAGGCCCAAATCACAAAATAATTGTTCTGATCATATATAACCCAAAATCATCATAGAGCAGTACCAATCACCCACAGCCAACAGAAAGAAAGAAAGATGTGCAGCACACTTACAGCAGAACAGCACCGACTGTTGTTCAGAAGAGAGGCCAGGCACGACGATGGGGAACACGTCACTGCGGGGGAGGTCAACGGCCGTGGGGGAGGTCACCGAGTGGGAGGACACCGAGGGGGAGCACGTCGCTGTGATGTGAGTCCCGGTTGGTGTTTTCAACCGGGACTGATGTGAGTCATCAGTCCCGGTTGGTGTCTCCAACCGGTAGTGATGCGCGGTTTGAAAACAGAACCGTCTTTCATGATCAATTGAAATCAGCAAATGCGCGCCATACAAAAAAGACTACTGGATTGCATGAGAAGTAGTATCTTGCATTATATATATAAGAGATAATTACAAAAGAATTATAGAAAGCATTATAATGCTTTATAGATTGCATTATAAGTAGCATTACAAAAATACTTTAACTACAAAAGACTAGCTACTCATCGTTGTCGAAGGAGGAGGCCGGAGGGTCGTCGGAGTCCTCGCTGTGGCCATCCGGGTCCTCGCTCGAGCCGGCTCGGTCTGGGTCATCCTCCAGCTCCCAGCCGTCACGATATCCCTCCGACGAGTCGAAGCTTTGCTGTCGGAGGAGGAGGAGGACGGCGGGCGCTTTTCCCGGCGAGGGTGGAGGCGAGGCGCCGAGGGGCACGGAGGAGGCGGAGTCGATCGGGGGCGCGGTGGAGGCGGAGGCGCCGTAGAAGGAAGCGGAGCAGCCGTGGAGATGGCGCGGCAGAGCGCCATCGCCATTGGCGCATGGTCATGCCGGCGGGTTTGGGCGGCGGAGGTGGCGCGAGGTGGGGTGGAGCTATCGAGGAGCTGTTTTTTGAGCCATCGGAGGAGGAACTGCCGGTGGGTGGAGCTCATGGCGCCGGAGTGTTTTCTCGCTAATGATGGCGCGAAAATTAAGGGCCTTCGTTTATAGGCGCGATTTTGTGTTGGGAAGCGAAACGCCTCTCTGTTCTGCTGATGATGCACTGGGAAGACGAAACAATCAAGCATTGGGAAAACGAAACGATCAAGTCGAAAAGCCTCTCTGTTCTTATAGGAACGAATTTGTATTGGGAAATGAAACGCCTCTCTGTTCTGCTGATGATGCACTGGGAAGACGAAACGATCAAGCACTGGGAAGACGAAATGATCAAGCAATGTGAGACATCAGTCCCGGATGAATACCTCAACCGGGACTGATAGTGCCTAGGGCTCCCACAGTAAATAAAAAAAAGTAATCTAGGGCTCCCGGTGTTAATATGAGCCATCGATGCGGTTGGTGTATTCAACCGATCGATGACTCATCGATCGCTGAATACACCAACCCATCGATGGCTCATATTTGGCGCCTGGGAGCGGGAGCCCTAGGCACTACTACAAGCGGTTGGTAATACCAACCGCTTGTAAAAGCCCTTCCACAAGCGGTTTTTACTACCAACCGCTTGTAGAGTGACGGTATAAGTACGCCAACAGACCAAATTTTCCATGTCCCCGCTCTCAGACCAAAAATTTTCTAAGTCCCAGAGCGCTCTCAGACCTCATCGCCGCCTCCTCAGCCACCTCGCCGACGCCACCTCGCCGTAGCCTCCTCCGCCACCTCGCCATCGTCTCCTCTGCCACCACTTGATGCCGCCCCACCATTCCACCCCGGAGGACCGAGGTATAGCTGCGCACGCCCTCCTCCTCCCTCTCTAATCCCACTGCCCGCAAGGTGTTCGACGAAATGCCTGAGTGGTCCGGCTAGGATGGGCGCCAGGGTCTGGAGCAAGAAGAAGGAGGGAGTGAGGAAGAAGGGCTGGGTGCCAGGGTCTGGAGCGAAATCCCGTCTGGAGCTTGCTATCTGGGAAGAAATTAAGTGGCAGGAGGGGGGAAGAGAGACGTGTGCATTGGCCACGCACTACTTGTTAATTTCTTCACCAGTACCTTTACCTAATTCGGGTCCCATTCAGATCTTTGGATACTTCAGCTTGTTAAGTCTTCATTGATGTTTCATTTATATATATGCATTATTGTCATTGGTTCTTTCCTGATTTTGTTAATTAAGACCCAGATGTTATATAATATGAGAGAATTTTAATTTACTATTCTTAGAAGGTATATACCAAGCTGTCTATTGAGCTAGCACCAAAAAGTTCTAAACGTTTGAAGGTTATAGGTACAAAGGGCTTAAAAGCAGTTTGGTGTTTATGTTCTGTCTCCAGGCGTTATGCTGCAAGTTTGGCTGTGTGATCTATGTCAGTTTTAGGTGTTATGTGTTTCTTAATCATGTATTAGTCATGATTCATTATATGAATGACATAATGTTGCTGAACTGCAGTGTCGTCAGCAGGGGCAGGCGCCCAAGAGACAGGGGCCCAACTCATATATTCTTTAGAATATTATTGCTTATTTGCTCAATAAAAAAATAATGAATCACATGGTTTCCACACTGCATGCCATCATTTCCAAAAAAAGAAAAAGGTTATAAATCCAGTCTATTACACCAAAAGAAAGCAAAGCGATTATTCCATGTCACCTAAGTTAGTTGACATGGAATGATCGCTTTGCTTTCTTTTGGTGTAATAGACTACTAACATTCTAGTTGTGGATTTATAACCTTTTTTCTTTTTTTGGAAATGATGGCATGCAGTGTGGAGACCGTGTGATTCATTATTTTTTTATTGAGCAAATAAGCAATAATATGTGAATTGTCAATTGTATAAGTATATGTGAAATGTGTAAGTATATGTGAAATGTATAAGTATATGTGAAATGTGTAAGTATATGTGAAATGTCAAATTGTATATATATCATGTGAAATGTCAAATTTATTACAATATGCTTGTGTTGTAATCTGTAATATGGTTGTTTATGTCAACATTTTTTCGGAATTAGGATAGATGGAGCAACCAGGACATGGTGACCCTAATTTTGATGCAGGAGAATAGTTCTTGCTGGACTCCATCGCGCTGGGTAGCGCTGATGCCGCTGAGGCTAATGTTGGTTCCGGTGAGGCCGTTGAGGCCGCAAAATGATGAAGGCATTGACGCTGAGCCATCGGTTCCAGAACATCGGTTCGGCGAGGATGAGGTATAGCCGTAAGAATATAATCCCCGTGGACATGTTAATTAATCGCAATTCATTAATATAATACACTCGACACGCTTATACATATGTTTGTGTATTTCAAGCCCCGTACATCGAAAGCAACCAACCCAAGCATCGGGACCTAACAAGAAGCCATCCACAAAGCACATGTTTACGGACGTTAACAACGAAGGATGCGGTGGCCCTCTTTCAGAAGCTTGGGCCGCATAACAACGCTATGTTATCACGTGAGGGATCACGCCGCAATTAGCATCGTAAAATGGGCCAAGTTCCTCAAGTTACCAAGGACTCGCTCGCATGATATTAAGGAAAATTTCACATTTTCAAGGGTCCAAGACAAGGCCAAGAAATTCACTCAAGATGGCAACAATGTTTCAGCGTGGAAGACGATCTCACCGCAAGTATGTCCAGAAGGAGAAAGACCCGACTTCAACCAATTTCCTAAGTGGCGGATCACCGAAGCATTCGAGGAGTACAAGTTGTCACCAAGGCCGCATCATGAGTCAAGAACAAGGCCAATTCACGAAGAAGAAATACCACCACCATCTTGGCACCGTGGTTACCTCAAGGTCAGATCAAATGGGAGAAGGGAAGAAGAATTAATGGCGAATGACGTCACACCGGCTACCACTTTGTGGGATGAGCACCTGCGCAATTGGTTTATGGGTCACGGGGGGAGCCTTTCAGATGACGGCAACTTGGTGATGGCACCAGGAGTGCAAGAGCCTGGTCAAAGGATTGTACAAGCCGCCGAAAGGCCTCAGCAGTATGCGTCGCGTGACAGGAGCATGACGTGCTAACACATGCCCTTCAAAACCCTGAGCATCCGGGACGGACACGAGGTATGGGCAAGCATACACCGTGGAAGTACGGTTTCGCCAAGGATGCGGATACGTATAGGAGCCGGCAGAGAAGCAAAACAAGAGAATCATATAAAGTGTATCAATTGGAACAAGAGCAGAGAGCAACCCAGGCTAGCATCGGCGACATAATTGCACAACAAGTACAAATTGCCCTCAGCAACTTTCAGGGACTAGATCCGAGCAATCAGCCGGACGCCGTGATCAGCCCTCCGCGGCGGCGGAGTAGCCGCTGGCCCACCGGGCCCTCAAGCGAGAACTTGCAGCCTGCTACCCGCGGATGACATAAGGGTTCGCCGCCGATGTGAGCTACACGCTGATGCGCGTAACCTCTCCATCAAGGGGCTTACAAAGATGGCATTTCCGGTGGAGCAGGCCGACGTTCCATCGCAACGAGATACCCGGGTTACTCAAGGTCATGGTGGAGGAGGTGCTGAGCGGATTTGACGAACTTAACCTCGATATTGCTGGAGGCGACGGCGTGACCAAGCTTGGACAGGCCCTCCACAGTATCATCCTCTGGCGCAAACGGTACATCATATTTCCAGAAGGTGTGGAGGTGTCATCTCCACCACGGCAACCCACGCCTCCTCCAACGTCACCTCCACGCAATGCCTCGCCGGCAAAACAGAGCATGCCTCCTCCACCACCCGCTCCACGCAGAAGCCCTACTCCGCCACCACCATCTCAAACAAAAATGAACCTCCCCAGGAAAACCACGCCTCCACCATCTCCTCCAAGGAAGAAGCTCGATAGCAGAAAGGCTCCTCCACCCGCTCCCAAGAAGGCCTCCTCCAGCCGATCAACAAAGACAAAGGAACCTCCAAAGAGGCCATATGATATGACTAAGGAGGAGAGTGACGCGGTCAGGAAAGCAGAATTGGCTGCACACTTCGCAAAAAAGAAGCCAGAGCCAAAGAAGGTACCAATTGATCCAAAAGCGGTGGAACACTTCGCGACATGCCGTGCAAAGCATCGCTATGCCGCCCAACTATGAACGGACAATAATGAAGGCTACATGTAAGAATAAACGTGGTCATGCGGGCGGCAAAGAACAAGAGAGACCAAGATCAAGAACCTTGAGAAATTTATGAAGGGTGCAGACTCCGCCTGCACTGCAGCTCTTGGATTAACAGATGATCTCCCAATGGCAAAGGTCAAATGGCAATATCGGTTGCCCGGAGCTGATTGACCCTAATGAGATAAAGGATCTACCAACCAAGATGCGCAATTTCACTAATGGTACATGATGAGTCCGCCAAGGAAGAACGATGTTCCCCTTCGCTTCAAAGAAGATTTTTATCGCGGGACAACAACATATGGCTCGAATTCGACGACTTCTACAATATTTACCATGCTGACTCCATCAACGTGTCTCTCATGAGCTGCTGGTGCCTGTAAGTGTCAACCTCATACCTTTACCGTGTGTTTCCTTGTACAATAAAATTGCAACTCTTAAACTTATACCTTTCTATGTAGAATGGAGATACAACGATGTAGAAAAGAGAACATCTTCAACGTGGGCTTCATCGACCCAGAGATTGTTAACGAGTACGTCTTTGGATTGAACCATGGCCGAAAGCATGTTGAAGATTACATTCTCGATGCATTCTTGGGACAAAGACTACAAACCGTACATATTTCGCCCTTCAACTTCGCACGATATATACAACCTCTCGTTCTTATATTTTCCAAGGCATTGATAATACTACTAGCTAGTTACATATATGTTGCAATACATGAATAGGTATCACTGGATCCTTCTTGTTATCAAGCTTGATAGCAGCCAGATCGTTGTTCAAGACTCAAAAAGGACTCCGGTGGAAAATTATCAATATATCATTGACACCCTAAACAGGTATATAGCACATATATATACGATAGTTTTAATTCCTTATTATATATATTGAAATACCTTGCTAATTCCAACTCTGATAATACTCGTAATAACGCATCACACGGGGCATTCGCAAGGTTCCAAAGAAGCAACAAGGAGATTTCGAGAACTAATTTGATGTACAAATAAGCACTCGAGCACGATAAAGAATATTAATATGCCGTAACAGTTTTTCATCCCAATAATAATTGTTTTTTTTTCAAATTTCATCGCAGGTTCTACTTACGCACGGAAGGAAACAACTTATGTGGCTATTATGTGTGCCACTATATGCAAGTATTACCCACGGCGATGTGCCGACAACCAACGCCGAGGTAGTGTGAACATGTCAATTTCTTAGTACTTAATTACACTTTAATTACATGTCTAGAGATTTATTTACTTCCCACTTTGTCACCCAACATCGATGAGCAAGGCGTGATCCCGCCGCACCGGTTACAAAGAATCCAAGAACAACTCATCGGCTTTATTATCGATGAGATTGTATCCACCAAAGGCGTAGTTCCACTTAAATGGTTGGAGACCTTGTCCTGAAATAAGGACAGTGAACCGACATCAACATCGCACTAAGGGCACAAAGAGCGACGACGCAAGAAATGAGCTCAAGATTCACCCTTTTATTCTTTGAAACTTGTAAAAGTGGCTTATTATTTCATGTGTTCATCACTTGTTCATTTTTAGTCTATTAAGTTTGTATTTTTCGTAAATGAACCCGTAATTATCTGAATGAGTACGCATGAATAATATATATTTAATTATTATGTCAAAAAACTCCTGTAGTTCTATTTATTTTAATTGTCAAAATCTATATCAAAAACCCTCTCGAAAACATATTCTATATTGAATATAATCAAAAGCGCGTGTCGTCGGCCTTTCACAAGCGGTTGGTAACTACAACCGCCAGGAGAGAGTTTTCCACAAGCGGTTCGTAATACCAACCGCTTTTGAGAGAGTTTTCCACAAGCGTTCGTAATACCAACCGCTTTTGAGAGAGTTTTCACAAGCGGTTGGTAACACCAACCGCCAGAAAGTGTCCAACCGTAGTGGTTCGGGAGGCGCGCCAGATACCCGACGGGTATCACTCATGTTGCTTACAAGCTGTTCTAAAACCATTTCTGAAAGCGGTTTCGAACCGCTTGTGCATGCCCGATCCACTGTAGTGGCAGCATGCACATGTCCATGCAACGCTAGCATTCCCCATGCACCATTAACACCAACTCAACATGAAACCAACACTACTGCGCCACAACAAGTCATCACAGACGGTTTGTAAATCACATCACAGATAGTTTTGTGAACCGTTTATCCAAGTGTCAGTGATGACAAAGAGTCATTGCAGACGGTTTTCCATCCGTCTACGAAAAAGCTCATCATAGACAGTTACAAATTAGAACCATCTGTGATGTGGTATCATCTCAGACGGTTCCACTTATGAGCCTTTTGTGATGATGGGCTTATCCCAAACGGTTATAATGGAGAACCATCTGTGAAGAGGCACATATCACAGATGGTTCCAATTTGAAACCGTCTGTGATGGTGCGCTCATTACAGATGGTGTTGTAGCGGAACTGTCTGTGATTTGTGCTTCTTCACAGGTGGTTCTTCTTTAGAATCGTTTGTGGTGTTGATTTTCTATTTTTTACTAAATTTTAATTGGCTAGCCTCAGGAATTACTAGCCATACCCTCTAAAATAAAAAGCAGTACACAGCATGACCAACATATTATTATGATATAAATTTAAAAAATGTACTCCAATCGTATGTTACACAACATACAACACATTCATTTCATAAATCAACTCAGATCGCACATTACAGCATATGTACAGTGCATCCATTTTAGAAACCAACTCATATATGTACTAACCAATTGGATTCAGAAATACAAATGACAAATTCATGGCACAAGGTTCACAAATTAATCTAAATGCATGGTAAGTAATAAATTCACAGCTCATGATCCATTGAGCCTCGAGTAGCATCTGCCCTTTGGATTTAAGACCTCATGCATCAAGTTATAGAGCTGTCCTTGAATGCCTAGCAGGTCAGCTTGTTCCAATGTAGATTCAACGTATTGCCAAGGCTATTGATGAAAAGAGTAAAGTCTCGCGTATTAATTAAAAACACTTGTTGCAAGATTGATAGACCTGTATGACATTAGTCTTCTGGGAACCAACGAGGAGTGCCATGTTATGGCAAACATAGAATCCACATAGGTCCATGCCCTTTGGCTGCTGGTGGCACTACCAAAACATAATAGGTTAATTAGTTTTGTAGGTATTATTATGGAGTGTGAAGGATAATTGCGTACTATCGGATACCAGAAACTTAAAATTATGTGTTAGGTGGTTGGGCTCTTCTTGTGTTGCCCTCCCCTCAATTTTTAGACACCGAATGACGTGTCAAGAAAATATATGATAGGCTTCAAATCGTGGGTGCCACCCTTTTTGGAATCAAGGTAAATTACCTAGTTCTATCTCAGTATAATTACGAGTAGAACCCAGTGATACCTACACAAGTATGGTAATTACGAGTAGAACCCAGTGATACCTACACAAGTATGGCGTCATGGTCATTGAACCTAACTTCAAGATGAGATATATAGTAGAAATCAACGAGTATAGCATCTGGATGAAACACTTACCCTGGGTTATAGGGTAAAAGTATGAATTTTTTGTCTAAATAAGCCAACAGTACTTTTTCCACGTACTCATGGACAACTTGTTTATTTTTGTCCATGGTTTGCTTGGACACCATGTGTGGGTTGGTGAAACCCACCGGTTGTTCCCTTTCTATTGCTTCCAGGATCATGTATCTACATTTACAAAATCAAGGATGATATATATATGATATTTATTGGTGCATCAGAAATGTAGTTGGTGATTGCACACACTTACATTGTCCAGTATCTTATGAGTGAGGCGTCAAACGATTTGAGGTTGTATAGATCGAACAAGTTGGTGAAGGCGACTACGAAGACGCCATCTAAAGACCGGTGTAAGAAATACTCCTCCTTGAAGCTCACTGAGATACCTGTTATTTGTTGTACCAACGGCTTGTTAGCTAGTTGCATGTACCATTCTTGCAATCTAACTCAAACTAATGTAAGCATCTCCTTGCGCTCATCCGGTACAAACGGTTGCCCCAGCTCGAATTGCCGCACCAATGGGGCAAACGAAAAGTCACAGGCTGACATGGTCCATTTTGATTTGCCCTTGTCTCTGCCTCCCCTTCTACCTAACTTCATATTTATATGAGACGACTGAGCTCTTAATACAGTAACGGTCTGCGTATGATAGGATACAGTAGCCATTTGGCGGGCTCCTTCAGTGCATGACATGGCTTCGGTAGTGCTGGTAGCTTCTGTGCATCATATGGTACCTCTAGGACTGCTTGTAGCTTTGGTGCTCCTGGGCAGGCGTCGAAGGAGATGTTCTTCTTGGGCCACTAGATGAATGTGCCGATGGCAGTACCTAGTGTGACAATCTCGTTGTTTGGGGGCATGTCCATCATGACGGCCTTGAAAATTTTATGTACACCATCGACATGGACCTTTGCGTAGCTCGTCTCTAGAGTACGACCGTGCACTAATGCCCCTACACCAGGTACATACACTTGTCCCCAAGCAGCTTACAGGGGAATAGAGCCATTGGCAAGCCTCACTTTCAAATTGCACGGTGTAACCACCTACATAAGGGTATACAAAAAATTGGCTAACACGTTCAATATTAAAGTCTATGTAAGGAGCATTGCAGACATGTTACCCAAGTGTCATCAGGAGGAATTCTGGCTTCATCCACATCTGTCTCAGGGGCTTGCGTGATCATTCCCGCATACCCAGTCGAGTCAAGTCTGTACGCCATGGCTTCGAGACATTACTGGTCTCGTAGACGCGGCCAAGCTCCACATGGGGATGCCCGACCAGTCAGGTACCATCGGCACTCCTTGATTGAGGGTGCATGCTGACCGCACCCAAGCTTCCAGTCGCCTTAGCGGGAAGCACTCTGGCCAGGAGGGCCAGAGTAAAGGAAAGGGCATACAAGATACGGGTCTCGGTTCTGCGGGGAACCGTGAGGACCTAAGGGTTCATCTAGAGGAGCATCGCCAGCGGCGCGGCGATGATTTGCGTAATCACCTGCATCGCCGTCGCGCCTAGGAGCAAGGCCGCGACAGGCGGATGACACCTGGGGCTGAACGCTCCTCTCATGATTCCCACCTTCGGAGCAAGGAGGAGGTCCACTCCTCCCATTCTTTGGGGAGTCGCGATCCGCACTCCCAGCACGGTCTCCGGGCCGGGGTTCAGGTGGACGACATGACTCCCCCTACGGTGTAGGGTGCTAGGCTTTTTCCCGACAGCTGCGCCGCGTGGTATGGCCCGAAAGGTTTCGCCCGACATCTACCGAGAAGTACGACGGCACCACCAACCCTGAAGAATTCTTGCAGATCTACACCATAGTGGTGTGGGCCACTAGCGGGTCTGAAAAGGCCATGGCCAACTACTTCCCAACGGCCTTGACGGGGTCCACCCGGTCTTGGCTGTTGAACCTCCGCAAGGATCAGTACACTCGTGGGAGGAGTTGCGCGGCCTTTTCGTCGCCAATTTTCAAGGCTCCTACACACAACCCGGCGTGGAGGACGATCTCCATGCCCTCGAGCAGGAAAGAGGGGAATTGTTGCGCGACTTCATTTGACGATTCAATCATTGTCGCAACACGATCCCCTGGATCTCCAAGCAGTCAGTCGTCATCGGCTTTCGGAGAGGTGTCCGGGACAACAAGATGCGGGAGAAGATGGCCACCCGCAACATCACCACCACCTCTGAGCTTTTTTCCCTCGCACACAAGTGTGCGCGGGCGGTGGAAGCTCAGGGGCCAGTGTCTGGTCCCGCGGGCAGTCACGACAGAGACGAAGCCGGGACTTCGAAGGGTCCCGGCTCTGTGAGCAAGAAGGTGAGGAGGCGCGAGGCGGTTGAGACCAAGCGGGTTCTAATCGCTGAGTGTGAGTGCAGTGATACCAGGCTGCGAGGGCGCGACCGCCGTGACTGGCGGGATGACCACTGTGGTCGAAGAGATGACCGCCGCGAGGAGAAGGAGGGTAGGCCTTACTGCCCAATACACCGATCCAACACCCACGACCTGGGCAGTTGCCGGGTTGTGAGTGAGATGGTGGAGCAGCGGCTTAAGGAGCACCGCCCCCGCGATGACGATCAGGACGAAGACCCTACCCCATTGGCCTTCCTGCAGGCAGATCACACCGTGGCGTACATTCATGGTGGCTCATCCACCTACCCCTCCAACATGACGTACAAACGCTTGAGGAGGGAGGTTTGCGCCACGGCACCGAGTTCAGGGGCGAGTCGGATGCTGAAGTGGTCGGAGGAGCCGATCACTCTCAGTCGGATCGACCACCCTGAGAGCACTGCCGGCTTAGGTCACCTTCCGATCGTGGTTTCGCCCACGATCCGGAACGTGAAGCTCGGGGGTGCTAGTGGACGGAGGGAGCTCCATCAACCTCCTGTCCTCCAAGGCATTCTGGGCGCTCCAGATATCGATGCAAGAGTTGCACCCGGCCTTGCCCTTTTATTCCATCACCTCGGGGCTAGCTCGGTCCCCCTGGGCCAGGTGCGCCTCCCCATCACCTTCGGGGATGAAAGCAACTACCGTACGGAGATGGTGGACTTCGAAGTCGCTGACTTCGACCTCCCGTACAATGCCCTACTTGGCCGACTAGCGTTGGACAAGTTCATGGTGGCGACCCACTATGCCTACATGGTGGTGAAGATACCAGGGCCCGATGGCCCCATAATCATCTGGGTGGACAGGCCAGAAGCCTTGCGTTGCCACAAGCACGCACTAGACCTGGCCAGTGCCACCTGTGTGAAGCCAGCTGATGCTGCCTGTCCGGAAGCCCCTCAGGTGAAGACCCATGCCTCGCCCGGCTCTGCCGGCGAGGTTAAGGTGGTCTCCCTGAGTACGGGCGAGCTTGGGAAGACCGTCACCATTGGCGCCAGCCTCAGCGCCAAATAGGAAGACGTGCTCATCACCTTCCTCCGGTCTAACTCCAACGTGTTCGCCTAGCAATCGTTCGATATGACTGGGGTCCCCAAGGAGGTGATCGAGCACCGATTGTCAATGCTCCCAGGAGTGCGCCCGGTCCGTCAAAAGGTCTGGATTCCGGAACCAGAGCGACAAGATGCCATTCGGGAGGAGGTAGTGAAGCTGCTGCGCGCAGGGATTGTCAGGGAAGTCTCTCACCCCGAGTGGCTTGCCAACCCTGTGCTTGTCTAGAAATCCAACGAGAAGTGGCAGATGTGTGTCGACTTCACCAACCTCAACAAGGCCTACCCGAAGGATCCTTACCCCCTGCCACGCGTCGACCTCATTGTCAACTCGACCGCAGGGTGCAAGCTGCTGTGCTTTTTGGACGCGTACTCTGGGTACCACCAGATTAGTATGGCGGCGGAAGACGAAGAAAAAACCGCTTTTGTAACCCCGATGAGCGTTTATTGTTATATCAGAATAGCTTTTAGGTTAAAAAATGCTAGTTCTACTTATTAACGCGCCATGCATATTTCTTTCTGTCCACAGATAGGGCGCAATCTTGAGGTGTACGTTGATGACCTGATTATGAAAGTCAAGAAGAGCGAAGAACTAATCGAAGACCTGGAGGAAACCTTTGCTAACCTTCGGAAGAATTGCTTAAAGCTCAACCCCGAGAAATGCGTGTTTGGCTTTTCCTCCGGGAAGCTGTTAGGATTCCTCGTGTCCAGTCGGGGCATTGAAGCCAATCCTGACAAGATAGCGGCCATTGAACACATGAAGCTGTCGGTTCGGCTCAAGCAGGTGCAGTGCCTTGCTAGTCGCCTGGCGTCCCTCGGGCGATTTATCGCCCGATTGGGAGAAAGAAGCCTGCCCCTATTCAAGCTGCTAAAGAAGATCAACCACTTCGAGTGGACCGAAGAGGCTCAGTGAGCATTTGAAGACTTGAAGCAGTATCTCTCCTCTTTGCCAGTACTGGTCGCCCCTAGGCCTAGCGAACCATTGCTCCTGTACATCGCCGCTACCCCTGTGGTGGTGAGCGCGGTACTGGTGGCGGAGAGGGAGGGCATCTAGAAGCCGGTCTACTACGTCAGCAAGGTGCTACACGAGGTGGAGACCAGGTACCCGCAAGCACAAAAGATGCTGTACGCTGTCCTGATGGCGTCCAGGAAGCTACGACACTACTTCCAGGGGCGAGAGATCCTCCACAACCGGGAAGCTGAAGGCCGTGTCGCCAAGTGGTCGGTGGAACTGGGGGAATTCTGCCTCAAATTTGTACCCCGCACCGCCATCAAGAGCCAAAAGCTGGTGGAGTTCGTTGCCGAGTGGACTCCCGCCACTCCTAAAGACGAAGAGATATCCGTGCCTTCTCCCTGAACATTTTTCTTCAACGGCTCCTTCAGGCTTGAAGGCACGGGGGCTGGAGTGGTCCTGGTCTCCCCGACCGGCGACATCCTCCAGTACGTGGTCGCCTTGCACTTCAAGGCCACCGATAACATCATCGAATATGAGGCCCTACTGGCAGGGCTACACTCGCCTCGGTGTTAGGCGTCCGGTGCCTCCAAGTCAAAGGTGACTCCCTGCTGATCATCAACCAGGCGCGAAAGGAATTTCAATGTTCTGACCCCACCATGGCCGTGTACTTGGCGGAGGTCAGAAGGATAGAGCACCACTTCGAAGGAGTAGGATATATCCATATCCCCCGATGCGACAACCATATGGCGGATGGGCTATCACAACTCGTGTCATCAAGATCTCCTATCCCGATCGGGGTCTTTAAAGAAAGACTAACACGACCGTCCGTTGCTACCCTCGGTTCAGGTGGGGACGACGGTGCAGCCGTCATGGCGTCCGACTCAGGTGGGGTGGGCGGTGCGGCTGTCGCGGCCTCCAACTCAGGGAGGGGAGGCAGTGCACCCGCCTCAGCCCTCAGGTCCGGGAGGGAAGGCGGCGGTGTCGCCGATGCGACACCCAGGGAAAAGCTTGGCCAAGCGGAGTACCTAGGCGATCACCACGTTATCGCCACACTTGGCCGGGAAGGGCAGTGGATGAATCCTATCCTAGCCTTCCTGTGAGACCAAGTGATCCCCGATGATGATGCCTCTACTGAGAAAATTGCACGCACGGTCAAGTGCTATACTCAGGTAGGTGGGGACCTATACCGCCGGAGTAGAAATAGAATTCTACTGAAGTGCATCACTCGGGAAGAGGGGAGCAATTTGCTCTCTGATATCCATGGAGGCATGTGCGGGAGCCATATGTCCAGTCGGACGCTGGTCAGCAAAGCGTTCCACCAATGATTTTATTGGTCTACTGCCCTCTAGGATGCTTGCGAGTTAGTGAGGAAATGCGAAGTGTGTCAATTCTTCGCTAGGCAAATCCACCGACCAGCCCAAGCTCTGCAAACCATCCCGCTCTCTTGGTCATTCACGGTCTAGGGGCAGGATATCCTGGGCCCTTTCCCGTGGGCCACAGGGGGCTTCACCCACTTGTTCGTCGCCATCGACAAATTCACCAAGTGGGTCGAAGCCAAAGCAGTAGGTGCCATCACGGCTTTCGTTGCTATCAAGTTCATCCACGAAATCTTCACCCGCTTTGGAGTCGCCAATCGCATCATCACCGACAACGGCACTCAATTCACCAGCGCGGCCTTCCTGGAGTTTTGTGATGAGATGGGCACCAAGGTATGCTTTGCTTCGGTGGCCCATCTAAGGAGCAATGGCCAAGAGGAGCGCACCAATGCGCTGGTGTTGAGGGGCCTTAAAACCAGAGCATTTGATTGGCTCCATAAGCTAGGGGCGCGGTGGACGGAAGAACTCCCACCTGTGTTGTGGTCACTTCGAACAACACCCTACCGGGCGACTGAAGAAACATCCTTCTTCCTGGTCTACGGAGCTGAAGTTGTCCTTCCGTCCGAGCTATCGTTGGGCTCCCTGCGCATCTCGGCGTTCAGCGAGGAAGGCTGTAACAACCCAATTTCCATTAATCCGGTAAGCGAGGCTTTCATGCTAACATTTTCCATAATGTCATTACATCCTCATTTAATTAAGGTCATACAAGTGTTAGGACATTCATCTTGCATAAAGAGGGAGTAACAAAATCCTAATAATCCTTTTTCCAAAAACTGCACACCTGTTATTTCACCTTAGTCAATGACAGGTGGGCCATGTTCATAAGAGAAAGGAGAGGAGGCTGCACATACCTCATATACCATTTTCACTTTACTCACCTCTACCCACTTACCTAACCCATCAATGACACATGGGACCCACCTTGCATGGGAACTTGTGGGCTGCACATCCTCTCCATGTCTTTTCTCACTCAAATCACTTCTACCCACCCTTTTACTTACTCTATGACATGTGGGACCTAGCCCCACATGTAAGGCATGAGTAGGCAGCCTTTATAAGGCCCAAACCTTGGTTTCTCCTCCCTTTCCCTGCTCATTTGTTCATCCAAACTGCAGAAAACAGCAAGCACCTCTTCTCCAACACCTTGCCATCTCCCCCACAAAATCCACTCAAAGCTTGAGTTTGAGCTTGTGCATGTTATACCACCTTGTAGCCAAGATCAAGAGCTTCAAATCCATCCAAATGGATTCTTGAGGCACTAAGTTTTGGGTGAGTGGCAATCGATTTTCTTCTCCCCTATGTTCTGAAATTGTTGCCATTGTGACTCATTTCTTCCTTCTCCATGGAATCCATGGTCACCCATTGAATCGGATCGCGCATGTCGCATGGAAGCTTGAGGAGGAAGGCTAGTTGTTGTTGCAAGCATGAGCAAGGGAGGCCATCGTCGTCTACACGAGCAAGGAGGAGATGAACCGCGAGAACCGGCGTTTCGACACCTTTCGTCATTCCCTCACCGAAACCAACCTTCACCAAGTGCCAAGGCAACCTTGTAGTGGTAAGATCCCACCCTAGTCCACCCTTTTGAAATCCTAGTACATTGCTATGAAGCATAGAAGCCAATGGACGAATTGTCGTTTTTAAAACAGAGAAGCCATTTCGGATAGTCTGAAGTTTCACTCGGACAGTCCGAACACCCTTCGGACATTCCGAATAAAATTTTGGATAGTCCGAGTAGAAATTTAGCTCTATACCGAGGGGGTCTGCTCGGATAGTCCGAGATTTCACCCGCACATTCCGAACCCTTCGGATACTCCGAATCATATTTCGGATAGTCCGAATAGAATTTCACTCCATACCGAGGGTTTCCACTCGGACATTCCGAAGTGACACTCGGATACTCCAAACATAATTCAACAAAAGCCCTAAGACTTAAGCTTTTGACGTAAAAACTCAATTAGTACTTTCATATTATGAATAGTATTACACATCATGAGCATTTCATGCATCTTTTAATCATGTGCACCATTTGAATTCATGATTTGGTGTTTATGGATTTGGATTTTCTCGTTAGGTGTTGACGCTTCGGAAGGCACTCCCGAGTATGACTACGCCTTCGAAGTCAAGAACGAGCAGCAAGGCACTACTTTACTCCTTGACCATGATTGCTCCTACTATTTGAATTTTATATTGTTGGAATTATTTTATCAATTGCATGCTTACTTTCAATTACAACTATGATTGGGTAGAATACTTAGCTATTGCCACATTGTGATGTTATCCCCTTATCATGTTCGTTTCGTGTTCCATTGTCGCCCTAGGTGGTTGGTTTATTATTATTGTATATGGGTTCGTGCGAATTGCTTAGCCATGCTTAGAACATCGTTAGAAACTGCGATAGATGGACTTAGTCCATTGGTCGCAACGATTGAGAATTATTATGATGTTGATGGTTTCAAATGTTGGTTAATGATTAGAGTTATTGGTTAAGGACCCGAAGGATTAAATCCTGGTGACGTCTCTTTGAGTAACTATCGTGCGAACCACATGCCGTTTATGGGACCGGCGTAACCAAGTACTTATGTATGACTAGGTTATGTAAACCATGTGCACTCGAAATTCCTTGAGCTTAGTGGAGCGTCAAGGAATGTCTGTCGGAATTCCTTGGGCTTAGTGGAGCGCCAAGGAATGTCCTCGGAGTCCCTCGAACTTTGTTGAGTTGGGGATGTCCAACAACGGGTGTACTCCTTGGTCCACACACACCGAGCACTGGGCACGCGGGATCAAGGGTCACAGTCATCCAGATGGTTTAGATACACTACCATACATACTGGAAAATGGTTTGTCACGTTCACCTCGGGCGACACATCTAAGGAAATGTGTTAATAGCTTGGCTTACGAGTGTGACGTGTCGTGTGGGTAAAGTCGTACCTCTGCAGAGTTTAAACTATTTGAATAGCCGCATCCATGGTTAAGGACGATCGCTTGATTTGTCAGTCACTGGGCGAGTATTAAGGACTTGGTAAGAATGGGATGGGAGCGGGAAAAGAGACGCAAGTATTGGAGTACTTGTGTGTGTAGTCGAACATGAGCGATGGAACTCATGGTTCGGAGAATGCTTGAAGGCATGATGTGAATGTGATTATGATGATGTTATATTATGTATTAGATCTTGCAAATGCTTACAAAATGCAATTATTTTCAATCTATACATGCTTACGATTTGCCTCAAACATTGCTTTATGCTGAAAATTGCCATTTTGCCTTCCTTTGATGTAGCAACCACATGTAGTTAGAAATCAACATGCAATGTATATTATTGTGCGAGTACACTCTTTGTACTCAATTGGATTATCCACTTGCTGCAGGTGAGGATGAGGCACTACCCGGGGACTTTTACCGGGCAGATTTCGACAATTCTAACGTTTAATCACCGTTCTTGCCCCAGTTGGTTGCCTGAGGGTTTGGGGGCATGCCATGCTGGCCCTTTTGTTGTTTATCTTATGATTTCCGCTGCTACTTGATGTAATAACTCTAAATATGTCGTTGTGGACAGCAGTCCTACTTTTGGAATGTAATAATGTTTATGCTTCCGACAATTGTGTATGTGTTGTGATGTCAACTGTTGGATGAGAATGCTCGTGTTGGCAAACTATCCTGGGACCAACACGGGTATAATCGTGGAACGCCCGAGGTTCCCTTGATTCACTTGAGATGTACCGCGCATTTGGGTGAATCGGTGGAGTCCCGGACGGTTCCCCACAGCTTGGTATCGAGCCATACTTGTCGTAGGTTAGAACGGCCTGCTACGACTAGTTAGAAGATGTTTTGAGTCAAAAATATTTTGCTATGAAGTAATTTCAGAACTGATAACATTGTGCATTTCTTTTATTTCTTACCCCTCTTAGTTCTATATCTTACCCTTATATTCATTTGATTGTGCAAACAAGTTTCTAACCCTCTTATCCTTTCAACATGATGATGAGTTTTGGGCCATTGGTTTTAGTCACCCGCACCAAGATGTGGAGGGCTATCCTTCCTCCCGAGGGATATGCTGTGGAGAGCTAATTTCACATATGCACCGAGTACGCAGATTTATGGTCGTGCCATAGGACCCGCTTGAAGACCTACATCGCCACAGTTCACATCATCGCTAGGATGGTGACGGGAGCATTCCCTATCACTTCCGAGCGAGAGGGACGTCCGAGGAATGGCTATCCAAGAGGTGGCGATGTTGCCATGTGCCATCTCCGCATGATTTGTGGAGCTGACTTTACCTCCGATCAAGATTTCCCGCAACGAGGACCGATGAGCGAAGTCAACAGTGTTGCTGAAATTGAGATGGGAGAAGACTTTTCTATTCGACAGTTGTCGGGCTTGGTCCGTGCTTTGGACCGGGCTAATCGTTGCATTGTCCATGAGCTATGGGAGACTCGTGCCCGTCTTCACGCGGCACAAGGGCATCTTCACCAATTTGTTCAGATTAACTTGGTGCCACGGGACATATTGTGTGGGCGCAACTCCACGACGCCACACGATGTAGCCCCACCCGCCTTTCAGTTTCCACATGTGCCGGGGATAGAGACCCAAGACGTTGTGTGCAACAACGCGCGCATCAATTCGGGAAATGTGATGCGTCGGCGTTCCCAGGATTCTCTGGGGGCACCTAGGTTCTATATAGGATCACCGCAGCGTCTCACTAACCCCTTGGACCCCGAAGACACCGGATCACCGGGATACCATCTTTTGGATGTGTTTCCCCATGGGTTCCTTAGAGACATTTGAGTTGTCCCGGTCAAGCTCATCGTGGAGGGCAAGTAGAGATGAGCTGAACTGATTTAATTGATGTAATAGGCTACCTTATGAACCAATGCTAGCTCTTATATTTGGACTTGTCACCCTAGTTATCGCTTTTGACCTACGGGTTATGAACTTGTGCTAATGTATCGGAATCGTGTTATTTGCTTTCATGGGTGATGTTATGACTTAAGAGCCTTCTTATTTTGATGTCTTTTGGATGTGGTGCATGTTTTCTTGCTGCATACATGTAGAATTTAAATTTATATGACTTGTTGTCCAAATATTCTAGTTCGGTGTGGTTGTGGCTCTTCTACTACTTGTTGCTAACTTGGTTTTGGCAACAGATGGTGGGAGTTACCACTCGTTCCCAATCTCAGCGTGAGGCGAGGCCGCAATCCACCGCTCCCAAGCAAGCGAGATCCAACTCGGGGTCACTCGACCACCCGAGTCCTCAGATCGCCAAAATCAGCACCACCTCGCGGAGGAGGAACTTCCACCCTCCTACCATGGCTCAAGTCCTCGCCTCGATTGAGCAAAACCGCAAGATCAAACTTTGATCCTGCAGCAGATCGCCGTAACACGGCCTATGCCCCAGCCCTTTTCGAGGAGCCGAGGGGCGGGGACATCACGCGCCGCGGACTTGGCGAGTTTCTTCCCACAAAGCCGCCAACATTCTCCCGTGCTGCGGATCCACTCGAGGCAGACGATTGGCTTCGGACTATTGAGCGCAAGCTGGCCATCGCTCAATGCCAGGACCATGAGAAGGTCCTTTTCGCTTCACATCAACTCGACGGTGCGGCGTGCGCATGGTGGGACAGCTATACCGCCATGCAGCCCGCCGATCATGTCATCACTTGGGCGGAGTTTCGCGCGGCTTTCCGCGAGGCTCATGTTCCCGTAGGCGTTATGGCAAGGAAGAAGCGTGAATTTCTTGCATTGAAGCAAGGGGGCAAGACCGTCATGGATTATCTTCACGAGTTCAACTATTTGGCTCGTTATGCCCCGGACGAAATCTCCACCGATGAGCGCAAGCAAGAGCGCTTCATGGAGGGACTTTCGGAGGAGTTGCAGCTAGAGCTCGCTACTCATGACTTCCAAAATTTCCAGCACTTGGTCCACAAGGCCATAGTGGTGGAAGAGAAGTGGGGAAAATTGGAGGATTCGCGCAAGCGCAAGCGAGCTGCACAAAATTCAGCAAGTAGCCAACACTCAAGCTCGCCCCTCATTTCCAAACTATCAAGCTCCGGCACCGCCGAGGCCTCCAACATTCATTGCTCGCCCACCGCAGCCAAGTCTTCCACCAACTGTAAGCGGAAATCAGCAAGGAGCCAACACTCAAGCTCGCCCAATTCTTGTTTGCTTCCAATGCAAACAGCCAGGGCACTTTGCACGTCAATGCCCGCAAAAGAACCAAGCAATGTCGGGGATTCGACCCACTATCGCATCGGGGGCAGCAGCACCTTCACCTCGACCAACGCCCAAGAACTGCGCCAACCCCACCACGTGGTCGATCAACCATGTGATCGCCGAGAAGCTTAGAATGCAGGAAGTGGTGTTGGGTACGCTCGTCAACTCATACCCAACTACCAGATATTCGATTCCGAGCATCTCATTCATTTATTAAAAAGAAGTTTGCTATGCATCATGAGTTTCCTATACAACTTATGCATCCACCACTTCTCATTAAAACCCCGGGATCGGAATTAAGGACCGATCGACTCTGCCGGGAAGTAAAGATTGAAGTCAATGGGGTAGAGTTCCTAGCTGATTTGATAATAATTAAAATGGAGGGAATTGAAGTTATTCTTGGGATGGATTGGCTATCCAAGCACCAAGGATGCATCAATTGTGCAAGAAGATCTATTTCACTTACCAACGCAAGCGGCAAACAAGTCGTGTTTGCGTCAAGTCCAGATTATGCTCACCTTTATGCCTTCAAGGGTGAACCATTCCTTAGGATAAGTAGCATTCCAGTGGTATGTAATTACCCGGATGTATTTCCAGAAGAGTTGCCGGGGATGCCACCCGACCGGGAGATCGAGTTCATCATTGAGCTTCTACCCGGAACGGCCCCGATATCCAAGCGACCTTACCGTATGCCTCCAAATGAGTTGATCGAATTAAAGAAACAACTTACGGAGCTGCAAGAGAAGGGCTTCATTCGACCGAGCTCCTCACCTTGGGGATGCCCGGCGCTATTTGTGAAGAAGAAGGATGATAGCTTGTGGATGTGTGTTGATTACCGTCCATTGAATGCAGTCACGGTCAAGAACAAGTATCCACTTCCGCGGATCGATGATTTGTTCGACCAAATGACTGGAGCTTGTATATTCTCCAAGATTGACCTGAGATTAGGCTACCATCAAATTAAGATCAGATCGGGAGACATTCCAAAAATGGCATTCTCCACCCGTTATGGTCTATATGAGTATACCGTCATGTCTTTCGGTTTGACCAATGCACCAGCATACTTCATGAGCCTTATGAATTCAGTTTTCATGGAATATCTCGACAAGTTCGTTGTCATCTTCATCGATGATATTCTTATTTACCCAAGTCTGAAGAGGAGCATGAAGTACACCTTCGAAAGTCTTGGAAAAGTGCGAGAGCATTAACTCTACGCAAAATTCAGCAAGTGTGAATTCTGGCTAAAGGAGGTTGCCTTCTTGGACCATGTGCTATCGGAAGGCGGAGTTGCAGTTGACCCCAGCAAGATATGGACGGTACTTGATTGGGAGTAGCCTAAGAACATCACGGATGTTCGAAGTTTTCTCGGGTTCGCGTGTTATTACCGTCGGTTCGTGGAGAACTTCTCCAAAATCGCGAAGCCACTGACCGAACTTTTGAAGAAGGATAACAAGTTCGTATGGTCCGCAGAATGTGAGGCAAGCTTTCAATTGTTGAAAGTTCGCTTAACCACTGCACCTATCTTAGTCCTGCCGGATATTCACAAGAGCTTTGACATATATTGCGATGCATCCCGCCTCGGGCTGGGTTGTGTACTTATGCAAGGAGGACGAGTTGTGGCATATGCATCGAGACAATTGAGGCCTCATGAGATGAATTACCCCACCCATGATTTAGAGCTAGCAACAGTAGTGCATGCTCTAAAAATCTGGCGACATTACCTCATTGGTAATCGTTGTGAAATCTACACCGATCACAAGAGCCTTAAGTATATCTTTACTCAAGCCGATTTGAACCTGAGGCAAAGAAGGTGGCTTGAATTGATCAAAGACTATGATATGGTACTCCATTATCATCCTGGAAAGGCCAATATTGTTGCCGATGCTCTGAGCCGAAAGTCTCAATGCAATCGTCTTTCAGTAGAACCGAATCGGACGCTATGTGCACCGAAGTTTTAAGCTCAACTTAGAAGTGGTTAAGGAGGATCCTTGCTGTCATGGAAGTTAAATCTAATCTATTGGACCAAATCAAGGAGGCTCAAAAGACAGACAAGGGCATAGCACTCATCCGAGCCCGCATCAAGCAAGGCAAGGCCAATTGTTTCACCGAGGACGCACAAGGTGTCTTGTGGTTCGACAAACGGCTAGTGGTGCCAAATTGTAAAGAATTGAAGGCACCGATTCTTGATGAGGCTCATAATTCCACATTCTCTATTCATCCCGGAGTACAAAAATGTATCAAGATCTTAAGCCAAGGCTTTGTGGACCCGGATGAAACGAGAGATTGCCCGGTATGTCGCCGAGTGCGACGTATGTCAGCGAGTGAAAGCCGACCATTTGCGTGCAGCAGGCACACTTCAACCACTGCCCATTCCTATGTGGAAGTGGGAAGAGATTGGTATGGATTTCATCATCGGGTTGCCTAAGACACAAAGAGGTTTTGATTCCATATGGGTAATCGTTGATCGATTGACAAAGACTGCTCATTTTCTTCCTGTCAAGACGACGGATACAGTGAGCAAATTAGCTGAGCTATATCTTTCTCGAATCGTGTCTCTTCATGGCGTTCCCAAAAGAATTGTCTCAGATCGGGGTACCCAGTTTACCTCACATTTTTGGCAATGTCTCCACAAGGCCATGGGGACTCAACTCTCCTTCAGCACTGCGTATCACCCTCAGACTGATGGGCAAGCTGAATGCGTGAACCAAATTCTTGAGGATATGCTTAGGGATTGTGCCCTTACTTACGGCAAGGATTGAGAGAAATGTCTACCCTTCGCGGAATTCTCCTACAACAATAGCTATCAAGCTAGTCTCCAAATGAGTCCATTCGAGGCTCTCTATGGAAGATCTTGCAGAACTCCACTTAACTGGTCTGAGTCCGGAGAGAGACCCCTCTTTGGTCCCGAACTAGTCACCGGGCGAAGAACAAGTTCGATTATTCATGAACGCTTGCGGACCGCTAGCCTCGCTAAAAGAGCTACCGATCGATCGCCGCCGAGAACTCAAATTCGAAGTTGGCGATCATGTCTATCTCAAGGTTTCACCAATGAAAGGTATTTGTCGGTTTCATGTGAAGGGAAAGCTAGCCCCTCGTTACATCGGACCCTTCCGGATTTTGGCCAGACGAGGAGCGGTGGCATATCAATTAGAGCTTCCCCCTTCGCTAGCTGATGTGCACGATGTCTTTCATGTCTCTCAATTAAAGAAATGTCTTCATGTCCCAACCGAAGCCACCGAGTTGGATACTCTTGAATTACAACCCGATCTATCCAACAGGGAGCACCCCATCTGTATTCTCGACGAGAGGGAGCGTGTTACTCGAAACCACACCATCAAATTCCTTAAGGTTCAATGGAGCAATCACACCCCTGATGAGGCAACATGGGAGCAGGAGGATCATCTTCGAGCCGAATACCCCTACCTTTTCAATGAAGCCATGTAATCTCGGGGTCGAGATTCTTTTAAGGGGGAGGGTTTGTAATAGCCCAATTTCCGTTAATCCGGTAAGCGAGGCTTTCATGCTAACATTTTCCATAATGTCATTACATCCTCATTTAATTAAGGTCATACAAGTGTTAGGACATTCATCTTGCATAAAGAGGGAGTAACAAAATCCTAATAATCCTTTTTCCAAAAACTGCACACCTGTTATTTCACCTTAGTCAATGACAGGTGGGCCATGTTCATAAGAGAAAGGAGAGTAGGCTGCACATACCTCATATACCATTTTCACTTTACTCACCTCTACCCACTTACCTAACCCATCAATGACACATGGGACCTACCTTGCATGGGAACTTGTGGGTTGCACATCCTCTCCATGTCTTTTCTCACTCAAATCACTTCTACCCACCCTTTTACTTACTCTATGACATGTGGGACCTAGCCCCACATGTAAGGCATGAGTGGGCAGCCTTTATAAGGCCCAAACCTTGGTTTCTCCTCCCTTTTCCTGCTCATTTGTTCATCCAAACTGCAGAAAACAGCAAGCACCTCTTCTCCAACACCTTGCCATTCTCCCCCACAAAATCCACTCAAAGCTTGAGTTTGAGCTTGTGCATGTTATACCACCTTGTAGCCAAGATCAAGAGCTTCAAATCCATCCAAATGGATTCTTGAGGCACTAAGTTTTGGGTGAGTGGCAATCGATTTTCTTCTCCCCTATGTTCTGAAATTGTTGCCATTGTGACTCATTTCTTCCTTCTCCATGGAATCCATTGTCACCCATTGAATCGGATCGCGCATGTCGCATGGAAGCTTGAGGAGGAAGGCTAGTTGTTGTTGCAAGCACGAGCAAGCGAGGCCATCGTCGTTTATACGAGCAAGGAGGAGACGAACCACGAGAACCGGCGTTTCGACACCTTTCGTCATTCCCTCACCGAAACCAACCTTCACCAAGTGCCAAGGCAACCTTGTAGTGGTAAGATCCCACCCTAGTCCACCCTTTTGAAATCCTAGTACATTGCCATGAAGCATAGAAGCCAATGGACGAATTGTCGTTTTTAAAATAGAGGAGCCATTTCGGATAGTCCAAAGTTTCACTCGGACAGTCCGAACACCCTTCGGCACATTCCGAATAAAATTTCGGATAGTCCGAGTAGAAATTTAGCTCTATACCGAGGGGGTCTGCTCGGATAGTCCGAGATTTCACCCGAACATTCCGAACCCTTCGGATACTCCGAATCATATTTCGGATAGTCCGAATAGAATTTCACTCCATACCGAGGGGGTCCACACGGACATTCCGAAGTGACACTCGGATACTCCAAACATAATTCAATAAAAGCCCTAAGACTTAAGCTTTTGACGCAAACACTCAATTAGTACTTCCATATTATGAATAGTATTACACATCATGAACATTTCATGCATCTTTTAATCATGTGCACCATTTGAATTCATGATTTGGTGTTTATGGATTTGGATTTTCTCGTTAGGTGTTGACACTTTGGAAGGCACTCCCGAGTACGACTAAGCCTTCAAAGTCAAGAACGAGCAGCAAGGCACTACTTTACTCCTTGACCATGATTGCTCCTACTATTTGAACTTTATATTGTTGGAATTATTTTATCAATTGCATGCTTACTTTCAATTACAACTACGATTGGGTAGAATACTTAGCTATTGCCACATTGTGATGTTATCCCCTTGTCATGTTCCTTTCGTGTTCCATTGTCGCCCTAGGTGGTTGGTTTATTATTATTGTATATGGGTTCATGCGAATTGCTTAGCCATGCTTAGAACATCGTTAGAAACCGCGATAGATGGACTTAGTCCATTGATCGCAACGATTGAGAATTATTATGATGTTGATGGTTTCAAATGTTGGTTAATGATTAGAGTTATTGGTTAAGGACCCGAAGGATTAAATCCTAGTGACGTCTCTTTGAGTAACTATCGTGCGAACCACATGCCGTTTATGGGACCGGCGTAACCAAGTACTTATGTATGACTAGGTTATGTAAACCATGTACACTCGGAATTCCTTGAGCTTAGTGGAGCGTCAAGGAATGTCTGCCGGAATTCCTTGGGCTTAGTGGAGCGCCAAGGAATGTCCTCGGAGTCCCGCGAACTTTGTTGAGTTGGGGATGTCCAACAACGGGTGTACTCCTTGGTCCACACACACCGAGCACTGGGCACGCGGGATCAAGGGTCACAGTCATCCGGATGGTTTAGATACACTGCCATACATACTGGAAGATGGTTTATCACGTTCACCTCGGCCAACACATCTAAGGAAATGTGTTAATAGCTTGGCTTACGAGTGTGACGTGTCGGTGGGTAAAGTCGCATCAGAGAGTTTAAACTATTCAATAGCCGCCGTCCATGGTTAAGGGCGATCGCTGATTTGTCACCATCGGGCGCAGTATTAAGGACTTGGTAAGAATGGGATGGGAGCGGAAAAGAGACGCAAGTATTGAGTACTTAGGTGTAGTCTAACATGAGCGATGGAACTCATGGTTCGGAGAATGCTTGAAGGCATGATATGAATGTGATTATGATGATGTTATATTATGTATTAGATCTTGCAAATGCTTACGAAATGCAATTATTTTCAATCTATACATGTTTACGATTTGCCTCAAACATTGCTTTATGCTGAAAATTGCCATTTTGCCTTCCTTTGATGTAGCAACCACATGTAGTTAGAAATCAACATGCAATGTTTATTATTGTGCGAGTACACTCTTTGTACTCAATCGGATTGTCCACTTGCTGCAGGTGAGGATGAGGCACTGCCCGGGGACTTTTACCGGGCAGATTTCGACAATTCTAACGTTTAGTCACCGTTCTTGCCCCAGTTGGTTGCCTAAGGGTTTGGGGGCATGCCATGCTGGCCCTTTTGTTGTTTATCTTATGATTTCCACTGCTACTTGATGTAATAACTCTAAATATGTCGTTATGGACAGTAGTCCTACTTTTGGAATGTAATAATATTTATGCTTCCGACAATTGTGTATGTGTTGTGATGTCAACTGTTGGATGAGAATGCTCGTGTTGGCAAACTATCCTGGGACCAACACGGGTATAATCGTGGAACGCCCGAGGTTCCCTTGATTCACTTGAGATATACCGCGCATTTGGGTGAATCAGTGGAGTCCTGGGGACGGTTCCCCACAAAGGCCAAGAAGATCATCGTGGAGAAGAAATCAACCCTCTGGAGGAGGTGCGTGACCAGGCGGCCTTGCGTGCCGCTCGGTACCAGCAAAGTCTCAGGCGGTACCATACCACCTGGGTCCATGAGAGAACACTGGCAATGGGCGACCTAGTCTTGCGCAGAATCCAGACGCATGCCGGTTGCAACAAACTGTCTCCCCTGTGGGAGGGCCCCTTTAAGGTGGTCTCAGTCTCAACACCTGGGGCGGTCCGGTTGGCCACTGAGGACGGTCAAGAGCTGGCGAACTCCCACAACTTAGGCCCCGTTTGGCAACTTAGAACCGGACTGTTTCTCCTAGAATCTGAAATAAATCCAACCAAACGGAATAGGACTCAAAACGTTTCAAAGCGAATCATTTCGATTTTTACACACCGTGGTCGAATCGGCTAGCAACCCGCTCCTCCGGATTCGATTCTACCAAACGCTTTACCAAGAACTGAACCGCTTCGCTTTACTAGAATCTGGAACCGTACCAAACGGAGCCTTAGAGTTGTTGTGGAAATTCTATCCCGTAAGAGGTTGTAAGCGTCAGGTTGCTCGCCTCGGCCCACTAAGGGAGGAACTCCCCTTCTGAGAGCTGACCAGCGATGGCCTATGATCAAGATAAGTTGTTGGCATTGTAAATTATTGATCTATCTCCCGTGTCTACGCCTTGTTGGGTCAAATTGTGCGTGGTTGTCACGGACGCCGGTAACTCGACGGCTCCTTGCTGAATAAGGGAAACACCCAGTGTTCGCGTCATGCAAGGACGGGCGACCGGAGTGCGAGTTTGGCAAGGTGTCCAAATGCGGCATGCACCATGGATACCGCTGGCCTAAAACCACTCCTGGAGACCTGCTGCCTTGCCATGCAACACTGCGATCTGGCTCCAAGAGATCACTAGGATTTAAGTTCCGAAAGGGCGTGGACCAGTGACAACCTCACGCAAGGACTTAAGACTCTATTTGTCTTTCCTACTTGTGCCCCGATGTGTTGTATTTGGCGTGGGTGTCATCGATACCGACAATTTGGTAGCTCCTTGTTGATATGTGGTAACACCCGGCGTTCGCGTCGTGCAAGGACGGGTGACCAGAAGCACGAGTGCGGCACGGTGCTTCAAAGCGGCTAGCACCGCGAACACCGCAAGCCCAAAACCACTCCTAGGAACCCACTACCTTGACACGCAACGCCGCAGCCTGGTTTCGAGAAAAATCACAAGGGCTTAAGTTCCAAAAAGAAAGGGTCCATGGCAACCCCACGCGGGGATGTATATTCTTTTAGCCTATTTCCCGCGTGCCCCGCGTAACGTCTACTTGTGTTTGCAGTGGCTATGTGCAATCACAGATAAAGTGCCAATGCACTGGCCTAATCTAAATGTTCAAGATTGCATCACAACAAGTCTAGGAGCTGGTCACCCAACGATGGGATCAAGCAAACACAAGTGCATACAAACAAAGAAACACACAGGTAAAGCCAAAAGGTGCTAAGTTCATTTTGATTACTAAGGAAGTTTTTGCATACAGAAAGGCAAAACAAAAAAGAAGAAGAAATGAAGAAAACAAGGGAAGCGGCCCAGGCCATCAGTTGTCATTGGCAACTTGGATGTGCTTGTTGACCTCTTCAGCTTCCTCCTCCGGCAGTGCGGCGTCGGTGCCCGAGTCTTCCACCTCCATCAACCCGGCCACGTGCTCCGCTGCCTCACGCACACGCGCCTGCGCCTGAGCCTAAGCCTTGTCCCCCTCGATGCCGTCCACGACGGCCATTGGGTCGAAGGAGGCGTCATGGCTGGTGCAGCATGCTAGCACGAACGTCGCGGTGGCAACCGCGACCTACCGCCCTTCTCGCGCGGAGCGAGCAACCAGGGCGGCGGGCAAGTCGCTGAGGGCTTCGGCAACCCGAGTGGTGCCATGGGCGTACTGCAGGGCTGAAGGCTCTAGCGGCTCATGGAGGTCCACCCCCAGCGGCTCCAGGGAACTCGCCATGCGCAGGTAAGCGGACCGGAGCATGACGGCGAGGTTGTGCAGCGAGCGACGCTGCATCTCCACCACTTGTCTCTTCGTCGCCTCAGCCTTTTGTGCTCGGGCGAGCAGGACCACTCCAGTCGACCTCTCCTGGGCCAGCAATGCCTCCCCTTCTCCCGCTCCTACGTCAGCTCCTTGCGCAGCGCCGCTGTCGGTGTACATTGCACCGGGGTACCCTCTTTGCCACAGAATTAATAGGCCCAAGAAGCGGCCTAGCCCACGTGGCGGACTGGCGAGCAGGTGGGCGGTCACGCCCTGCTCGCCGGGTGGTAAGCCCACGTGGCGGCCCGACAAGTAGGTGGGCGATCAAGCCCTGCTCGCCGGGCGGGAAGCCCACATGGCCCCCTAGCGAGCAGATGGGCGGTCACGCCCTGCTCGTCGGGCAAATGGCCCGCGTAGTCTCCGCTGCCTCGGGCGAAAGGTGGGCGGTCACGCCGCCACGGGAGAGCAGCCTGTAGCCCCGTGTGGCCTCGGGCGAGTAGGCGGCGGTCACACCGCTTTCGCCGGGCGAAGCGACCAAGGGCGGCTCGTGAGGTGGGCGATCAAGCCCGCCACGCGGAAGCCTCATGGCCCCTTTAGCGAGCAAGTGGGCGGTCACGCCGCCGCGGGCGAGTGGCCCGCCAGAGTCCTGTGGCCTCGGCGAGCAAGTGGGCGGTCACGCCTTGCTCGCTGGGCGAGCGGCCCGCGTAGTCCCGTGTGGCCCCCTGGCGAGTAGGCGGGTGGTCACGCCCTGGTCGCCGAGCGAGTGGCCCGTGGGGCGGTCTGGCGAGCTGGTGGGCGACTATGCCCTGCTCGCCGGGCGGTAAGCCCAAGTGGCGGCCTGGCAGGTAGGTAGGTGATCAAGCCCTGCTCGTCGGGTGTCAGGCTAAGGTGGTGGCCTGGAAAGCGAGTGGGCGTTCGGGCCCCCCTTGTCAAGCCACGAAGGCAACCAAAGGAATAATAAGAAGGCTTCACCACGAAGCCTCCTTTCCCTGACACTCTGTGTCAGGGCCATTGATTGCGAGGAATTCTGCTATCGACACGACGATGGCTCATCCCTCTGACGCCTCTCACCAAACCCGTCGCAGGAGCGTCATATCCCGGACGGACCGGGTGAAGCCACTCAACGGCATTAAATGGGGTTTGAAGGACAAGGCTACAGTGACGGGTGTAATAAATGAGTCGTGGGTCGGTGTAAGGCTGGAACGATGGGTGTAATTAATGAGTTGTAGATCAGTATAGCGTCACCTTCTCACCTGCCCGAGCCAACCCCGTCTATATAAGGGCGCTCTGGTGCTTGGAGAAGAGAGAGCCAAAATTGAGACTCGGATCCAGAGAACTCACCCAAGCTCAAGACTAGAAAAACCATTGTAATCGCTTCCATAATTCCTCAACAAAGATCTAGCAGGACGTAGGGCTATTACCTGCGCTGGGTGCCTGAACCTGGGTATATCACCATATCCATTTGATCTATTGATCCTCAGGATCCCTCGCGTGAAGAGTCGTTAGGGTTTCCAATCACGAAGACGCCCTCTACCGAACCATACCCTCCATTCCGGGAGCGGTCAACTCTGTTCGTTGACGGGTCCCGCTCGTGAAATATACTAATAGCCGCCATCTACTGCACCATCTGCGCTTTGCGCCGGATGGCGGCCGTGAGGAGGGCGCCCGAGGATGCGTGCGCCTCGCCAAATTCAGCAAGGCACCCAAGCCGGAGGCGCGGGCAGTGGCGACAACCGAAGCGGAGTGGGCTTGAGTGCTGGTGCCGGCGACATCCACTTGGGTTGCTTCGGAGGCAGAAGTCCCCGTTGCGCCTGTTGGCGCAGCGTTTGTTGGTGCTGTGGACGTCGGCTTGGCTGGAGCTCCTTGGGCGGCCGCCCTTAGAGGTGACTGGAAATGTAATGAGGCCACCAGAAGCGTGAGTCCGCATTGGTGGGCGGTGGCAGCAACTGGAGTCGGCGCCGACGGAGGTGGCACCGTTGAGATCGATGCCTGTGGAGCCGGTGTCGTAGGAGTTGGATTCGGTGGAGTCGACGCCGAAGCAGGGGCGGCGGACATCGTCGCCCCGAAAGAAGATGCCACCACTCCGGGCGCGCTTTGAGAAGCGGCGGAGTCGGTGGCGGCAGAAGTCTGTGCCTCGGTGCGGGGCCACTTAGGATCTGCACATGAGGCGTCCGGAGCGCAGGGCCACTTGCCTGCGCTCCGATCGTCAGCTGGGGCCGGGTCCCTGATCACCAAGGGACCACGGGCGGCAGCGCCGAGGGGCCGTGGAGTCCATCGCTAGAAACATCTTGACGATCCGGAGGCGCTCTGCGGACTACAGATCGTAGAGCGGTCGGGCCGCAGCAGGGAAATTTGGGACGCTCGGCATTGGCGGGAGCAGTCTGGATAGCCATTTGGAAATGGCAGGGCCGTCCAAGTTCCCTGCGCCTGGCAGAAAGAAGAAGACACAATTGTCAGTTGATGGCGACCGCAAAAGGGGATATATGTTCACGAGAAGAGTAAAAGAACTTACAGCCCGGATGCATGCGAGTCATGTCGTCGTCGCCCATGTACTGCCATGCAGGGTGCGTCGACGAAGGGGGCTGATCCTGTGGGCTACGAAGTCTCGAACTACCAGTGCCCCGATCAGGCCGGCGTCCCACAGTCGGTAGATGCGGGCCACCATCACTAGGAGCTCTGCCGTCTCCTCGACGGGTGAGCTCCAACTGTCGCAGACTTTCGCCTGCGCGCAGAGCATCCCGAGGAGGTCAACCCCGCTATCGTCGCCGACGTAGAGCCAGTTGCTCTGCCACACCTTCCAATTGGACCTTGGCAAGAGGGGAATGTAGCGGGGAGCCAACCCATCGCGGAGGCGGAAATGGTAGTTCCCCGCGATCCCGTCATCAGCAGAGCTGTGGAGGATGTAGAAGTAGCGAAAGAGGGGGAGATTGGGCATTACCTCTACGAACATCTCGCAGAGGTATGCAAAGGTGGAAAGAATAAGAATGGAATTGGGAGTGAGATGAATATAGTGGATTTCATAGAAGTGAAGGACTGTGAGGAAGAATTCAAAAAATGGCAGCACCAGGCCCGCCAGGAGTCCCCAAGCGAAGACGATGATCTCCTTGGGCTCGCACCGTGGTGCGAGGGATCCACGGCAAAGATGGATGGAACACTCGGGCGCCATCTTGGAGAGCATCGCCACCCTCTCCTTGTCGACGGTAGAAGACGGAAAGGGTTGCACCATGGGAGCTGGAGCAAGGCCTTTAGACAAGGAAGATGAAAGGATAAGAGCAAAGTGCGCAGGAATCAGAAAGGAGCGTGAACTGATGGATGTGGGTGCGTGTATATATAGGCCCCTCGCACAGACGGTTCGTGAAAGGACATGACATTTCGGGTCCCGAGAAAAATTGGCGGAGGTGGGAGGATCGAGGCGGTTACATGCTCAGAAGTTGTGGGTCCATCCAAGAACGCACCCACATTAAATGAGGCCAAAAGAAATCGCCCGCATTCCGTGATTTAACCCGGCTACTACGGGCGATTTACACCAAGGTAACTCTTCGCCAGATATATGCAAGACCACGGCGGCTCGGGCGAAAGCAGCGGGCGATCAGCACCTTCATCGGGCGCCGCCCACGTGGTGGCTCGTGAGCAACGGCGATCAGCCCTCTTGCTAAGCACCACCACATGGCGGCTCGGGCGAAAGCAAGCGGGTGAATTAGGCCCCTCTCACCGGGCGCCGGCCCACGTCGTGGCCTAGCAAGCATGCCGGGCGATCAGCCCTTCGCCGGAGAGCAGCCCCACGGGCACCGGGCGAAAGCAGCGGCGACCAGCCCTTCACCGAGGGCCGGCCCACGTGGTGGCCTAGCGAGTAGGCTGGTGATCAGCCCCTCTCGCTGGGCGAGCGGGCCAAGTGGCGGCCTGGCGAGCAAGCAGGCAAATCAGGCCCCTCTCGCCGGGCGCCAGCCCACGTGGTGGCTCGGGCGAAGGCGGCGACCAGCCCTTTCACCGGGCGCTGCCCACTGGCGACTGGCGAAAGAAGTTGGCAGCAGCCCTTCGCTAAGCGAAGCGCCTATGTGGCGCCTTAGCGAGCAAGCGGCGACCAGCCCTTCGCCGGGCGCCAAACCACGCGGGCACCTCGGGCGACAGTTCTCTCCTGGGCGAAGCGACCCACGTGGTGGCTCGGTGAGCAAAGCGGGCGACCAGCCCTCTCGCCAAGCGCTGGCCCACGTGGCGGCCTGGCGAGCAGGCTGGCGATCAGGCCCCTCTCGTTAGGCCACGCGGGCAACCAAAAGGATGAAAAGGAGGCTTCACCTCGAAGTCTCCTTCCCCTGACATGCCGTGTCAGGGCCATTAGTTGTGAAGAGATATGCTGTCGACACGATGACGCCCATCTCTCTGACGCCTCACACCTAATCTCAGGTAGAATGTCACGCCCCGGGTAATCCGGACGGCCATACACAAATGACATTAAATGAGGCTTAAGGACCGCATTTACATTAATGATTGTAATAAATGGGCTATAAGTTAGCATGATGTCACCTTCTCACTTGCCCGAGCCAGCCCAGTCTATATAAGAGAGCTCTGGTGCATGGAGAAGGGGGGTCGAAAGACTTAGCGAGAAAAAAGAGAGAAGGAGAATGAGCTGAAAAAAGCATTTACCAGCTCAACATATATAAAAAAAGATCTAGCAGGACGTAGGGTTGTTACCCACATCGGGGGTCCGAACCTGGGTACATCGTTGTGTTTTTTGATCTGTTGATCCCCGGGATCCCTCGCGCGAGAGCCATTAGGGTTTCCAATCGCGAAGACGCCCTCTACCGAACCATATTCTCCATCTTAGGAGACCCCCTGTCCGCTGACAGGGTCCTGTCCGACGAAATACGCCGACACCCGTACTTCTGGAATGGAATCATTTCCTTATTGATGTAATTAGCAACGAGGACAGTCTTGAAGTTCTTTCACGCCTTTCCCACCACGTGCAACGTGTACCGTCTCACTGCGGGCATGGCGTCTTGTGGAAGCTCAAATGATGTGAATATTTATGTCACGAGGTTATCACGCTCCTCATCTGTTGGCATCTTCCATGATGGATATGATGCGCACGGTGGCCCGATCTTCTGACAGGTAAAGGTAAATCGATTGGTGGAGACTCGACGTTGACGATCCGGCTTCCGATCAGAACCGATCCGAACCCAGCAATCGCTACACCACGGCTCCGAGTTGAATTGGGACTCCGACTCCGAGATGAATTGGGACTCCAACTTGATTTGGACGTCCTCCTTGCCTCCCTCCTGGCCCTTGCTGGTTCCCAAGGCCTTCATGATCCTTTCCAAAGTTCCTAAGTACAATATAATCAATAATATCATTAGGTAGCATACCATCCTCACAAGTATATACACGTGCACTTAGGAACGAGCTCACTGTTGATTCAATTGTCGTGCTCGTGCTCTTGTGATGGGTCCTTGCATCACAACCGGAGGAGTCTCGGCGATGCATAGGAGTGATGTCCTCATCATCCTCCCCTATTGAAGTGGAGTCGTCCTCGACTCAAGCTCATCTTCTTCTCCCATGAACGGTTTCAAATCTTGGTGGTGGAGTGTATCGCCCTCGGTTTGGCCGTCGGTTTGGGGATGACATGTTGTTGAAAATAGCAGCTTGGTCCCCAATTTATTCCATAGATTTCTCCAAAAGTGGCTCAAAAACTTGGCATCACGATCTCAAACAATAGTAGAAGGCATACCATGCAAGCTTAATGATTTCTTGAAAGAAGAGGTTAGCAATATTAACAAAGATCGCCGCTCTTATGACAAGGAATAAAGTGAGCCATCTTAGAAAATCTATCAACCACCACAAAAATACTATCCCTCCCCCTCTTGGTCCTAGGCAGTCCTAAAACAAAGTCCATAGATATATCCTCCCGTGGAGTGCTAGGAACAGAAAGAGGCATATATAAACCATGTGGATTCAATCGTGACTTAGCCTTTTGACATGTAGTGCAGCGGGATACAAACCTCTCAATGTCTCGCCTCATCTTCGGCCAAAAGAAGTGAGCGGACGTAACCTCCGCCTTCTTGGCACCAAAATGACCCATCAAACCTCCTCCATGAGCTTCCTCAGATCAAAAGAAAACGAACGGATCCAACTGAACGCATAGGCGTTAGCTCTAAACAGTAAATCCATCATTTATCACATATTTGTCCCATGTTCTTCCCTCTTTGCAATGCAGCAAGACATCCTTAAAATCATCATCATTAGCATATTGTTCTTTAATTGATGCCAATCCAAATATACGACAATCAAGTTGGGACAACATGGTATATCTCCTAGACAAGGCATCAAGAATCACATTATCCTTCCCTTTCTTGTGTTTGATAACATAAGGAAAAGATTCAATAAATTCAACCCATTTAGCATGTCTACGATTCAGTTTCACTTGATCGCTAATATGTTTTAGCGACTCATGATCGGAATGAATAACAAATTCTTTGGGCCAAAGATAATGTTGCCACGTTTCTAAAGATTGCACAAGAGCATACAATTTTTATCATACGTGGAATAATTAAAAACAGGACCACTCAATTTTTTGCTAAAGTAAGCAACATGTTTACTATCTTGCATCAAAATACCGCCAATTCCAACCCCACTAGCATCACATTCAAGCTCAAAGGTCTTATTAAAATCAGGAAGTTGGAGTAAAGGTGCATTAGTAAGCTTATCTTTCAAAAGGTTGACGGCATTCTCCGTGCTTGCCCCCAATGGAACACAATTCCTTCTTCATCAACTCGCTCAATGGGGCTGCAATGGTGCTGAAATCCTTCACAAAGCGCGTAAAATCCGCAAGTCCATGGAAGCTCCGCGACTTGTGAAATCGCCGGAGTTGGCCAACTCTTAATCGCGGCACCTTGGCTTCATCCACCTCAATTCCCTGTGGAGTCACAACATAGCTAAGAAACGATACTGCTCGGTGCAAAAAGTGCACTTCTCGAGGTTACCAAATAAACGCAAAGACGCAAAGCATCAAAAACAACGAGATGATCAAGATGTTCATGTAACGACTTGTCAGTAAATCAATATATCATCAAAATAAACCACCACAAATTTTTCAATAAAAGCTCAGAAACCTCGCTCATTAAGCTTATGAAAGTGCTAGGTGCATTAGTTAAACCAAAAGGCATGACTAACCACTCATACAATCCAAACTTGGTTTTAAAGGCTATTTTCCATTCATCTCCCGGGCCATTCTTATTTGGTGGTATCCACTACGCAAGTCAAACTTAGAAAAAATATAGAACCACTTAACTCATCAAGCATGTCGCCTAACCTAGGAATAGGATGACGGTACCTTATTGTGATATTGTTAATGGCTCTACAATCTACGACATGCACCAACCGCCATCTTTCTTAGGAACCAAAATAACAGAACAAAGACAAGGACTAAGGCTCTCACGCACATACCCATGGTCCAAAAGATCTTGGACTTGGCGCCTGAATCTCCTTAGTCTCCTCGGGGTTGGTCCTATAAGCAGCTTGGTTTGGCAAAGTCGCTCCCGGGATCAAGTCGATTTGGTGCTCAATACCTCGAATAGGTGGCAGCCTGTAACACCCTAATTTTTGCTTTTCTTGCATTTTATTGGTATTCTGAATTTTTGGGAATTTCTGGAATTTATTCGGATTTATTTGGATTTATTGGAATTATTTGAATTTATTTTGAATTAAACCATTTATCAAATTAATTATATAATGGAAAAGTTAAAATAAAGTTTTGCTGAAAATATTTTATTTGAGTCACAAATGTCCTAAAATATTTATAGGAATTTTTCCAGAATTTTCCGATATTTTTAAGGCCCCAAATAAATTATTTGAATTTCGGGAATTATTTTAAATCGAAAAAGAATTAAAATTCCGATGAATAGTGTTGGGCCGAGTATCTTGCGCCCGTCCGGAAAAACCCTAACGCGTGGCGCTCGATCTCCATCCGACGGCTCTCATCGCGCCACTCACCTGCCGAATCCTCACCGGATTCCGCCCGCCGCCGTGTGGGCCTCGGTCTCCGCGCTTTTCACGGACACCGAGGGGCTATTTAAGGCGCCGCCACCGTGCCGTGCTCCTCACCTCGCCGCACCCATCCAGACGTGTCACGCCGCCGAGACGCCGCCGCCGCCGCAAGAGCTCGCCGGTTCCCGGCCTTCGCCGAAGTTCCTTGCGCTGTTTGCATCGCCGCCGGCCACTCTCGCCGCGCCGTGCTATCCCCAAACTCACCTTGTCAAGCCGCGTCGGAAGCATTACCGCGACGCCGCCGGAGGAGCCTGAAGCGCCGCCGCAGACGCCATCGTCTCCGCTCGGTCAAGCCGGCCGCCGCTTCCATCACCGCCGCCCGAAGCTTCCATACCGTCCGATCGCGCACCAACGATCCAGATCTCGCCACGCCGCTTTGAAAACAAGAAACCCCATCTTCTGATCTCCACCGTTAGATGCATATCCGAGGGCCACCGTCGTGCCACGTCGCCCCTCACTGTGCATGAGACGCTGACCAGATGGACCCACACGTCAGTCTCACCGCACGTTCACTGTGCGCATGAGTCGCTGACAAGGCGGACCCACCTGTCAGCCGCACTGTGCACGGTTCACCCGAGTCGCTGACAGCACGGGCCCACTCGTCACCGCCGACGACCGCGGCGCGCGGACGCCACCATCGACGCTAAGCCGACGTCACGATGGGTCCCACCTGTCAGTGTGAGGACCGAGTCGTGCTGACGTCACGATGACGTCATGCTGACGTCATCACGGGAGCCGGTCAGGGCTGACGTCAGCAAAGCCACGTGTCAATAATTGATTTTACGAAAAAGAAAATATTTATTTAATTCGGTATATTGATTTTAAATATATTTTGAAACTTCAAATGCTTATAACTTTTATGCTTTTAACTCCGATTTGAGTGATTCCAATTTCTATAAATTTGTAAAATTTTGATCTTTCTGTTTATGAATTTTAATTGAATTTTTGAGCACTGTTTGCCCACTGTTTATTTATTTTATTGTTTGTGTTTACGCTATGCAGAGACGTTGAAGTGCCCGAAGGTTTCGAGGAGAGGTTCTGACCAGAGCAAGCTCAGAGCCGTAATCAGTATTTTTGAAGGCAAGTTGTGTTTGATCATGTTGAACCTACTAGAGCAAATTATTTTGATTTAAACTATTGCATGCTAATTTGATAGAAATGATTTTGAATAAGTTTTTGGATTAGTTAAATGCCTAAGTTGTCAGTATGCCACCTTGTCATATATAATTGTAGGCCATGAATCTTTTGTCACCCTAGGATATGGATTAATAGTTGACTTTTATAATTGGCCAACATGGGTTGAGTAGACCAAGTAGTATGCTTAGCCCTCGCCACGTGACGCTTTCATGATTTTGGAATACCAAAGTGAATATCGACTTAATGAGATATTGAACATGCTTTGTGAACGAGACATGTGTTATTGTTGATAATGGCACGTGGTGCAATGGTAAAGAACTGGGTGGGAAAATGATTTAGGCCGAGGCATGTGGCAAGATTGTTTCGTGGGCCAAGAGTGGCAAGGCGGTCGAATTTGGTTTTATTGGTTTTGGATGTTAAAGTCATTTTTGGTTAGTCTTGCCTCGGTCAACTAAGGACTTAACCTTGCGAGCATTTGAACTGAAGTCCTCATATGCCACAAGCTCGTGAATGGGACGGGCTTAGCTGAGTAAACCGGGAAATCTATTCTTTGGTACTGTCGTGGTGGTGTGAGGCCGAGAAGCGGATTGAGAACTCACATGGCGCAAGAGGGGGCCAGGTGTGGTAACCATCCCTCCAAAGGTTGAAACCTTAGCGGCAAGATCGAGTTTAGATGGAACTTTGGAAAGGCTTCATACGGTTATTTGCCTTGGTGGTATTTGATTGTATCTTGTGGGTAAAGTGTATAACCTCTCGCAGAGTGTACAACCTATTCAATAGCCGTGTTTCACGGTATTGAGCATCGCTCGGTGATTACGGTCAAGGGTTAGATTTTTATGAAAATGAATTGTTGATGGAAAAATGCTTGGGTTGGTAATGATGAACTTGACTTAGGATGGAAAAATGATTTATGATTGAAATATTTGTGAAAGTTATTATTCCTACTACTGTTTTACTGCTTTGCAATCTATTACTGTTTATCTTGAATGCTGTACCGCTCATGAACCATAGCCTATCCTTTGTACTAAGCCATGCATGTAGAATATTAGATTTGCATTCTCGGCATGACTTGCTAAGTGCTCAAAGTACTCACCCCACAACAACACAACTTCAGCTTGAAGAAGAAGCAACTCCCTTTCAGAGGAGGAGTATCGAGGAGCCGACAAACTAGGGAGCGAGTCCGGGCCATTGTTCGTGGCAAATTGGTTGGCGCCACGAGTTTATTTTATTTCATTGCGATTTGAATATTTTAATAAGTCTTAAGCTCTGAGGCGATTTTGTAACTTGACCATAAGGTCAATCAAATAGGTTGAGTATTTAATTAAAGTACTTATTATTTCGTTGGATATGTCTGTGATATGTACCGATGTTGAAACTGTGTGCACTAGCGTGATCCTGGACTAGTGCTGAAACACAGAGGGTCCGGATTTGCAAATTCGGGTCCCGACAGAGGTGGTATCAGAGCCATACTGACTGTAGGACTGGCCCTTAGTTAGAATGGTCGTAGTGAGGATAAAACTATTTTCGAAAAAGCTAAAATGTGCCAAGATGATAATGCAATCCCGACTTACCCCTTCTCTCTTTTCATACCCCCTTGCTGAATTTATCACGTCTTCGCTTTGTTTTAAAATTTCTGAGTTTCACGTGAGTGTCCTTTGGCAGATGAGGATGATCCACTCTTTTGGTGAGCGCCTTTGGAGTGCCATGAGCTTTGGTGTATGATCTGTTGCTTGGAGGATATGACAGGCCGATCTACCGGGGGACTACTGTGGATCGGGCAGGACTGGATATTGCCTGGGATGTCACTATCACGGTTTACGCTCGGGATAGGGCGAGGGCGAGTCGTCGCATCCGCATCACCGCCAGGAGGTTGTCATTTGACGCTGGGATTCAGGAGACATCGCGTCTGGCGATGAGGCAGATTGCTCGTACCTACCCCAGGGAGTTGGATGGCACAGTGTTTCGTCACCACCCACGCAGAGACACTCGCTACTGGCCGAGAGCCCATCGAGGAGGAGGATGCCACGATCACCCACCTTGCGGATATGTCATCGCCAAGAGGATGTTATCGACGAGGGCGGTTCGAGAGCTGCAGAGGTCTCGTGATGAGTTCACTGACTTAGGGCTCATCTGTTGCAGACTTGTGAGTACTTGGCCCCTCTATCCAGAGGATTGGGGAGCTGGAGAACAGTACGACGGACGAGCGGAGCTGTCTTTGGAGCTACGACCTGCACCGGAGGACCCACAGCAGAGCCGCAGCTAGAGCGAGCAGTGGAAGTGAAGTCGAGCAGTGGAAGTGAAGTCGAGCAAGTGGAAGTGAAGCCCGAGCTGTGGAGGTCAGCGCAGAACCGAGGAGGTTGAGCACTGCAGGAGGCGCATCCAATGAGGATCGTTGGGATAGGTTTGTACGGCACAGACCACACCGCGGTGTATCCACCAGAAGTTCGGTGGGGGTTGGCTCGAGTGGCGTTAGGATTAGCAGTTGAGACTCTGCGTTGAGTCGCGTCTTGGAATAAGAGTCACCCTTAGAGGCGTTTGACTCACGAGTGTTAGCTCGGTTTGCTTCTTTCATGCTTGTGAGTGATCGGTATGTGTTGCAAGGCCTTTAGGCATTGTGAGCAACCATACCCAGATATTAATAAAGTAATAAAGTTAGATTTTGTGTTACACCTTCGTCGCATAAGTACTCTATTACTTGTCTATTCTTATTTCCTCTCGTCTCTAAACTATGGCGCAATCGGCAGATGGTGAACACTCGAGAAACCAAGGAGGAAATGGGAATGGTTCACGCTTCACCGAAACAACGATGGTGAAGGACAAGGACCTCAACCAAAGACCGCCATTGATATGCGAACCTTGGAGCTTTTATTGCTGCACGAGACCCGATTAATGCATGCCATGATGCAGCAGATCAGCGAGTTATTCTTGCCCAAGCCGCCGCCTAAGTTAACGAGTTAACCCAAAGTCAGAGGCCACACTCGAGGCCGTCGAATTCATGAGGACACGACCGCCTACATTTTTCGGAAATGCCAATCCATTGGAGGCGATGATTGGCCGAGGACGATAGAGAGAAAGTTGCACATTACCGGTGTGAGGGAAATGAGAGGGTACTCTATGCCTCTCATCGCCTTGAAGGAACCGGTGAATGGTGGGAAAACTCTGCTTGCTCATGAGCACCCGCAGACATCGGTAGGAGGAGTTCACGATCGCTTTCGGCGATATCATGTGCCGAAGGCATAATGGAGCTGAAAAAGGAGGAGTTTAGGGCAATCAAGCGGGGCAATCAATCGGTGTCAGAATATCTGAATAAGTTCACTCACGGCACGCCACGCTTTTGAGGATGTAGCAACGGATAAGGCGAGCGGCCTCGATTCATGAAAGGACTAAATTCGAGTGGCTGAGGTGGGACTCATAACCCACACTTTTCCCGATTTTCAGAGCTAGTGAACAAGGCGCCGATATTGGAGGACAAGCGCAAGGAGCCGGAGGACAATCGAAGCGCAGGATGGCACAAAGCAGGAGCACGCCCGAGCGCAGCGCTTGAGGTTGCACCAAATCGATCTTGATTTCAGCCGAAATGTGATGGCGACGCCACCACCGATATTCAAGACTGCCGGACAAAATGTTCGTGACACCAACACGGTTGGGAATGCATTGCTGAGGGAGCAGCGAATGGCAGTTAAATGTTGTTTTATCATCACGAGCCGAGGCATTTGCCAATTCTCGCCCTAAGAAGGAGGAGGAGGAGTGACACCAGTTCGCTTCAATCTTGGAACCACTCCAACGAAGGCACCCGCGTCAGGAGCAAGTCGTGGAGTTACACAATCTGGAGCTGCCACACAGACTGTGGTAAGAGGCAGAGTTAATCATGTCACCGCTGATCGCAAAGAGAATACATCGGACGTCGTCTTGGGTAAGTTACTTGTCAACTCAGTACCTGCAACAGTTTTATTTGATTCTGGAGCTTCGCATTCGTTTATATCTCGGATTTTTGCTGTGAACAATGGGTTGAAAATGGTGAATCTTAGGCATGTATTGCTAGTACAATCCCCGGGATCAGAACTCCGATCTGATGTAGGATGTTCTGGGGTAAAGTTGCTTATAGATGGAACAGAGTTCCTAGCAAACTTAGTGGTGTTAGATACCCAGACCCTAGATGTTATTTTGGGAATGGACTGGTTGTCTAAGCACAAGGTTGTGTTAGACGTGGACGAAGAGTCATATCAGTCGAGAGTCCTTGTGGGAGAAAAATAGAGTTTCAAGCCAACTGCCGTTCGGGATGGACAGTTGATGGTCAATAGTGTGAAGGCCGTCAGCATAGAAGATGTACCAGTTGTCAGAGAATACCCGGATGTATTTCAGAGGATTTACAGGATGCCACCGGACGAGGGACATAGAGTTTATGTCGAGTTAGTACAGGGAACGGCCCGATAGCTAAGAGACCCTATCGGATGTCAACCGATGAGCTAGTGGAAATGAAGAAGCGATTGAGGAGTTATTAGATAAAGGGATTTATTAGACCTAGTTAAATGCGCCATGGGGAGCACCGGTTCATTTGTCAAGAAGAAGGACGGAGTTCTGGGATGTGTGTGGATTAATGAAAGCAATCGAATGAAGTCACTATAAAGAATAAGTATCCGCTACCCGGGATCGATGATCTGTTTGACCAGCTTGAGAGGAGCGGAGTTTTCTCCAAGATTGACCTACGATCGAAGTTATCACCGGTGAAGATTCGATCGGAGGATGTCAAGACAGCATTTTCGTCAAGATATGGACATTACGAGTTCACAGTTATGTCTTTCGGTTTGACAAATGCACCTGCATATTTCATGAACATGATGAACAAGGTTTTCATGGAATACCTGGATAAGTTCGTTGTTGTGTTCATAGATGACATTCTAGTTTACTCCAAGACCAGGGAAGAGCATGCGTAACATCGAGGCTAGTTACGAGAAGTTAAGGAACGACAACTTTTCGCTAAGTTTAGCAAGTGTGATTTACGGAAGAACAAGGTAGAATTTCTTGGACATGTGGTGACCGCCTTGAAGGAGTCATGATTGACCCAAGTAAGGTGGAAGCGGTGTTGCATTGGGAGCCACCCAAAGCGGTGACTCAAATCCGTAGTTTCCTTGGAATGGCGGTTATTACCGCCGATTATTGAAGGATTTTCAGCGATTGCGAGGCCTCTTACGCAATTGTTGAAAAAGGAGAAGAAGTTTACATGGGCCGGAGTGTGAGCGGAGTTTCCAGAGTTGAAGAAAGCGATTGACATCGGCACCGGTGTTAGTTCTACCGGATTTAGGCGAGCTTTGATATATCTTGTGATGCATCGCGCCAAGGACTAGGATGCGTGTTAATGCGTAACGAAAGGTCGTTCGCGTATGCATCAAAGCGATTGAGGTCGCATGAAGAGAACTATCCGACGCATGATCTGGAATTAGCGGTAGTGGTACACGCCTTAAAGTTATGGCGGCACTATCGATTGGAAGCAGATGTGAAGTGTACACTGACCATAAGAGTCTTAAATATATATTTACACAATCGGATCTGAACATGAGGCAGAGAAGGTGGTTGGAATTAATTAAGGATTATAATTTGGGAATTCATTATCACCCAGGGAAAGCCAATGTAGTGGCTGATGCTTTAAGTCGGAAGAGCCACACAGTGAGCATGTTGCTAGAAGCAAATCAGGTCGAGTTATGCAAGGAATTTCAGAAGCTGAAGCTCGAAGTTGTGCCTAAAGGATTTATAGCCGCTCTAGAAGTGAAGCCAACTCTGGAAGATCAGATTCGTGAAGGACGAAAGATGATGCCAAGATTAGAGAATTAAGTCCAAAATGGAGGAAGGCAATGCGAAGGATTTCAAAATTTGAATGAGCAAGGCACATTGTGGATCAAGAAGCGCATTTTGCGTACACACAAGAAAGAGCTCAAACAGTTGATTACGAGGAAGCTCATGATTCCAAGTACTCTATTCATCCGAAGCGCTAAGATGTATCAAGACACGAAGGCAAGGTTTTGGTGGCCAAGCATGAGGCGTGAAGTTGCGAGCATGTTGCGTTGTGCGACATATGCCAAAGAGTCAAAGCAATGCATCGAGGCCAGCAGGTTGCTCTGACCATGAAGATACCCGAGTGGAAATGGGAAGAAATCGGAATGGATTTCATTACGGTTTACCAGGACCCGACGGATATGATTCCGTATGGGTTATAGTGGACCGTTTGACAAAGGTTGCCCATTTCATCCGGTGAAGACTACCTATTCAGGGGACCGTTTAGCAGAATTGTATATGTCAAGGATTGTATGTTTGCATGGAGTTCCAAGGAAAATTGTATCAGACAGAGGTACCCGTTTACCTCAAGATTTTGGGATAAATTGCATGAGGCCCTAGGGACCCGCTCTGAACTTCAAGATCCGCATATCACCCATGCATGGATGGGCAAGCGGAGAGAGTTAATCGATACTTGAGGACATGTTGAGGGCATGTGCATTGGCTTACACAACCTCGTGGGATAAGTGTACGCCATCGCCGAAGTTCAGCTACAATAATAGTTATCGAGCCGGTTTGCGGATGTCGCCATTTGAGCGCTTATATGGAAGACCACAGTCGACGCCGTTGAATTGGAATGAGACCGGAGCGTCATATGTTCGGGCGGACGTTCTACGAGAAGTCAAGAGCGAGATAGCCATGATCGAGAAAGGTTGAAAATAGCACAATCAAGCGGAGAAGAGTTATGCCGATAATCGCCGCGAGGATTTAAGCTTTGAACCCAAGATTTTGTGTATCTCGTGGTTACACCACTCGGAGGAGTTAAGAGGTTCCACACTAAAGGGAAGTTAGCACCAAGATATGTTGGTCCGTTCAAGATCCTAAGTCGAGAGGTGAAGTAGCGTCGCTTGGAGTTACCGCAGTCTTTAGCAGAGTGCATGATGTGTTCCATGTGTCACGATTAAAGAAATGTCTCCGAGTGCCGAAGAAGCAGATCTGATTAGAATCATCGAAGCTGCGAAGGATTTGACTTATAAAAAGTGCGGTAAAGATCTTGGACACGATGGATCGAGAAACGAGAAATAAATCGACCCGCTTCGCGAGTCAAAGGAGTAACCATTCGAGCGAAGCAACTGGGGGCGTGAAGAAGACTCAAGAAGGAATTCCTAACCTATTCCTTGTCGATTACGAATCTCGGGTCGAGATTCCGTTAAGGGGGAGGTTTGTAACACCCTAATTTTTGCTTTTCTTGCATTTTATTGGTATTCTGAATTTTGGGAATTTCTGGAATTTATTTGGATTTATTTGGATTTATTGGAATTATTTGAATTTATTTTGAATTAAACCATTTATCAAATTAATTATATAATGGAAAAGTTAAAATAAAGTTTTGCTGAAAATATTTTATTTGAGTCACAAATGTCCTAAAATATTTATGGGAATTTTTCGAAATTTTCTCGATATTTTTATGGCCCCAAATAAATTATTTGAATTTCGGGAATTATTTTAAATCGAAAAAAATTAAAAATTCCGATGAATAGTGTTGGGTCGAGTATCAGCGTCTGGCCCGTCAGAAAAACCCTAACGCGGTGGCGTTCGATCTCCATCACGACGGCTCTCATCGCGCCATCGCCACCTGCCGAATCCTCACCGGATTCCGCCGCCGCCGTGTGGGCCTCGGTCTCCAGCGCTTTTCACGGACGCCGAGGGGCTATTTAAGCGCCGCCACCGTGCGTGCTCCTCACCTCGCGCCGCACCCATCCGTCGTGTCACGCCGCCCGAGACGCCGCCGCCGCAAGAGCTCGCAAAGTTCGAAGCCTTCCGCCGAAGTTCCTTGCACCGTTTGCCGCCATGCCGGTCACTCTCGCCGTCGCCGTGCCATCCCGAACTCACCTTGTCAAGCCGCTCGGAAGCATTACCGCACGTCCGGAGGAACCTGAAGCGCGTATGCCGATCGTCTCGCTCTCGGTCAAGCCAGCCTGCCGCTCCATCACCGTCGCCGAAGCTTCCACACCGTCGTCCGTCGCGCACTGCGATCGAGATCTCGCCACGTCGCTTTGAAGCGAGAAACCCCATCTTGATCTCCACCGTTAGATGCATATCCGAGGGCCACCGTCGTGCCACGTCGCCGCCTCACATGCATGAGGCGCCGACCGATGGACCCACACGTCGATCTCACCGCGACGTTCATCAGGCGCATGAGTCGCCGACAAGGCGGACCCACTGCCACCGCCTGTGCACAGTTCACCGAAGTCGCCGACAAAGACGGGCCCACTCGTCCACCGCCGCGCCCGTCGGCGCGTGGCGTCATCGACGTAAGGCGGCGTCACGATGGGTCCCACTGTCGATGTGAGGACCGAAGTCGGCCGACGTCCACGATGACGTCATGCCGACGTCATCACGGAGCCGTCGGTGGCGTCGGCAAAACCACGTGTCACTCTCGATGGCGACCGTGTCACAGATGACGCAATAATTGATTTTCTGAAAAAGAAAATATTTATTTAATTCGGTATATTGATTTTAAATATATTTTGAAACTTCAAATGCTTATAACTTTTGCGTTTTAACTCCGATTTGAGTGATTCCAATTTCTATAAATTTGTAAAATTTTGATCTTTCTGTTTATGAATTTTAATTGAATTTTTGAGCACTGTTTGCCCACTGTTTATTTATTTTATTGTTTGTGTTTACGCTTGCGTAGAGCGTTGAAGTGCCCGAAAGTTTCGAGGAGAGGTTCGACCGAGAGCAAGCTCGTGGAGCCGAATCAGTACTTTTTGAAGGCAAGTTGTGTTTGATCATGTTGAACCTACTAGAGCAAATTATTTTGATTTAAACTATTGCATGCTAATTTGATAGAAATGATTTTGAATAAGTTTTGGATTAGTTAAATACCTAAGTTCTCAGTATGCCACCTTGTCATATATAATTGTAGGCCATGAATCTTTTGTCACCCTAGGATATGGATTAATAGTTGGACTTTTATAATTGGCCAACATGGGTTGAGTAGACCAAGTAGTATGCTTAGCCACTTGCGTGGACGCGTTCATGATTTTGGAATACCAAAGTGAATCTTGACTTAATGAGATATTGAACATGCTTTGTGAGCGAGACATGTGTTATTAAGTTGATAATGTACGTGGTGCAATGGTAAAGAACTGGGGTGGGAAAATGATTTAGGCCGAGGCATGTGGCAAGATTGTTTCGTGGGCCAAGAGTGGCAATAGGCGGTCGAATTTGGTTTTATTGGTTTTGGATGTTAAAGTCATTTTTGGTTAGTCTTGCCTCGGTCAACTAAGGACTTAACCTTGCGAGCATTTGAATGAGTCCCTCATCTGACCACAAGCTCCGTAATGGGACGGACTTAGCTGAGTAAACCGGGAAATCTATTCTTTGTATCTTGTCGTGGTGGTGTGAGGCCCGAGAAGCGGATTGAGAACTCACATGGCGCAAGAGGGGGCCCAGGTGTGGTAACCATCCCTCGGTGTTGAAACCTTAGCGGCGTCTTGAGTTTAGATGGAACTTTGGAAAGGCTTCGTTACGGTTATTTGCCTTGGTGGTATTTGACTGTATCTTGTGGGTAAAGTGTATAACCTCTGCAGAGTGTACAACCTATTTGAATAGCCGTGCTCACGGTATTGAGCATCGCTCGGTGATTACGGTCAAGGGTTAGATTTTTATGAAAATGAATTGTTGATGGAAAAATGCTTGGGTTGGTAATGATGAACTTGACTTAGGATGGAAAAATGATTTGATTGAAATATTTGTGAAAGTTATTATTCCTACTCTTGTTTTCTTGCTTTGCAATCTATTCTTGTTTATCTTGAATCTTTGTCAGCTCATGAACCATAGCCTATCCTTTGTACTAAGCCATGCATGTAGAATATTAGATTTGCATTACATGCATGACTTCTCGAGTGCTCAAAGTACTCACCCCACAACAACACAACTTCAGTTGAAGAAGAAGCAACTCCTGCAGAGGAGGAGCCGACAAACTAGGGAGCGAGCCCGATCGGTTACTGTGGCAAATTGGTTGGCGCCACGAGTTTATTTTATTTCCATTGCATTTGAATATTTTAATAAGTCTTACGCTCTGAGGCGATCTTGTAACTTGACCATAAGGTCAATCAAATAGGTTAGTATTTAATTAAAGTACTTATTATTTCGTTGGATATATCCGTGATATGTACCGATGTTGAAACTGTGTGCACTAGCGTGATCCTGGACTAGTGCTGAAATACAGAGGGTCCGGATTTGCAAATTCGGGTCCCGACACAGCCCCGGGGGTATCTCAGCTGGGAACACATCCTCATACTCCTGCAAAAGGTTAGTGACAGCAGGAGGCAAAGAGCTAGACATATCATGAAATGAAAATGAAGCTTCTTTGCATATCAAAGCATAGCATGGTGCATCATTCTCATTAATTTCAGCAAGGTCAAATTTTGTAGCAAGCATAACACCGCCCTTCAATTTAATTCCCTTGGACCTAGAACTAGGTTCTTTCTTATCTTTCTTAGGTGGGAAAATATTTTTAGCCACTTGCTGATTTTCATATTCTAGCGCACTCTCCTTTCTCTCATTTTCAGCTCTCTCTTTGTCACATTGCACAATTTCAGCAGGAGTCATAGGAAGTAAAGTGATTTTCTTCCCCTTGTGTATAAGAGTGTATTTGTTACTTCTACCGTGATGAATTGCATCAGTATCAAATTCCCATGGACGGCCTAACAAAAGGGAACATGCTTGCATAGGCACTACATCAAAATCAGCAAAATCATGATATGTTCCAATGGAAAATTGCACTCTCGCAGTTTGTGTTACCTTCACCTTACCGCTGTTATTGAACCATTGAATATGGTAGGGATGAGGGTGTGCACGAGTGGGCAAGCAAAGCTTCTCCACTAGATCTGAACTCACCAAGTTATTGCAGCTCCCACCATCAATTATGACACGAACACGACGGTCCTTGATGATGAGGTACATCTGAAACAAATTATGGCGTTGTAGCTTGTCCGCTTGCTCCATTTGAGCGCTCAACACTCGTTGCACGATGATTGTCCTATAATTCTTGGTGGCAGCGGTCCCTAAAATTTCCTCATCATCGTCGCCCGTCTCATGGTTATCCTCATTATCTGCAAGGTTAGCTGCAAGAGCATATTCATCCTCAACATCACTAGCACTAATGTACCCACCTTCTTCTGTTGCAATGTACGCCGACGACTTGGGCAATCCTTCATGACATGGCCCATCCTTGCATCGGTGGCACACAATTTCCGTTGTTCGACCCGTGGAAGCCACCGATGAAGAACTCTTTGTTGGTGCCTGCACATGGTTAGATTTACTCACCTCGGGTACTCGTGATGGCGGTGATGGTGCTGCTGAACGCGCCCTACTCATGGAGGGGGCAGCAGACCGAACTAAAAGGGGTGGCGCTGATTTGGTTGTCCCCAGTGTCGTCTTTGGTGTGGGTATGTTGCCGAAATTGCTCCTTGGCCTTTGTTGTTTTCCTTGCAGTTCTTTTTCTGCCAACATAGCAAGCTGGAACAATCTATTGATAGAATTATATTCTTTGTAATCAATTATGTCCTGAATCTCACGCCGTAAACCCCCACAAAAATGAGCCATCTTATCCTCCTCATCCTCAACTACCTCACAACGCAACATGCCAATTTGTAGCTCTTGGTAGTACTCCTCAACAGATTTATTATTTTGATTTAAGCGTTGCAATTTCTTGCGCATATCACGTTTATAAGAAGGAGGAACAAATCTTCTACGCATGGCTTGTTTTAATCTATCCCACGTCGTGCTAATCCAAAGCATTTACTATTTCATTCCACCAAATGATAGCAAAATCTTTAAACTCACTAGTAGCTTGTCTAACTCTATGTATCTCAGGAACAAGATGGGAGTTAAATTTTTGTTCAACTGTCATTTCCCAATCTAAGTAAACTTCTGCATCATAAGTACCAGAAAAAGATGGTATGGTAAATTTAAACCTAGCAAAAGAATCATCATGTCCACGACCATTACGAGGATTAAAATTGTTACCTCCCATACCTTGACGGTTGTTATTCAGGCGTTGTTGTTGTCGCACATCCTGTGCAACGCCGCGAGCAACAAAGGCATCGTGGCCCTCTCCATCCACCTCATCTCCCGTGACAGACTCTTCTTGATCTTCCACTCTACGAGCTCCATTGGGAGAAATTTGTCTCTCAAAATTTTCCAACTGGTAAGAAGATTGGCGATGCTTAGCTCTATCCTCTCCAATCTTTGAGTCGTTATCTTGGCCGATCCTTGCGATGTTTGCGTTGATGTCATTGAGCGAGTTGTTAAGCTCGTTCCATGTAACACACTCATCTTCCTCATTACCCGCCATTGTTAGTTGAAAGAAAGACAAAAGAAACAAAACAACCGTGGTATAATCCCTATCAACTACTTTGGCGGCGAAGGTGGTTTCACTCACTCTCAAGCCGTCTTACCACGCCTTACAAGTGTTCTTACTAATGCAACAGGTGGTACAACCGCGGCTGGTTCATGATACCGTGATAAGCTTGAGTGTAGAGATTGCGAATTGAACGAATGATCGGAAGAAAGGTGGAGCTTGGAAGGCAAAGTATAGTAGCAAGGATTAGCAAATTTCGAAAAGAGTTAGCAAAGCTGAATAAAGATTCAAAGTTCTTGTCACAGTTGCTGGACTAAGCGTGCTCCTAGAACTAGTTCAACCTAGCAAGTGATATATCAAAGCACAAAGGACTCAAAGGATGCAAGCAATTCTGATTTTCTACTTCTCTTTCTCTTCTCTCTGTTTTTTTTGCCGGTTTGGCTCTTTCTCTCCTCCTATTTTTTTCACTTCTTTTTTTTTCTAACACAAATATATACCTCTTAACTCAGAGGAGAAACAAAAATCTCACAATTTGAAGCAACAAAGACATGTGAAACCGATGCGAAAAGAATTGACAAAATAGGACAGCAAACTTCCGCGGGCCGAAACTCAGTCTTAGAGGCTTTTTTTAGGGTCAAAAATTGCACAAGTCTTTTGACTTGTGGAATTTTCAGATGCGTGTCGTCGTCCCCTTCGAAACAAAAAAAAGTATACCCAAATCGGAGTTCGTATGCAAAAGTTATGCCAGTTTTAGTGAATACTGCACAATCTGGAATTGCTCGCGCATTCAGATCTTTCTCCCGGTTAGGCTAGAATAGGATTAGGTTTGCGGCTGAAAAAAGATGGCCAGCGGTGCAGGGTAATTGACACAAGGCAGCTCACGACCTATCTAGGGTTTGCGGAATAGGTTTTATAATGCAGAGCAGCGGCAAGGACCAACCGAGAAGAATTCGGTTCGGTTCTAGGGTTGGCGATTTATGGGTTGATAATTGATGCAAAACAAGAACTAGGGCAACGGACAGGGACAACTAGCAACTAGAATCGCGACCTCAAACCAGCAACAAGACGATGACTATGGATCAATACTCAACAATACAATATTGAAAACGAAATTGCAAGGCTCAAAGGGTTGTAGGACAGCGGAATTGATGATGAACTTTTTGTGGGGCAGTTTTTCTGGACTCTAGGACGATGGCAAAACAAAACTAAAGGGGATACAATGATACCGATGGGAAACCGAGGCTCGATACCACTTGATGCGCACGGTGGCCCGATCTTCCGGACAAGTAAAGGTAAGTCGATTGGGGAGACTCGGCGTTGACGATCCGGCCTCCGATCGTAACCGATCCGAACCCAAAGAATCGCTACACCACGGCCCGAGTTGAATTAGACTCAGACTCGAGATGATTGGGACTCCAACTTGACTTGGACGTCCTCCTTGCCTCCTCCTAGCCCATCTTTGGTTCCCAAGGCCTTCATGATCCTCTCCAAAGTTCCTAAGTACAATATAATCAATAATATCATTAGGTAGCATACTATCCTCACAGGAGTATATACGAGGCATAGGGCGTGCTTACTGTTGATTCAATTGCCGTTTCGTGCTCTTGTGATGGGTTCTTCATCCTATGCATACGCCCGAGAGTCTCCATGCATAGATGCAAGGACCCATCACAAGAGCACGAGCATGGCAATTGAATCAACAGTGAGCTCCAGCTTGTGATGCAAGGACCCATCCAATTAAGCACTAAGTACTCGTGCATATACTTGTGAGGATGGTATGCTACCTAATGATATTATTGATTATATTGTACTTAGGAATTTTGGAGAGGATCATGAAGGCCTTGGAAACCAGCAAGGGCCAGGAGGGAGGCAAGGAGGGTGTCCAAGTCAAGTTGGAGACCTAATTCATCTCGGAGTCGACTACCTCGGCCACCAGGATCAGTGCTCACTAAAATCGTCGCCCAGGCCACAAACGGGCTCCGATTTCGATGATCCACATATTCCTCGAAAGCTAAGGAGATAATCTTTCCAATGGCCCTAGTTTTAGGTCATTTGGACTTCGGAGTCGACAGGAATTCGCATTGCAATTTGGTGAACAGAATCTATCCCAGGGTGCTGCGTCACCAATTTGGGCCGTTGGCCCATGTATCGTGTTGGAGTCCATCACGGACGCGTCTAGGGTTTTTAGGACGTCCCCTAGCCTTTATATCCAGTAGCCGCCGCTAGGGTTTGATTTGGGTTTTGCTTAGATTAATTTTGTCTTTGAACAGTGTTGCTGTTCATCGGTTTGTGAGACCCCAACTCGTGAGCTTCATCCTCAATTGCAAATTCAGTTGCATCTTTCTTGTTCTTGCTTGTGTTCTCGATTCATTGGCAGGATTAGCCTTCGTGGCGAGGTCAACCGGCAGCGCACGGTTGATAACGAAGAGGACGCGTGGTGCTGCGATTGCGAGGGTTTTGATCGTGCCGATCAAGAAGCCGGATCGTGTGTGTCTCGCGCGCCTAATCGACTTATCCTCCACGGACGGAAGTTCGGGCATCCCTTCCCCATCAAGTGGTATCGAGCAAGGTTTACCGTCAGTTCACCTTTCCCCGTAGTTTGATTTAGTTTTATGTTAGTCCTATAGTCCACGAAAAAGCCAAAAAAAATTGCAGTTCATAGTCTACCATACCTAGAACCACGCCTAGCCTTTGCACAATTTCGGTTTCAGAGTCCGTAGTAATGAGTTTGTGTCCAGAATTGAGTCGTGTTACTGGTTTAGATCGTGGACATCTACACAAAATTTTACATCCGATTCTCCCCAACTTCGTCGGGTTCGCCGAATTTATTTTTGCGAAATTCCCTCGGGAAGATTGAGTATTCGGCCGCCGAAGTTTGAGCACGCTTTTCGGAAAACACTTCTTATTTCATATCGGTTTCATCTTACATCTGTTCAGGCTGAAAATTTGTGTACTGTCTACCTTTGTGCTCCTGATCCTAGGAAAAATATCAGAAAAATCAAAGAAAAATAAGAAAAAATTGTGAAAGAAGCCTAGAGCAAAAAAAATTGTGAAGGCAGCGAAGAGCAAAAAAAAAAAAAGAGGACAGGAGCAAGGGTATGTGTTTTTACCGTGCCTAATAAAAGTGTTTTGCTGTTCATATAATCTGACGCCTTGTTGCTTGTTTCTATACCTTCCTTGCTTTACGTCATGACTAGAATAAGGACACGCTTAGACCAAAGAACTAGGGCAAGTGCTTTTGGACATTTATTCATATTACTATCTCATATCAATTGTGTGCCACTCCATACATATAACCTTCCTCTGACTCCACAAATACATCCTTCCGATCAAGACAAGTTTTTGACCCTTGCAATCGCTTCATCACGCCTCACGGTGTCACGAACTAGCCGCCGGTTGCACCGCCCCTCATTGTGTTGGTAATAACCGTAAGAACTTGGTAAGATTGCTTGAGAGCGTGAGATCCCACCTAGTAGTTCATAGGGCTCATAATACTTGTGCTTGTTTTTCTTACGCCTTTTTACATGCTAATCATGGCGGTGGTAAGAAGGGTAGGAACGAGGATGATGAGGTTACCATCAATGATTGTGTCCTTCATTGAGTTATCACCATGATGGGACGAGATAAAAATGATGTTCAAGGAGCATGCCACGACAATGAACAAGACCCTTGAGAGCATCGACGACGAGTTTCCACCTCACCGAGAGGATGGATCTGCCGTCAAAACGCCCCGGCGACCATTGATGGAGGTGCATCCGTCAACAACGGCAACAACGACCAAGATGAGGATGGAGATTTTGAGGAAGATGAAGATGAGCAGAAGCGTGCGCCAGAGGAACGTGTTGCTCAACGAGACGCCTGCGTCTGCATGACCGTCTTCACCGCAACCATCACAAAGATGGGAGGTAATAACCGTAACCGCAATGATGATCCTTTCGCTAAGGTAAAATTCACCATCCTTCCTTTTTCGAGCTTATGATCTTTGATGCTTACTTAGATTGGGAGATGACGACGAGCAAAAATTTAATTCCCATCTAGTTTCGAGATTCATAGAGTTAGACAAGCCACTAGTGAATTTAAAGATTTTGCTATAATCTGGTGGAATGAACTAGTAAATGCCCGCTTACAACCTGATTCTTGGGCGAGATTAAAAGATGCTATGCGTAATAGATTTGTTCCTCCTTCCTACCAACGTGATATGCGCAAGAGATTGCAACGATTAGATCAAGGTAGTATGACTGTTCAAGAATATTACCAAGAGCTTCAAAAGGGTATGTTACGCTGTGGGGTAGTAGAGGAACCTGAGGATAAAATTGCTCGTTTTTACGGTGGGTTGCGTCCAGAAATTCAGGATATTGTTGATTATAAAGAATATACAACTGTCAATCGCTTGTTTCAACTTGCTATGTTAGCAGAGAAGGAGTTGTAGGGACGCCATTCTAAGAGCGAGAGCAACGTCGGCAGCACCTTCACGCCTCGAACGACTACGGACAAGCGAAGCGGTGCCTTCTTCCACCTTCCGACCAACCGCACCGCCACCTTCGACGAGCACACGACGAGCATCGACGGCACCGCCCGCCTGCGTGCCACGACAAAGAGAAGTCGACCCGCCAACACCGCCAAGAGCTCCTCCTCCGTCGCTTCCACGGGCCGTACATCGACGGAATTCGCTGCCACAAGTGCCAAGGATTGGCCACGTCAAGAGAGAATGCCCACCAATGGGCATACATCACCACCGACGACGGAGGTTACATCAGCCCTCCGATGTTGAGGATGAGATCGACGACACCGTGGTGGGCGACGACGTGGTTGATGATGATGCCACCTTTGGCGCCGAGGATACCGCTGCGTCTGATGGCCATCATTGTCCGGCGGTCCTTAGCGCACAAATGGAGCAAGCCGAAGCAAAGCAGAAGCGCCACAACTTGTTCCAAATTTTCTTCGTCATCAACAACCGACGAGCGGCGTGTGATCATTGACTCGCAAGGTTGCAACAACTTGGTGAGTACAGATTTGGTCAAGAAGCTTGGCTTGACCACACGCCAAGACCCACATCCATATCACATTCAATGGTTGAATGATTCCGCAAAGCTAAGGTAACACAAACAGTTCGGGCCATTTTTCTTGATTGTGATGTGGTGCCGATGCAAGCGCAGTGCTCTTTTATTAGGTCGCCCATGGAATATGACACCGATGCACTTCACCACGGTAGAAGTAATAAATACACTTTTATGCATAAGGAAAGAAAATTACACTTCTACCTTTGACCCCGCTGAAATTGTTAAATCGATAGGGAGCGGATTGCTAATGACAAGAAACCCATTGATGAAAAATCTGAAATTCAGCATGTAGCCAACCAAATTAAATTGAGGAATCCCGCCTTATTTGCTACAAAATCTGATCTTGCTGCAATTAGTGATGATGCTTTGTGCTATCTTTGTGCTATGCAAAGATGCTTTGTTTTCATTGGATGATCTCGCCAAGATTTTGCCTCCTGCTTGTCACTAACCTTTTGCGGGGAGTATGTGGATGTTTTTCTGCCGAGATACCTCCAAGACTCCCACCCATACGAGGGATTGAGCACCAAATTGATTTGATACGGAGCGAGTATGCCAAACCGAGCTGCTTATAGGACCAACCCCGAGGAGACTAAGGAGATTCAGCGCCAAGTCCAAGATCTTTTGGACCGCGGGTATGTACGTGAGAGCCTTAGTCCTTGTCTTTGTTCTCGTTATTTTGGTTCCTAAGAAAGATGGCGGTTAGGCGATGTGCGAGATTGTAGAGCCATTAACAATATCACAATAAGGTACCGTCATCCTATTCCTAGGCTAGACGACATGCTTGATGAGTTAAGTGGTTCTATAATTTTCTAAGGTTGACTTATGAGTGGATACCACCAAATAAGAATGAAATTGGGAGATGAATGGAAAACAGCTTTTAAAACCAAGTTTGGATTGTATGAGTGGTTAGTCATGCCTTTTGGTTTAACTAATGCACCGAGCACCTTCATGCGCTTAATGAACGAGGTTTTACTGAGCTTTCATTGGGAAATTTGTGGTGGTTTATTTTGATGATATATTGATTTACAGCAAGTCATTACATGAACATCTTGATCATCTACGTGTTGTTTTTGATGCTTTGCGTCTGCACGCTTATTTGGTAACCTCGAGAAGTGCACTTTTTGCACCGAACGAGTATCGTTTCTTGGCTATGTTGTGACTCGCAGGAATTGAGGTTGATGAAGCCAAGGTGCACGCGATTAAGAGTTGGCCAACGCCACGACGATTTCACAAGTGCGGAGCTTCCATGGACTTGCCGGATTTTACCGCCGCTTTAGAAGGATTTCAGCACCATTGCAGCCCCATTGAACGAGTTGACGAAGAAGGAGTTGTGTTCCATTGGGGGCAAGCAGGAGAATGCCTTCAACCTTTTGAAAGATAAGCTTACTAATGCACCTTTACTCCAACTTCCCGATTTTAATAAGACCTTTGAGCTTGAATGTGATGCTAGTGGGATTGGAATTGGTGGTGTTTTGATGCAAGATAGAAAACACATTGCTTATTTTAGCTAAAAATTGAGTGGTCCTGTTTTGAATTATTCCACGATGATAAAGAATTGTATGCTCTTGTGCGATCTTTAGAAACGTGGCAACATTATCTTTGGCCCAAAGAATTTGTTATTCATTCCGATCATGAGTCGCTAAAACATATTCGCAGTCAAGTGAAACTGAATCGTAGACATGCTAAATGGGTTGAATTTATTGAATCTTTTCCTTATGTTATCAAACACAAGAAAGGGAAGGATAATGTGATTGCCGATGCCTTGTCTAGGAGATATACCATGTTGTCCCAACTTGATTGTCGTATATTTGGATTGGAATCAATTAAAGAACAATATGCTCATGATGATGACTTTAAAGATGTCTTGCTGCATTGCAAAGAGGGAAGAACATGGGACAAATATGTGATAAATGATGGATTTGTGTTTAGAGCTAACCGCCTATGTATTCCAGTTGGATCCGTTCGTTTTCTTTTGATACAGGAGGCCCATGGAGGAGGTTTGATGGGTCATTTTGGTGCCAAGAAGATGGAGGCCGTGCTGTCCGCTCACTTCTTTTGGCCGAAGATGAGGCGAGACATTGAGAGGTTTGTATCCCGCTGCACAACATGTCAAAAGGCTAAGTCACGATTGAATCCACATGGTTTATATATGCCTCTTCCTGTTCCTAGCACTCCATGGGAGGATATATCTATGGACTTTGTTTTAGGACCGCTTAGGACCAAGAGGGAAGGGATAGTGTTTTTGTGGTGGTTGATAGATTTTCTAAGATGGCTCACTTTATTCCTTGTCATAAGAGCGACGATGCTGTTAATATTGCTAACCTTTTCTTTCAAGAAATCGTTCGCTTGCATGGTATGCCTTCTACTATTGTTTCAGATCGTGATGCCAAGTTTTTGAGCCACTTTTGGAGAACTCTATGGAATAAATTGGGGACCAAGCTGCTGTTTTTAACAACATGTCATCCCCAAACCGATGGCCAAACCGAGGTAGTAAATCGTACATTATCTACTATGTTGAGGGCTGTTTTGAAGAAGAATTTGAAGATGTGGGAAGAGTGTTTGCCGCATGTTGAGTTCGCTTATAATAGGGCGGTCCACTCCACCACTAAGGTAAGTCCTTTTCAGGTAGTGTATGGCTTCAATCCCCGTGCTCCTATTGATCTATTACCTTTACCTACTAGTGAACGAGTTAATCATGATGCTAAGGAACGTGCTGAATTTATTCTGAAATTGCATGAAAAGACTAAAGAAAATATTGAGATGATGAATGAAAGGTATCGGATTAATGGAAGCAAAGGTAGAAAGGAGGTAAAACTTGAACCGGGTGATTTAGTATGGTTACACTTGAGAAAGGATCGTTTTCCAGAATTGAGAAAATCTAAATTAATGCCTAGAGCTGATGGTCCTTTCAAGATACTTGAGAAAATAAATGATAATGCATATAAACTTGAGTTGCCGCTCGAATTTGGGGTTAGTCCCACATTTAATATTGCAGATTTGAAACCGTTCATGGGAGAAGAAGATGAGCTTGAGTCGAGGACGACTCCACTTCAAGAGGGGGAGGATGATGAGGACATCACTCCTATGCATACGCCCGAGACTCCTCCAGTTGTGATGCAAGGACCCATCACAAGAGCACGAGCACGGCAATTGAATCAACAGGTGAGCTCGTTCCTAAGTACTCGTGCATATACTTGTGAGGATGGTATGCTACCTAATGATATTATTGATTATATTGTACTTAGGAATTTTGGAGAGGATCATGAAGGCCTTGGAAACCAGCAAGGGCCAGGAGGGAGGCAAGGAGGGTGTCCAAGTCAAGTTGGAGACCTAATTCATCTCGGAGTCGACTACCTCGGTCACCAGGAGCAGTGCTCACTAAAATCGTCGCCCAGGCCACAAACGGGCTCCGATTTCAATGATCCACATATGCCTCGAAAGCTAAGGAGATAATATTTCCAATGGCCCTAGTTTCAGGTCATTTGGACTTCGGAATCAATGAGAATTAGCATTACAATTTGGTGAACAGAATCTGTCCCAGGGTGCTGCGTCACCAATTTGGGCCGTTGGCCCATGTATCGTGTTGGAGTCCATCACGGACGCGTCTAGGGTTTCTAGGACGTCCCCTTGCCTTTATATCTAGTAGGCGCCGCTAGGGTTTGATTTGGGTTTTGCTTAGATTAATTCGTCTTTGAACAAGTCGCCGCTCATCGGTTTGTGAGACCCCAACTCGTGAGCTTCATCCTCAATTGCAAATTCAGTTGCATCTTTCTTGTTCTTGCTTGTGTTCTCGATTCATTGGCAGGGATTAGCCTTCGTGGCGAGGTCAACCGGCAGCGACGTTGATAACCAAAGGACGCGTGGTGCTGCGATTGCAGGGTTTTGATCGTGCCGATCAAGAAGCCGGATCGTGTGTGTCTCGCGCCGCCTAATCGACTTATCCTCCACCTGACGGAAGTTCGGGCATCCCCTTCCCCATCATAACGATCTCGCACATGGTTCGAAAAGCTACCTCAGCCTTTCGAGGCATGGTAGGGGCCCCATCATGTGGATCGACTACCATGATGGTGTATTGGCTTTGAGGCCTTTTACTAAGCCCTCTTGTACCGCTCCTGTTTCCTTCTATGTTGGGCACGTCATCAGATCCTTCGGCTGCGAGGATTGAGGGAACGCCATCTTATATGATGCAAGGTTAAGAGTAGCTACGCTAAGAGAAGCAAACTTAAGAGAAGGTCAATTAAGAGTTATTTTGTACATGCAAGGTTAAGAGAATCAATATTGCTTGCAACACCAATCGGGCAAATGTGAAGATTTTTTAATCTTCATTCTCAAACACAAATCATATTATGATTTAATGGCTGAATTTACCGATGCATAAAATGAATTTTAATTCATTCATACAACGAATCATGTCTTCTATCACAAATTGAATGAAGATTGTATTATATTGCTCTCAGATAAGGGTTGGTTGAAGATTTTCAACCTTCAAGCTTAATCACGAATAGGCTAACAATTAATTCTGTGAATAAGGCCTTGAACCCTTATCACCTTAATATTCAGATTAAGCACTTGCTAACTGAGTCAACAATAGATTACCAGTTTAATAGTTTAACAAGATGATTCTAAAGCAGTACAATAGCACTAAAACTGATCCACTCAATCAAACTTTAAGCACACCAGTAACAGTTAAGATAACAAAGTGTATTTAGCTAAGCATCTAAATAGCACATGTCTCGATATAACAATCTCAATCTGCATGGATCAAAAATTAAACGTAATCTTTGTGGATCGATAGCACAATCAATATTAAACCAACAGCTAGTATATATAATGAAGTGTTGACAGAAAGGTTATAATAGTCAAGAACAAGCTATTAGCTAGATATAATCTAATCAGTGAATAAATCAACACTTTCTAGCATTTAAGCCTATGGTTCAAGGCCTAGTTCACAGAAATAAATGTTCTAGTCATCACAATACCAATTATCATCATCGAGCAAGTATAAGGCAACAAAAAATAGAGAACAAAAAGTGGGGAAGGCACCGTCGAGGGGGAGGGCATGGAGGAGGGAGGAGGGCACCACCGAGGGAGAGGGCGTGGATGAGGGGAGACACCACTGAGGGGGAGGGCACGACCAAGGGGGGAGGGCATGGCCAGGAGTTGCTGCCAAGGGGGGAAGGCCAGTGTTGAGGGGGAGAGCACGGCCGAGGGAGGAGTGCACCACCGAGATAGGGCGAGAGCGCGCCCGAGGGGAGAGGACGGCACCGAGGGAGATGGTGCACTCTAGCTAGGGTTGCAACAAACTGAGTGTGCGCGCGTGACATGGTGAATGGCAAGCACGGGACTTAGTTAACAGCACGAGAAGACAATCCCAGACGGTTCTAGGATTGAACAGTCTGGGATAAATGTCGGGACCCGAATATTCAAATCCAGACCCTCTATGTATACTGCACTAGTCCAGCATCACGCTAGTGCACACAGGCTTAACATCAGTGCATATCACAATCATACACAGCGGAAATAAGATAAAAGACATTATATACTAAATATTACTAGTTGAATGACCTTATGGTCAACTTAAGTGACTTTGCCTCGCAAGGCTGAACAACAAATTAAACTACAGCAGAATGAAGACGTAGATAACCCCTCAGTATAGCACAGGCAACTGACAAGGCTCGCACCCTAAACATTCGTCCCTTCAAGGTACACCTACTTCAGCACTAGTGATGTTGTAGGCAAGGGTGAGTACATAAAGCACTCAACAAGTTGTGCACACAATGCAATTCTAACATATCTATATGCAAGGCTTATTCCAAAGGAATGGCCAACAATGGTTATTTTGCAGTAAAGCAGCATTTATGAACACATACACTACATAGATTGAAAAGACAGTAAAACAAATAATAACAATAAATAGATTCAATGATTCTTAGGTAAACCAAGTTTTCCATCCTAAGTCAAGATTTAAATTCCCATGGCAACCTGCCATCCATCCCAAGTTTTATTCTGCAAAAGTCTAACCCTTGACTGTAATTCCCGAGCTATGCTCAGTACCGTAAGCACGGCTATTCGAATAGATTTTACACTCTGCAGAGGTTATGCACTTTACCCACACGACATGACAATCTCTTTGTGCCTGGCCATTTAGCACACTTCCTTTGGTGTGCCGGCAGAGAATCATGACAAAGCCCTTACAATGCTCTGTCTTAACTCGGTACCACGCGCTAAGGTTTCAACACTGAAGGGACTGGTTACCACAACAGAGCACCCCTCTTGCACCATTTGGGTTCATTAAAAAGGGTGAACCTCACCACCACTGGCAGTACCAAATCTAAGACATTGCAAATTAGTCACTAAGGTCGCCCCATAATGTACATGTGGTTGCATGATTGACTCAGGTCAAAGGCTCGCAAGGTTAAGTCCTTAGAGTAGATCAAAGCAAGGCTTGCACATACCCTTTGCCCATCGGGCCCACCCAGGCACACTTGCCTTTGCCACTTGCTCCGATCTAAATCATAACCACCCCAGTTGATTACCAAGCACCACGTGCTATCAACAATTCAATATCGTTGTGTAACATCCATCGCCACAACAACTCAATCTCATCGTGTGACCACACATGGCACACAAATTCATAACATTGTTCCATATTCCATTAGTCAAGATTATTTATCAATGATTCAAGTACATCTGATGTCGTGGCATGGCTAAGCAATCTAATCCGATCTAACCATCCCATGTTGATTCTATTATTAACCAACTATAGTAAACCAATCTAAGGTGACAAGTGGATCATGGCATGCAATCGACAAGGTAGGGTATAATTCAAAGCGTATGATACCTAAATCCCAAATTAGATTGAAATCATTTATACACTTGAATTATCATGCAATATGGCAAAACAAAATAGCAACTTTATAAATATGGGTTCAATATGATCAAAGCACAACTTGCCTTAGAAAAGCCCTTATTCCCTCTCTGGACCTTGGTCTTGAGTTGATGAATTTTTCTCGGACGCGTCGTACAATTAATCGTCTACGCTAAACGAAAGAGAATGCCAAATAAATACCAAAATAGAGAGCAAACAAACTCCAAAAATCAAATAAAATTTACTACTAGATAGATCTCAATTTTACAAATTTTTAGAAATTTGAATCACCTCAATCAGAGTTCGTATGAGGGAGAACGAGCTCTCGGAAGATTCAAAATCCTAAAAATTCAGAAAATTGGAAAATCAAAGAATAACTGAATTATTTTTATAAAAGAAAAACCAACTTATTGCGTCATGTTGATGTCATCACCGAATCGGACCAATCAGCAAGTGACACGTTGCTCGGCACTATTCCATAGACCCGATGCACCGTAGACTCGGTCCACCGTAGACCATGGGCACGGTGCTGTGGACCGGATGATGTCATCGCTGATGTCATCCGCCATGTGCCGACTCTTGATTCGTCCGGCTCATGATGCGATCTGGAACGCACGCTTCTATCCAACAGCTGCAAGTGAAACCACTACATGGCTAAATCTGAGGCGCACATCTAAGATCGGGCGGCTACTATTTACCGAAGGGTTTCACTGTCTCTCTTGACGACGTGGCCCACTCCTAGCAGTCCGATGCTGATCCGACGGCCGGCGGTTGAAGGTGGAGAGTACTGCTGACCCTGCGACGTGGCTCGATCTGGTGCACTGGTGAAGGATCCGACGGCTGGTGTTACTCCCGAACGACGAGGGCGATGCGGCGGTGCAGACTTGCCAGACTTGGGGACGATGACACATCCGACGGCGTTCCCGCGCTCTTCGGTGACCACCAAGTGGCGGAGCAGGTGCGGCACGATGCGACGGATCTAGAACCCAACTCGAAGCGGCGGAAGAGACTCTCCAATGGCGGCGATGGCGCGGCGAATGCCCACGGACTCCGGCGAGCTCTAGCGCACGAACTACAGCGGCACAAACCTTGAGAGAAGAGGCAAAAGATGCGGCGGCTCACGGGGATTCTCGGGATGCCCACCCCCCTATTTATAGCACCGACGTCAGCGCAAAAATCGGAACCCTAACCGAACTCGGCGGCGCGGCGGCTCGGATCCGGACTCCGACGGCGTATTGGAGACGAACTCCTCCCCGCCGTCCGATCCTCGATCAAAGGTTGCGATACTCCATGACGTGGCGCAAACTAGATCGGAAACGGCATCTAACAGCGGCGATTGGATGGAGCCTTTTACTGTCGCGACTAATCTCAGCCGATCACTCCCGATCCAACGGTCGCTGCTGCTTAGGGTTTCGTTGTTACGTCGCTTCATGAAGACCATCTGATGAAGATCCGACGGCTCGCGATGAATCTTCCGAATCCAGGGCAAATGGGTCAAGATAAAGGCACAAAGCCGAGAAGACAAATGTTGGGCTCGGCCCAACACTATTCACAACGAGCTACTCGGTTTTTTTCTTTTAAAATAAATACTGAAAATAGTTTTGATTTATTTGAGGCAATTATATTACCAGGAAAATTCCAAGAAAATTCTCAAAAATACTTTGAGACATTCTGGACTCAAATAAAATATTTTTGGCAAAACATTATTTTAAGATTAGCTACATATAATTAGTTTTTGACAAAAGGGCAATATACTTAATTTAAAATAAATCTAATAAACTCCAGAAAAATCCAATAACTCCAGAAAATTCACAAAAAGCACAAATCGCAACAAGACACTATTAACTAAATAAAAAGCCAAAATTTGGGATGTTACAAACCTCCCCCCCTTAACAGAATCTCGACCTTGAGATTCAGGGCTGTCTAGAGAATAGGTTTGGGAATTCTGCCTTCAGGTCCTCTTCACGTTCCCAGGTTGCTTCGCTCTCTGAGTGATTGCTCCATTGAACTCTGCAAAAGCGCACAAACTTATTTCTAGTCCTACGCTCCATCACATCCAAAATCTTGATCGATTGCTCTTTTGTAGGTTAGATCTTCCTGCAACTCGATGGCTTCTAACGGCGTCTGCTCTGTTGGCACTCTGAGACATTTCTTGAGCTGTGATACAGGGAACACATCAAGCACACCTGCTAATGATTGCGGTAACTCTAATTGATACACAACCTCTCCTCGACGGCTCGGGATTTTGAACGGTCCAATAAATCTGGGTGCGAGCTTCCCTTTGGCATGGAATCTTTTTACACCTTTAAGGGGAGTGACTCTGAGATACACGAAGTCATTGGGTTCAAAACTCAAATCACGGCGGCAATTGTCAGCGTAGCTCTTCTGCCTTGACTGCGCTATTTTCAGCCTTTCCCTGATCATGGCAACTTACTATTCGGCCTCCTTGAGAATCTCGGGCCCAAACACCGAACACTCTTCCCGTTTCATTCAATAGGGTACGACAGGACGACCATGTAGGGCTTCGAATGGTGACATCTGCAAACTAGCCTAGTAACTGTTGTTATAACTGAACCCTGCATATGGCAAGCATCTATCCCAAGACGTGGCGTAAGCTAACGCACAAGCTCTCAACGTATCTTCCAAATCAGATTAACTCTTTCTGTCTGACCATCAGTCTGAGGATGATATGCGGTGCTGAAATTCAAACGGTTCTCATTACTTCATGTAACTTGTTCTAAAACCTCGAGATAAATTGGATACCTCTATCGGACACAATCTTCTTGGGCACCTTCTTGGGCACCTCATGCAGTCACTCTATCCTTGACATATACAGATCTGCCAAACGACCTTTTGAATATGTGGTCTTCAGTGGTATGGAACGAGCAACTTTGGTAAAGCAATCAACGATGATTCATACGAAATCCTATCCTTTTTGAGTTATGGGAAAATCCTCACCACTATAGATCCTTTTACTGGTTTGTTTCCCACTTCCACTCAGGGATCTACAATGATTGCAATGAACCTTTAGGTCTCTGATGCATTGCCTTTATTCTCTGACACACATCCCATCGAGTATCGTATCCAATAGCTTCGCTCTTCACCTTAGGCCACCAAACTTTGTTTTTTTTTCCTCTAGATCCTATTGCATCTTGGCATTTTCTAGATGAATTGAATACTTGGGATCATAAGCTTCCTTAAGAATCAATTGCTTGAGCTCCTCCCTGTTCGGTACATGGGTTCGACCTTAAAATCACATAGTGTCCTCATTATTCAAATTCTACTCCTTAGCAAAGCCTTCTTCTTTCTTTGACTTGATTTTGTATTTCATCACCCTTCAAACTTTCGGTGATCTGATCTTCTAGTGTTGGTTTTACTTCCAAAGCAACCATGAAACCTTGTGGAGCGACATCTCATTTCAACCTCTCAAGTTCTTTGCACAACTCTGGTTAACTGCTTATTATCAACATATTCGCACTGCAGCCTCATAACTCAAACGTCGACTACCACATTGGCCATACCAGGACGCCCATGGTTTCTAACACTAGAATCTTTGATCCTTTCCAGCCATTTTCTTTGTTCTATATTAAGGTCTGACTGAATAAATATATAATTTATACTCTTATGATTCATATCTATTTTTCGATGAGATAGTGATACTATTTTTTTTCTCGTGCACTACGATGGCTAACTCCAAGTCATGCGTAGGGCAATTCTCCTCATGCTGTCTCAATTGCATCATTGCATAGGCAACAACCTTGCCATTTTGCATCAATTTGCATCCCAGATCATTCTAGAAGCATCATCATATATGTTGAAACTGTTCCGCCCTGATGGTAATACTAACACAGGTGTTAATGTTAACCGCTTCTTCAACTTCCGAAAACTCTTTTCACACTCTAGCGTCCATGCAACTTTTCTCTTCAACAATCGCATAAGAGGTCTAGCTGTTGTCGAAAACCCTCCTATGAACCAGCGATAATATCTTGCGATTCCCAGGACTTCGAATCTAAGTAACGAACTTTGGTTGCTTCCAATGTAACACAACTTCTACCTTGCTTGGTTCAATAGTAACTCTTTTAGTATTTGAGTGGCTAACGAGATTCCACCTTTTTTCCAGAAATTACATTTGTTGAACTTAGCGTACGACTGCTGCTCTCGCAAAAACTCATCTCCAGGTTCTGCATGTTTTCCTCTTGTCTTAGAGTATACTAGAATGTCATCTATAAGGTAACCACGAATTTATCCAAATAATCCATAAACACCTTAGTCATCGTATTCATGAAGTATGCAGGGCATTGGTCAATCCAGGAGATATAGCCAAAACTTATACTATCCATAACGCGTAGAGAACGCAATCCTAGAAACATCCTTCACATGACTCCTCAATTGATGATAGCTAGAGAGAAGTTTTATCCTAGAAAAATTCCAACTCTCTTCTTAACTGTCCAAACACGTTGTCGATCCTGACATTGGATACTTGTTTTCGATCTTTTCTTCATTTAGAGCACAATTCAGTGCACTCTCCCGATCTTCCATTTTCATTTTTGATAAACAAGAGCTCCCATGGTGACGCACTAAGTCTTCTCAAAACTCTTCCTAGTAACTCTTCGTTATGCCTTTCCATTTCCCACTAATTCATTAGTAGACATTTGACATGGCCTTTTCGCTATTGGTGCGCTCATGAACTTGATCTTTCGATATGACGGCATCCTAGGTAAATTCTTAGAAATATATCAAAGTATTCTCTGACAACTGGCGCATCTTCTAATTGGCAAATTCCACACTATTATCCATCAACTGGCTAACACAAACTGTCATCACTTGAAACCCCCCTTTTTTCACATTCAGGGTTTTAAATCGATATACATTTCACCAAAATAGCCTTATGTTTGAGCATCCACTAACTTCAAGAATAACGTCAAAGGTCTAAGTATCCAGTCACAATATGCTTTGCTTGGAACTCTACTCACTCAATAAGCACTGAACTCTCAACATCCTGGTTAAATCTAGCACAACTGAGCACTTACTGACAATGACAAATCCTCTTGTTAATAAGCTCACACTAGGTACCACTAAACTAGCCACCCTTGCACATGTATCATTTTCAGGTGAACCATAAACACAAGAATACTCTTAGAGAAACATCTAATCATCATTTTACATTATTGGTTTTCATTCCAATACTTCGTATACCAATGTATCAACTATTTTTGCTTTATTTCTTTCGACAAGGAAACCTTTACATGGAATTCATCACTAATCTCTTTACTTTACAAATAGGGCCACGACATTGCCCTAAATAAACTCATGGCTCCTGACTTCCTTGATTTAGCATTGGCGCTGGGGCTTCGATAGGGACGGAGTTGGGATTGACTTGAACCGACGTGATCACTTTCCTTTGAGGGCACTTATTGGCAAAATGCTCAGGCTTGTGGCAGATATGGTGGAGTTTAAGGCAAACTCTTTTCCTTGAGCATTCATTGTTCAAGACAGTGTCTTCGCTTAGACTCCTTTTCTTCAACTAATTATCTGGGTAAACTTCTCTTGCAACTTTATCGCCTACTCTTGGCATTATATACCGGACTGAGGTGACTTCCGGTATGTTCGCGGCTGTATAAAATATTTGTCTTCTTTGTGGACATCGGTTAGCGTAATGGCCTTTTCTGTGACAGTTGTAGCACTCAATGCTGCTCTTGTTGTGATTCATTACTTCCTGATTCGCAATACATCCCCTAGCAAAATGATCTTCTTCACCATAAAAGGGACCTACTGTGGGCGATGGCCACTTACTGGTTTCCTGATGAAAGCTAATAGAATCAAGGTGCTGTGTTTTTAGCTCTTCAAGCAGCATCTCTTGTGCAACCGACATCCCACCTCTTGTTGACAATTCTCGAGTGACTATGGCCTGTAGATTCTTCCGTTGATGCTGGATCACGGCAGCGACTATCGGATCTAAGGGACATTGAGCTGGATAGTGATCTCGACCTTCATAGAGGTAACATGTGATGTTGCTCATAGCACATTCTCCAGGAGAATGGCTTCCTTCATAGCTGGAGCAATTGATCGCATGCTCATCTGTGGCATGTCCTATTTCTCCACAGCAAATGCGTGTGCTATCTTCTGACTTGTCTAGTTGATAGCACTTCAAAGAACATCGTCTAGATCTCGAACAAGGTACAGGGGTAGCGTCCTTCTCTGAATTCACTATGACCATACCATTCCTTGGTGAAGCAAAGAGATCATTCCAAGTGATATTCTGTGGGGCTTCATGGTTAGCACAATAGCTTTTCAACCATTTCGTGGCAACTCCTCTTAACTAATATGAAGTATATAAGACCTTCTCATCACTTCTGCACTGAGCTATGAATAGCTTCCTTTCAATGGTCTTGAGCCAATCTTCTGCTTCCGAAGGTGAAACATTTCCTGAAAACATTGGCGGACAAGTCCCTATGAATTCTGATAACCTTGAGTCAAACACAGGGATCACAGATAACAGCTCGAGACGCTTTACTGACATTAGTCATATTTTCTATTTGCTTCATCATTGCTTGTATTAACTGAGTCTGAGTAACCAAAAACTCTCTAAAACTCTGCATATCTATCTGTAGTGACGGTTGAAGAACTGATCCATCCTTGGAGTTTCCACTGAGTTGATTTTCACTTCCACTAACTCCATTGCTATCACTATTCTGAACCATCTTCTTGATTACCTCAAAGGGGTTAGGGAAGAGGGAAATAACATAGGTAAGGAGTAAGAATCCTAACACAGGGGAGATAGGTTTAACCCAATCAACTTAGGCAACTATATTAATAACTTGGTATGGTTGCTTATATAAGCCTAAAAGCTTTGCAACACATACTGCACACCCAGCAATCAAGAAGACCCAATTCAACCTAAACAAACAAAATTATCGTCTACATGGGCGACACTCCTATCTTAGGAAACGCGACTCCCACACATGAGTCTCAACTGGCTACTTGAAGCACTGAGTCTTCTAGCACTTGATACACTTCATTGATCCACTCTTCCATGAGCTTGATGATTCTTTCCTTTGTGATCTTTATGGTAGCAGCAGGCACTCGATGCCATCTCCTAAAGTGTGGTATATCGTTTTCTACTTAAGATAACTCAGGTAAGGTTTTAATTCAATTCAGCAGAGGTAAGAGAAAGAAATTTCACAAAGGGAAAAGAAAGAATTTTTGGTAAGGACAGAAATAGAAGAATGAGATAAGTCAAGAACACATTATTCTTCTAGGTTAGGTCTTTTACTTTAGAAAATAATTTTGAAGGACCTATAGGGAAGACCAACTATCTAGGGTTAAGACCTACAGTCAGTATGGCTCTGATACCACCTTTACCGGGACCTGAATATGCAAATCCGGACTCTCTGTGTATACTGCACTAGTAAAAGATCACGCTAGTGCACACAGGCTCAACATCAGAGCATATCACAATCATACACAGTGGAAATAGGATAAAAGACATTATATACTAAATATTACTAGTTGAATGACCTTATGGTCAACTTACGTGACTTTGCCTCGCAAGGCTGAACAACAAATTAAACGGCAATAGAATGAAGACGTAGATAACCCCTCAGTATACTACATGCAACTCACAAGGCTCGCACCCTAAACATTCGTCCCTTCAAGGTACACCTTCTTCAGCACTGGTGATGTTGTAGGCAAGGGTGAGTACATAAAGCACTCAACAAGTTGTGCACAGAATGCAATTCTAACATATCTATATGCAAGGCTTATTCCAAAGGAATGGCTAACAATGGTTATTTTGCAGTAAAGCAGCATTTATGAACACATACACTACATAGATTGAAAAGACAGTAAAACAAATAATAACAATAAATAGATTCAATGATTCTCAAGTAAACCAAGGTTTCCATCCTAAGTCAAGATTTAAATTCCCATGGCAACCTGCCATCCATCACAAGTTTTATTCTGCAAAAATCTAACCCTTGACTATAATTCCCAAGCAATGCTCAGTACCGTGAGCACGGCTATTCGAATAGATTTTACACTCTGCAGAGGTTATGCACTTTACCCATACGACATGATAATCTCTTTGTGCCTGGCCATTTAGCACACTTCCTTTGGTGTGCCGGCAGAGAATCGTGACAAAGACTTTATAATGCTCTGTCTTAACTCGGTACCACCCGCTAAGGTTTCAACATCTTGAAGGACTGGTTACCACAATAGGGCCCCCTCTTGCACCATCTGGGTTCATTAAAAGGGTGAACCTCACCACCCCGGGCGATACCAAATCTAAGACATTGCAAATTAGTCACTAGGCGCCCCATATGTATATGTGGTTGCATGATTGACTCGGTAAAGGCTCGCAAGGTTAAGTCCTTAGAGTTGATCAAAGCAAGACTTGCACATACCCTTCGCCCATTGGGCCCACCCAGGCACACTTGCCCTTGCCACTTGCTCTGATCTAAATCATAACCACCCCAGTTGATTACCAAGCACCACGTGCCATTAACAATTCAATATCGTTGTGTGACATCCATCGCCACAACAACTCAATCTCATCGTGTGACCACACATGACACACAAATTCATAACATTGTTCCATATCCATTAGTCAAGATTATTTATCAATGATTCAAGTATATGTGATGACATGGCATGGCTAAGCAATCTAATCCGATCTAACCATCCCATGTTAATTCTATTATTAACCTACTATAGCAAACCAATCTAAGGTGACAAGTGGATCATGGCATACAATCGACAAGGTAGGGTGTAATTCAAAGGGTATGATACCTAAATCCCAAATTGGATTGAAATCATTTATACTCTTCAATTATCATGCAATATGGTAAAACAAAATAGCAACTTTATAAATATGGGTTCAACATGATCAAAGCACAACTTGTCTTAGGAAAACCCTTATTCACTCTCTGGACCTTGGTCTTGAGTTGACGAATTTTCCTCGAACGCATCGTACAATTTATCGTCTACACGAAACGAAAGAGAATACCAAATAAATACCAAAACAAAGAGCAAACAAACTCCAAAAATCAAATAAAAGCTACTACTAGATAGATCTCAATTTTAAAAATTTCTAGAAATTTGAATCACCTCAATCGGAGTTCGTATGAGGGAGAACGAGCTCTCGGAAGATTCAAAATCCTAAAAATTCAGAAAATTGGAAAATCAGAGAATAACCGAATTATTTTTATAAAAGAAAAACTGACTTATTGCGTCATGCTGACGTCACCACCGAATCAGACCAATCAGCGAGTGACACGTCGCTCGGCACTGTTCCATGGACCTGGTGCACCGTAGACCATGGGCACGGTGCTGTGGACCGGATGATGTCATCGCTGACGTCATCCGCCATGTGCTGGCTCCTGATTCGTCCGGCTCGTGATGCAATCTGGAACACACGCTTCTATCCAACGGCTGCAAGCGAAACCACTGCGTGGCTAAATCTGAGGCAAACATCTAAGATCGGGTGGCTACTATTTACCGAAGGGTTTCACTGTCTCTCTTAATGACGTGGCCCACTCCTGGCGGTCCGATGCTGATCCGACGGCTGGCGGTTGAAGATGGAGAGTACTGCTGACCCCACGACGTGGCTCGATCTGGTGCGCTGGTGAAGGATCCGATGGCTGGTGTTACTCGCGAACAGCGAGGGCGATGCGGCGGCGTAGACTTGCCAGACTTGGGGATGATGACACATCTGACGGCGTTCCCACGCTCTCCGGTGATCACCAAGTGGCGGAGCAGGTGCGGCACGATGCGACGGATTTGGAACCCAACTCGAAGCGGCGGAAGAGACTCTCCAACAGCAGCGATGGCGCGGCGAATGCACACGCACTCCGGTGAGCTCTAGCGCACGAACTACAGCGGCACAAACGTCGAAAGAAGAGGCAATAGATGCGGCGGCTCATGGGGATTCTCGGGATGCCCACCCCCCTATTTATATCCCCAAAGATCGGCAAGAAAAATCGGAACCCTAACCGAACTTCGGTGGTGCGGTGGCTCGGATCGGGACTCCGGACGGCGATTGAGCGAACTCCTCCGCCGTCCGATCCTCGATCAAAGGTCGCGATACTCCATGATGTGGCGCAAAGCGGATCGAAACGGCATCTAACGGCGGCGATTGGATGGAGCTCATTCTATCGCGACTAATCTCACCGATCCTCCCGATCCAACGTCGCCGCCGCTTAGGGTTTCATTTATTGGCGCTTGACGAAGAACCGTCTGATGAAGATCCAACGGCTCGCGATGAATCTTTTGAATCCAGGCAAACAAGTGCCGACAAAGGCGAATGTGCAGTACAAGACAAAGTGTTGGGCTCGACCCAACACTATTCACAATGAGTTACTCGGTTTTTTTCTTTTAAAATAAATACTGAAAATAGTTTTGATTTATTTGAGGCAATTATATTACCAGGAAAATTCCAAGAAAATTCTAAAAAATACTTTGGGACATTCTGGACTCAAATAAAATAGTTTTGGCAAAAATTTATTTTAAGATTAGCTACATATAATTAGTTTTTAACAAAAGGGCAATATACTTAATTTAAAACAATTCCAATAAACTCCAGAAAAATTCAATTACTCCAGAAAATTCACAAAAAGCAAAAATCGCAACAAAACACTTTTAACTAAATAAAAAGCCAAAATTTGGGATGTTACAATAAAGTCATCCCAAACGGTTCAAGTCCAGAACTTTCTGGGAAAAAGTCATCCCAAAAGGTTCAAGCACAGAACCATCTGGGATGAGCCATATTATTATTTTTTTGCCGTCAATATTTTTAAGTTCGTTCTGTAGTCTGTAGAAACATATATGCCATGTATTAAAATTAATCATAACACATACATCACATTTAGTATAATATGCATACACCTGATTAATTTTAATCAATACATCTCAATAATTATAATTAATGCACATCTCATTAATTAATACATCTCATTAATTATAATACATGAACACTTGGTATAAACATGAAGACCTCATGACAACTCCACTTACTTATTCTTTTGTACAAATATTAGCCCTTTGCAACGATTAACACGTGTGTAGCTAGCTTCCTCAGGTTGGTCTTCCTGGATTGTGACATCGGTACCAATAGGTGGCAACTCGTTGAACTGATTATATTCTTCCTCATCTACCACATTCTCGACTCTATTAATCCTCCTTTTTCCCTAAAGAATAACGTGGCGCTGCTTGCTGGACGGGTTGGTTACGTAGAAGACTTGAATAACTTGGTTAGCGAGAACGAATGGTTCGTCTTGGTATCTAACATGTTCGATGTCTATAGTTGTGACGCTGTACTTGTCAACCTTTACGTACTGCAGATTAACCCAACGGCAACAAAATAAGGGGATCTTGAATAGTACATAGTTGAGCTCCCAAATTTTCTCAATGAACCAATAGTACGAGCTCCTCGTTGATCCAGTGGTATTCAGTGCATCGATGCGAACACCGTTGTTCTGGTTTGTGCACTTCATATCCTGATCTCTCATATAAAATATGTTCCTATTTAAGTCATATCCTTTCCATGTTACAACCGTAAAAGCTGGCCCTTTTGCCAATCATGTCAGCGTATCACCTGACATGCTTCCAGTAATGGGTTGTCACTCTTTGAACCATCTGTTGAACTAAAGGTTATGCTGTCTAATGATCTAATACTCCTACCGCGTTGGATTCTCTTGTCGTGGCCAGTTCTTGTGCTCATCGATATACGGGGTCACAACATCCATGTGTTGCAAACTGTGAAATGGGCTTTCGCGCACGCAACCGGACAAGCGTGATTGCATTCCATTTGATGGTCCCGATGCCCTTGAGCCTCCCCTCATGGTGGGATCGAGGCACACTTATCGATTTGACCTGAGCCATATAATCCACGTAGAATTCGATGACCTCTTCGGTTGCATAACCTTCGATAATACTACCATTCGATCGAGATCCATTCCGTACGTAAGACTTGAGAATTCCCATGTACCTCTTGAACGGGTACATGCTACATAGGAACACATTCCCGCACATCTTTATCTCCCTCACAAGGTGAACAATGAGATGGATCATGATATCGAAAAACAATGGAGGCCAAAACATCTCATGATTACATAGAGTCATTACCACCTCGACCTATAGAGCATCTAGTCTTTCGGGATCAATGACCTTCTTAGCAATTTTATTAAAGAAATAACACAGCCTTGTGATTGTTTCCCAGACCTTGGTTGGTAAAACACTTCTAATTGCCACAGGGAGCATCAGTGTCATAAGCATATGGCAATCATGGGACTTCATGCCAGTTAAACTCAAATCGTGCATCAAAATAAGTCTCTTCATGTTGGACGAGTAACTGGATGAAACTTTCACACCATGCAAGCACTGGCACAATTCAGTTCTCTCAGCCTTGGATAGAGTGTAACAAGCAGGTTTCCAGTTGTTCAGCCTTTATCAGTCTCTTTCGGTGCAAACTCAGGTCTGATGTCTATATCGATCAAGTCAAGCTGTGTATTGATACCGTCCTTTATTTTACCCTTAATATTCAGTAAGAGACCAATCAAGCTATCACAGACATTCTTCTCTATGTGCATCACATCGATACAATGCCGAACTTCTAGGTGCTCCCAATAAGGTAGTTCCCAAAATATTGATCTCCTCTTCCACATGCTCTTCTCACGGGTCCTCGATTTACGTCCCTTTCCCAATGCAACATCCAACTTCTTAACCACATCATGAATGTCTGTTCCGCTTAAAGGCTTTGGAGCTAAAGCGTCTTCGGTCGTGCTGTTGAATTGTTTCTTCATCTTGCAGTATGGGTGATTCCTCCTTTTGTACTCTGCCCCGACATGTTAGCAAGGGCAGGATAATCAATTATGGTGAAGAATAACAGACAGTGCAAAGTGAAGTACTCTCATTTGTGAGCATCTCATACCTGTACCCCAGGAGCCCACAATGTGTTCAGATCTTCCACCAATGGTGCTAGGTACATATCAATATCGTTCCCAGGTTGCTTCGAGCCACTACTACAGCGAGGCTTATATCGAGGCCGACGATCACAAACGGTTTTGAAAACCGTGCGTAATATGGAACATCACAGAGCGGTTATGTACTCAAACCGTCGGTGCATATATCCGCGAGCGGTTTTATATTACAGCCGTCGTGATATAAAAATATCACGACGGTTTCTAAATATAACCGTCTCGTGATGGCTATTAAGACTCATTACAGACGGTTTCGAAGTAAAACCGTCTGTGATATCACAGACGGTTATATAACACAACCGTCTGTAATATCTACAGTAATCATTACAGACGGTTATATTTAGAAACCGTCTGCGATATTTCTTGTATCACAGACGTCTGTAATATAAAACCGTCTGTGATAATACCGTCTCCCGTAAAAACAGACCACATGGAAGACCCGACTTGCAATCATATTTGTTCAATCTTTAATTACCCTACCTAGAGTAATCTATCAAGTACATCAACAAATTTTTTCAAAGTACCATGTTCTCCCACCGTGGCACGACGGTGACGCTGCGCAAGAGTATGCCGTTCCGGGTACTCTGCATCGTGGCACGACGGTGACTCTACGCAAGGCCACTTCGTATGGCATGAAGCAAATCACACGCTCGAGTGTGTCCGGTTCGATCAAGCACACTATGGTTACCGAGACCTCGCCATGCTGCCTGCGGGTCTTGGTTGATTTATTAGTCGAGTTCCATCAACATTATCATAAGAAGGGAGAAAAAGCGCTACAAATATTTATATTTTAAGTCTATCCTGATCGGACAAACTGTTGCCACAATGCATATAGGAAGTGCAGATATTCAATTACCACATCTATAACTGGTTGTGCATTGTAAATATCGTTGTAGAAATATTGATGGAAATTTCGAACAACAGCATAAATAATGGAGGTTCTGCTGGGGGTGGGGGAAAAAACGGACGTCACAGACGGTTCTTATTTGTAACCGTCTGTGATAAGTTTACATCACAGACGGTTATTATTTGAAACCGTCTGTGATTAGTTAGTATCACAGACGGTTTTGATGTAAATTTTCTCAGACGGGTGGAAAACCGTCTCTGATGACCTCCTTCATCACAGACCTATTATTACTGACGGTTCACAAAATCGTCTCTGATGACGTTTACGAACCGTCTGTGATGATGATTTCTGTAGTAGTGAGCTTTGGATGAGTATAGACATCAATATGTACTTTCGCTTCATAGATAACCAAAGAGGAAGGTTGTACACACAGAGATTCATAGGCCAAGTGCTATGACAGCTGCTCATGTTACCGAAAGGATTCATTCCATCCGTACTCAATCCGAACCTTATATTCCTTGGATCCATTGTGAATTCTTCATACCTCCTATTGATGTTTCTCCACTGCGTGGAATCAATAGGGTGCCTAATCATTCCATTGTTCTTACACTCATCCGAGTGCCACCGAAACAATTTTGCCTCTTTTGGGTTCGTAAACAAACACTTTAAGCAGGGAATTATAGGCAGATACCATGCCCCCTTAATGGGAGGTCCTTTCGTCACCTCCATGCCCTCGTCGTCGTCATCAGATCTATCTTTACGCTTGTATCGGGATGCGTTGCACAATGGACATACATGCAAGTTTGCATACTCTTTGCGGTATAGGATACAATCATTCGGACAGGCATGTATTCTTTCTACTTCCATTCCCAAGGGACAAAGAACCTTTTTGGCTTTGTACGTGGATCTCGGCAACTTGTTTCTCTCCGGAAGCATATCCACTAATAGACCTAATAGCGTCGTTAAACTCTTGTCGGCTAACCATTGCCTGCCTTTAATTTTAGCAGTTCCAACATGGACAACAACCTTGTATTTTTGGACATGCAACCCGAGAACAAAGGTTTCTCCGAGTCTTCCACCAAGCCTTGGAATTTTATGTACTCCCACTCATCATGGTTTCCTTCTGCATCCCTAGCATCTGATCCAGATTGTCATCAAATGTAATAGTGCGAAATCTCTCTCTCTCTTTTCAGTGGCTGCCATTTCTCCTTGCCAGATATTTTTCCCCCAACCCAGCTCTCCTGCCGACTCCGCTCCATTTTTTCTTTTTGTTGCTCGCTTTCTCCCAGGGCCGGCCGCCGCCTCCAGACTCCCTGTCGACTCCCCCATGATCCTCCCCAGCGTCGTCCCCTCCTCCCTCCGGCAGAGCTCCGCCCCCTGGGCTCCTACTTGGTCAGCGCCCTTTCCTCCTTTCTCCCTTGCCAAGAAGAAGAAGAAGTCGCCAGCAGCAGCAGGAGCCGACACCGGCGTCTGCCTGGCCGGCTGTTCCTCTAGCTCCGGCCGGTGGTGGCGCCCTTCCCCTGGCCGGCGACGCCTCCATCTTCTCCTGCAGCCGACTCCCCTGGCTGCCCTCCACCCAAGCGCCGCTGGCCACCCCTAGTCGTCCTCCCCCTCCGGTGGTCCTTGGCTGCTCCGGCGCCCACTAGCTGGCAACAAGCCGCCCTCCACGGCAGCGAGACCCCCAAGTCAGCGCTGCCTCGGGTCCTCCCAGCCGGCGTTTCTCTTCCTCGAGCCGAGGTGCTCCCTCCCTCCTCCTCCTTGGGTTTGTGAAGGTTTAGCTTGCTCACCATGTGTTCGATGAAATGGCTGTGAGGAGTACGCGTGTGTAGTGACTCTTGTTTGGGCCGATTCGAGATGGTGGTTTGATTGATATTAATCCAATAATGAGATGTGACTTCAGGAGCGTTCATTACTGATTCTACCTTATGCCGATTGATCAATATTTATTTTAAAGCGATGCTAGCTTGATGTCTGATTGCTATGATTTTTACACTTGCCGCACATATGTAAAGAATCCCTTATGAATCTGGAGAAGTATATGGAATCAGAATGATACATGATTAAACTTGCTTGCTTCAGTGTGTTGTCTAGCCAAGTTGATCTTCATTACCTTAAATTATTTAACTGAAGTGGAATGTCTAATGTAATTCCTGAAACAATTTAATGATCACATTCGTAAGCTAGTTGTGTGTAGAACATGCTATAGGCTCGTATCTTATCATTAATGTGTCCCCAGGTTCGTAAATAAAAGCATATTTATCAACATGGTGTTCTGTCTAAACGTTTGGACTACTTTTATTGATGCTGATAACTAAATCGCAGATAATTAGTTTTTCTTTGGTGTGTATCGACTTTTGAGGGGGTGTTTGCATATTTATTTTTAATTCTTTTGTTGTGTGGAAGTGGGAGGGATGATGGTTAGTGGAATTGGATTTTGGTGGGACTAATCTCTATTGCTCTATCTGCTTGCAGTGCAGTAGATCATTTTAAAAAGCAAGTTTGGTCGTTTGGTTTGCTATTAACTTATTTGCATGAAAACTTGACTTTGTAGTCACCCAAATGCACATGCTGGATTAGTCTCCGAAATGCATTGTAAATGAATCCGTTCGAATGAAAACAGTTGTAGTGTGCATTATATGATTAACTCGATTGTGTTTAGCAACATGTATATGGACATCTGTAGGTTTACTTGGATGCCCAGTTGCCCTTTTAATGATCAGCTGGTACTGCTTGAGCTAGTCTGTTGTTTTGCAGCTGTTTCTGTCAAAAACAATAAAACATTAGCACTAAGATAAAACATATATTTGACTTGATATCACTGTTTTATGCTTATGTTCTTACCCATGGCAGCACTTAAATGATTTCTTTGGTCGCTTGTATCGAGTGGGCATAAAAATTCAGTTGGATGGATATTGTTTATTTGTAGGGAAGGTTCTGTCGGGAGTGGCCTCAACCGCATGCCACTCCATTCTCCATCGGTAAAGGCAAGTACACCGAGTTGTGTGTTTAATGGAGTTGTTCGTTATTATTTATCTGTTCATAGCTAATTTGTATTGATTGTGGCAAGTATGAGTTATATTGGTGATCGTCCCTTCGCGGACATGATTAGCCCTTGGATTCGGGTGGTCACTAGTAAGCCTTAATCTCGGTGAGTTTACTGTACCTTTGTTAATATTGCAGTGAGTAGCGAGAATGGGTTACGGGGATACTCGTGGTTAATTTACAAGAGATGTATTTAATTATGCCTTGTCTCGGGAATTGAGTTGAGTATGATGATTGAAATATGTTTTAGTTGAGAATTGATGATTGAAATGTGTTTTACTTGAGAATTGATGATTGAAATTTGTTTTAGTGAACACGAAAGTCCTACCTCGTAGTCTCATTCATCGAGGTGAATGAGAGCGAGACAGTAAGAGTAGGCACCTTCCACGGGATGGAAGGGATGTGAGGGTGCACACCGACGGGTGGGCACTCGGCAGTACCGGTACGTGCATTGAGAAGAGCATTCATGTGCATTGCATCTTTAATAATGAGTTTTGTGGTGATGGTATGTCAGGGAAGATTGATTTGAATTTGATGAATGAGTGCATTTCATTACTTGCTCTCAGTTATTGCTTTAAATGGGTATGAATGCTTGTTGTCCGGATATTGTTTTATTTACATTACTTGCTCTCAGTTATTGCTTTAAATGGGTATGAATGCTTGTTGTCTGGATATTGTTTTATTTGCATTACTTGCTCTCAGTTATTGCTTTAAATGGGTATGAATGCTTGTTGTCCGGATATTGTTTTATTTGCATTACTTGCTCTTAGTTATTGCTTTAAATGGGTATGAATGCTTGTTGTCCGGATATTGTTTTATTTGCATTACTTGCTCTTATGGTTAAGTTTTTGTTTTACTTACGATAAATTGGGTTTATTATTCTCGTGTACTTTGCTGAGTTTAAACTCACACTTGTTATTTAATGTTTGTAGGTGTTTTGAAGACGGCATGCATGGATGGGGGTAGTAACACAATCACGTTGCATCACCATCATTCCATCATATCAATTATAGTTCTGTTCTAGCTCATGCAAAATTTTTGTAGAAGGTTGTTTGCAGTTATGTTTAATAAATTCCCTGTCCTGTAATAATTATGTGGTGGAGTTTATTAAATTTCTATAGAATGCGTGATTGGTTAACTAAGGACCTGCTAGAATGATATTATTCTGCAAATGTTTTCTGCCTGTTGAGTGGATATCCTAGTTTTAGGGGAGGTGCTGACGAAATTTTTAATAATTTTTACAACCTCCTAGTTGTTAGCTTACTTGCGAATATTTATTCGTTGTGATTTGTAATTGGTGGTGCTAGAGGGTGTAACATTCGGGGCACGGGGTGCCGGGGTGTTACATCAAAAGTACAGTCGATATCATCCGGAGTATCATTGACTTCGTTGATGATATCTAGAGATCGTCGACTTCGTGAACAATGGTAGTACTACTTGGTCCCTGCGTAATTTGCTCTTCACTATGACTGGTTGTAACACCCCAATTTTTGCTTTTCTTCCATTTAAATGGTATTTTGAGTTTTTGGGAATTCCTGGAATTTATTTGGATTTATTTGGATTTAATTGGATTTATTTTGAATTAAGCCATTTATCAAATTAATTAAATAATAGAAAAGTTAAAATAAAATTTTGCTGGAAATATTTTATTTGAGTCACAAATGTCCTAAAATATTTTTGAGAATTTTTCCAGAATTTTTCTGGTATTTTTAATGCCCCAAATGAATTATTTTAATTTCGGGAATTATTTTAATAGGAAAAAGATTAAAAGTCGGATGAACAGTGTTGGGCCGAACACTGTGCGGCCCGTTCCAGAAAAACCCTAGCGCAGTGGCCGTCCGATCTTCATCCGACGGTCCACGATGCGCCACGCCGCTTTATCCGAATCATCACGGACTCATGCCCAGACCGTGTGGGCCTCGGTTTCGCTTTTCACGGACGCCGAGGGGCTATTTATTGCGCCGCCACTGGTTGTGATCCCCACCTCGCCGCACTCCACCAGACACGCGACGCCGCCGAGAGCCGCCGCCTCGCCGACGAGCTCGCCAAGTCCCAAACCATCCGCCGTGATTCTTTGACCCGCTCCGCTGTCGCCGTCCATCCTCCGCCGCCGCCCGATGGCAATTGCGGACTCAGCCAGCGCCGCGCCGTCGGAGCATCATCAGACGTCGCCGGAGGACCACAGAAACGTCGCGCCGCACGTCGTCTTCGTCTCCGGTGAAGTAGAGCCGCCGCGCCGTCGCCGCCGAGTCGAGCTTCCACAACCGTCCGATCACGCATCAACGACCCGGATTCCGCCACGTCGCCTTGAAACAGTAAACCCCAACTTCTAACCTCAACCGTTAGATGCAGATCCGAGGGCAGCCGTAGTGCCACGTCGCTATTCACTGTGCGCGTGACGCTGACAAGGCGGACCCACACGTCAGTCGCACCGCACGAGCGACTGTGCGCGCGTGTCACTGACAACACGGGCCCACACGTCAGTCGCACCGCACCGTGCACTGTGCACACGAGACGCTGACAGCACGGGCCCACTCGTCAGCCGCACGCACCGTGCGTGTGACGTCACCGTTGACGTCATGCTGACGTCACGGTGGGACCCACTTGTCAGCCAGATGGCCGAGCCCTGCTGACGTCACGATAACGTCATGCTGACGTCAGCACGGGGCCGGTCAGGGATGACGTCAGCAAGGCTACGTGTCACTCTCTGGTGGCGACACGTGTCAAAGATGACGCAATAATTAGTTTCCCGAAAAGAAAATATTTATTTAATTCGGAATATTGATTTTAAATATATTTTGAAACTTCAAATGCTTATAACTTTTGCGTTTTAACTCCGATTTGAGTGATTCCAATTCCTATAAATTTGTAAAATTGTGATCTTTCTGTTTATGAATTTTATTTGAATTTTTGAGCACTGTTTGTCTACTGTTTATTTATTTTATTGTTTTGTGTTTACGATACGCGTAGACGTTGAAGTACCCGAAGGTTTCGAGGGAGAAGTTCTGACCCAGGAGCAAGCTCAGGAGCCAGAATCAGTACTTTTTGAAGGCAAGTTGTGTTTGATCATGTTGAACCTATCATAGAAAAATTATTTCGATTTAATTTATTGCATGCTAATTTAGTAAAAATTGGTTTGAATGAATTTTGGGATTAGTTAAATGCCTAGTTGCTGTATGCCACCTTGTCGTATATAATTGTAGGCCATGAATCATTTGTCACCCTAGGTTGTGGATTAATAGTTGGACATTAATTATTGGCCAACATGGGTTGAGTAGACCGTAAGTAGTATGCTTAGCCCTGCCACGTGGAAATTTCATGATTTTGGAATACCAAAGTTAATATTGACTTAATGAGATATGGAATGTATTTTGAGTTGATGATGGCACGTGGTGCAATGGTAAAGAACCGGGGTGGGAAAATGATTTAGACTGAGGCATGTGGCAAGATTGTTTCTGGTGGGCCAAGAGTGGCAACTGGGCGGTCGTATTTGGTTTTATTGGTTTTGGATATTTAAGGTCATTCTTGGTTAGTCTTGCCTCGGTCGACTAAGGACTTAACCTCGCGAGCATTTGAACTGAGTCTTTCATACAACCACAAGCTCCGTAATGGGACGGACCTAGCTGAGTAAACTGGGAAATCTATTCTTTGGTACTGTCGTGGTGGTGTGGGGCCCGGAGGACCGGGTGAGAACTCACATGGCGCAAGAGGGGGGCCCTGGGTGTGGTAACCAGTCCCTCTAGTGTTGAAACCTTAGCGGGCAGTACTGGGTTTAGACGAAACTTTGGAAAGGCTTTGTTACGGTTATTTGCCTTGGTGGTATTTGACTGTATCTTGTGGGTAAAGTGTATAACCTCTGCAGAGTGTACAACCTATTCGAATAGCCGTGCTCACGGTATTGAGCATCGCTCGGTGATTACAGTCAAGGGTTAGATTTTCATGAAAATGACTTGTTTATGGAAAATGCTTGGGTTGGTGATGATGAATTTGACTTAGGATGGAAAAATGATTTACAATTGAAATGTTTGTGAAAGCTACTATTCCTACTACTGATTTACTGCTTTGCAAATTACTACTGCTTATCTTGAATGCTGTACTGCACATGAACCATAGCCTACCCTTTGTACTAAACCATGCATGTAGCCTATTAGCATTGCATTCTGTGCATGACTTGCTGAGTGCTCAAAGTACTCACCCCACAACAACACAACTTCAGTTGAAGAAGAAGCAACCCCTGCTCAGGAGGAGGAGTACCAGGAGGAGCCGACGAACTAGGGAGCGAGCCCAGTCAGTTGCCTGTGGCAAATTGGTTGGCGCCACGAGTTTATTTTGATTCCGCTGCATTTGAATATTTTAATAAGTCTTCGCCCTGCGAGGCGTATCTTTGTAACTTGACCATAAGGTCAATCAACTAGTTTGAGTATTTAATTAAAGTACTTATTATTTCGTTGGTTATGTCTATGATATGTACCAATGTTGAGACTGTGGGCACTAGCGCGATCCTGGACTAGTGCTGAATACACAAAGGGTCCGGATTTGCATATTCGGGTCCCGACACTGGTCCAACATGTATACCCCCTTTTAAAACCCCGTAGAATCAAGTGTGCTTCAATCTGTGTTGGGTTTTGAAACATCCTCAAATTCTCAGAGTCAATGCATGGACAAGGCATAAATTCCGCCCCCTTGTTCAACATATCTTCCTCTACTGCTCTTCTAAAAGCGGAGACACCATTAATGTACTCGGCGCTCACACAGTCTCAGCATACATCCAGCTTCGGTCCATCTGTGCTACATATGTGACAATAGGTGTTAAATGATGAATTAAGTACTCTAGGAGTGCTCATGCACACATGTACTATATATAGGATACATTTCAACTTGCAGATTAACTTATATAGCTCTTAACATCAGAAAAGAATGAATGGATATGTAAACATATGGATGTAAGAAGGAATTACTAATTTATATCAAAATGTACAAATGGATTTGCACAAAGATATAGAAAATGTATCTACTTTACATAACAGAGAACAAATGTATCTACAACAAGCTAGATCTAGAAATTAACCAGCTTCATTTCCCTCTTTACCAAGCTATATCTTAAATATGACACAAATTTTAACCAATTACCAAGCTAGATGTAGAACTCAGCTTCATTTCCTTCTTTACAAGCTAGAGCTAAAATATAATTCAAATTTCAAGTAAATACTAACCTTAGATGACCTAGAGCACAAGGATCTACAATTACTCCTCCAAATCTAAGGTCTCTTTCACCAGAACACCTCTCAATCACAGCCACCTCAGAAATATCAAGGAAACCCTAGATATACAGAGGTAATCGAGGCTCTCTGTTCTTATATATTTAGCAGAATTGATCATCACAGATGGTTTGTGCACAAAATAGTCTGTGATGATCTAATCGCAGACGGTTTTATCCACAAACCGTCTGTGATGTCACTTGACATCACAGACAGTTTGTAGATCAAACCATCTGTGATGATAATTGTAGATAGTTTTACCACAAACCGTCTGCGATGTCCCCCTTCATCTTCCCAATGTAGCCATGAGTAGCGTTTCGAGTTGATCTTTCCGTCTTCTAAGAGAATGAAAACCATCTATTCAAATTCCACTTTGAAGACCATGTTCCAGACAGTGTTTCGTTTCCCCAATATAGATCGTTAAATACACTTCTGCAGCAATATATATGAACAGAGAGCCTGATCTACCACCTAGTTCTATACTTGATCGAGTAAACAAAAACATCCCCTCTGTTGCTGCCATGAGCAACAAGGACATCCCTGTCTCCTCTGGTGGCTCCGCCTCCCAACCTCTGATGAAGGCTCCACTATTGCCACCGGCTTCGCCTCCAGTACCGTCGGCAAACCCCCTTCCACCACCATCATCGACTTTGCCTCTGGGACCCCTGCGGCAATGGCTGTGATGCCACACCGGTGCCATATCGATGAATACGCTAGCTGCCAGTTACTTGTCGCCCGCTGCGTTGTGCAGTACTACTCCGGCCGCCTCCACCTCAAGCGTCGTCGTCAGGCAGAAGCGCCCGCCGCCAATATCCTCTGACGACGATGATGACGATAGCTATGACTTGTTGGAGGGCTATCGTGATGGTTGGGAGCTGCAGGATGACCCAGACAGAGCTGGCTCGAACAAGGACTCCGACGGTCGCAGCAACGATGACGACAACTCCGGCGACGGTGACAACTAGATCGACTAATTAAGTAGTGTTTCCCAGTAGTGATCATTTGTAGGGAAACTTTTGTATATTATTGCAAGAAGGTTGTAATTAATTCTCATATATATAATGCAAGAAGATAGTTCTTATATTGTGATATGCATGTAAGGCTAAGGCATGTTTCACGCGTTTACTGTTTTGAAGTATTCATTAACAGCGGGGGCTCAACATTCATTTATTGGAATTGATCATCACAGATCGTTTGTGGATAAAATCGTCTATGATATTTCCATCAACACAGACTATTTTATCCACAAACCGTATGTGATGTTATACCTATCATCACAGTCAGTTTGTCAACAAAACCGTCTGTGATATTTCTCTCATCACAGACGGTTTTATTCACAAACCGACTGTGAATTTCTCGCTTTCATCACAAATGATTTGTAGATGAAACTATCTGTGATAATCCAACATCATAGATGGTTTCAACCACAAATCGTCTGCGACGTGCCTGAAACACATCACAGATGGTTTTAGTAAAAAACCATCTATGATGACGTGCTAATATAACCCCTTTTGTAGTAGTGCAACTTCATGCAAGAATGATTTAGAAATTAGTCTCATGACTTACGACTAGTGTAACTACTAATGAGGTCATAATTGTTCAACAGTACAAATAAGTATTGCTTTCACCCCATATAAATAATTCAATCATCAAGTAAAATATTAATTATCGATCGATGAATGTTGAATTATTTAATTTAGTAGATTATTTGGTTGTAGTCAAGTATTATTAGAGTGGCACGAAGATTGGTTAATTAATTTGATCATAGAAAAATATCAATTGTCAGCTAGCGGTTTGATTTAAAACACACACTAAAAAAATCAAAATACGCCTTCACTATACAAAAGCGTATTTCTGATTTTTCGTCCTTTTTCAAAATCGACACTAATAAAATGCATATTACTTTTGCTAGGAAACTCCAAATCTGGTGAATTTTTTTTTAAATTTGTGTAAAATCATGTAGATTCTAAATATGCAAAAAATCTTTTAGTTTTAGTCACTGTGTAGTAAATGAGCTCAAATTTAATCTATAAGCCTAAAATGTGTATTGTGCAAAATATTCATAAATCAAGTCTAAAAATGATGCAACCAATTTACATGTATTATTGAGGCCATGAGAATTCCAAATACGTAAAAATATCTAGATTTGGGCTTAGTTTGTATCTAATGCGTTTGTAGATGAATTTCAATACATTTATAGTTCAAAAGCTCATAACTAGTACAAATAAATCCAAAAAATTGTGAAACCTTTTGCAAAATTCAAGATTAATCATGCTCTATATACTATGTAAATTTTTGTGTATTTTTTATCATGCTACAAACTGAGGTTTCATCGGTACTTATTCATGGCTCTATCTTTATTTACTTAGACAATACTTCTTGCGAAACCATTGACAAGCAGCATTGGAGGGAATTGTGTAGTTAGGTATGAATGCTAAATTAGTGAGTCTTTTATAGATCATGGCATCTAGTAAGTGATATGGTTTGCTTAGAAGATAGATGTCCTTTATAGTGGTTATTCTAGGAATTGTACGATTGGCCCTCACTTCATTCACATATGCACGATTCTCACATGTATGTTGCCGTTGGAGTGTATGCGCAAATCGTGACAATATGTGAGAGGTTCTGGACTAGGTGATGTAATTGGTACTCTAATCAACCAAAGCAACACCAATTGTTCAACAAGCAAGATAAGCACCCTCCTTTGACCATGTTGATCCCATTATTTTACACTGTTTATGTTGTTTTATCAAACTATATGCATATGTGTTTGTTAATGATAAATTTTCTATGTTGTTGGTACCTGTAACATCCCAAAAATTGCCCTTTAACACTAATTATTATTGTTTTATTACAATTTGGGTATTTTGAGATTTTTCTAGATTTATTAGATTTTTCTAGGATTTATTTGAAATTATTTTAGATTAAGTATATTGGCCTTTTGTTGAAAAGTAAGTAAATATAGATAAAATAAAAATATAGTTTTGCTAAAAATATTTTATTTGAGTCCAGAATGTATCAAAGTATTTTTGAGAAGTTTCTAGGATTTTTCCTAGTATTTTTATTACATAAAATAAACCAAACTAATTTTTGTAATTATTTTAAACCAAAAACCCTAGAAAATCCATTGGAACAGCACTGGGCACCTGTGTTAGGAGGAAACTGTGTACCAGTGCAAGCGGGAGCAATACCTGAAGCAACAGTGCATGGTAGAATAAACCATATCACTGCAGATGAAGCTCAAGAGGCACCGAACGTTGTATTGGGTAAGCTCTTGGTTAACTGAGCACCTGCTACAATTTTATTTGATTATGGAGCTTTGCATTTGTTTGTTTATTGGAGTTTTGTGATGAAGAATGGGTTTGATATTGAGAATCTTAAATGTGTGCTTTTAGTCCAAGCCCCAAGATCTAAACTTCGGTCTAGTCTTGGATGTTTGGGAGTTAAGTTGCTTATGGATGGGACAGAATTCCTAACAAATCATATATTTTTGGATACCCAGACCTTAGATGTCATCCTTAGAATGGATTGGCTCTCCAATCATAAAACTGTTTTGGATTGTGGTTAAAGGATGGTATCTCTAGAAAGTCCTAGTGGCAAGAAAGTGGAAGTTCATGCAACCGTAGTTCGTGATAGGCAGTTACTGATTAACATTGTAAAAGTTGCTAACAAAGAGAATGTGCCAGTTGTGAGAGAATTTCTAGAATTTTTCGTGAAGATTTACTAGACATGCGGCCAGATCGGATTGAATTCATTATTGAGTTAGTACCAAGAACAGCACCAATAGCGAAGAGGCCGTACCGTATGCCAACAGACGAGTTAGTTGACATGAAGAAGCAGATTGAGGAATTGCTCGAGAAAGGTTTTATTCGACCAAGTTCTTCCCCATGGGGAGCGCTAGTTCTGTTCGTCAGGAAGAAAGATAGAAGTTTAAGGATGTGTATTGATTATCATATAGTTAATGAAGTGATGATCAAGAATAAGTATCCCTTACCCAGGATTGATGATTTGTTTGATTAGTTGAGACGAGCAGGAGTTTTCTCCAAGATGGATCTTCAATTAGTATATCATCAACTGAAGATTCGAGCAGAGGATATTCCTAAAACTACATTCTCTACATGATATAGACACTATGAGTTGATAGCCATGTCTTTGGACTAACGAATGCACCTGCATACTCATGAACATGATGAATAAGGTATTTAAGGATTATTTGGACAAATTTGTGGTTGTCGTTATAGATGACATTCTTGTATACTCCAAGACAAGAGAAGATCATGCGGAGCATTTGAGATTGGTTTTGGAGAGGCCGCGACAGCAGCAGCTATATGCTAAGTTCAACAAGTGTGATTTTTGGAAGGAAAAGGTGGAATTCCTTGGCCATGTAATGACAGCTAAAGGAGTCGCTGTTGATCAAAGCAAGGTAGAAGCTGTGCTACATTGGGGACCAACCAAAGTCGGTTACCCAGATCCGTAGTTTTTTGGGAATGGCAAGTTATTACTGTCGGTTTATAGAAAGATTTTCGACGATTGCTACACCTCTTACGAAATTGTTAAAGAAAGAGAAAAAATTTGCATGGACGCCAGAGTGCGAAAAGAGTTTTCTAGAGTTAAGCAGTTAACATCAGCACCTGTATTAGTATTGCTAGATATTTAGAACGAATTCGACATATATTGTGACGCATCAAGGTAGGGTCTCGGATGTGTGTTAATGTAGAATGGCAAGGTTGTCACCTATGCGCCGAGGCGCTTAAGGCCGCATGAGGAGATTTATCTAACGCATGGCCTCGGAGTTAGTCGCCATAGTGCATGCTTTGAAAATGTGGTGTCATTATCTCATTGGAAATATATGTGAGATATATAAAGACCATAAGAGTCTAAAATATATATTCACCCAAATGATCTCAATATGAGGCAAAGAAGATGGCTCTAATTGATTAAGGATTATAATGTTGGAATCCATTATAATCCTAGAATAGTTAATGTGGTAGTGACACATTGAGTCGGAAAAGCCATAGTGTAAATATGATGGTAGTGAGCGATCAACCGAATTGTGTGAAGAGTTTCGGTTAAGATTGGAAGTTGTTCCACAAGGATTTGTAGCTGCTTTGGAAGTGAAGCCAACGCCGAGGATCAAATCGAGATGGGTAAAATGATTATGAGAAAATCGGCAACATCAAGTCCAAGAAGGAGGAAGGCTTAGCGGAAGATTTCACTGTGGATAAACAGGGAACAATGTGGTTTAAAGGTCAAATTTGTGTGCCAGATAAGAAAGAACTTAAGTAGTTGATTCTTGAAGAGGCTCATGATTCTAAGTATTCCATTCATCCAGAAAGTGCTAAAATGTATCAAGATCTTAAAGGAAGATTTTGGTGGCCTAATATGAAGCGTGAGGTAGCAGAGCACGTTGCATTGTGTGAAATGCAAAAGCCATGCACCAAAAGCCCGCTGGTTTGTTGCAACCACTAAAGATTCCAGAGTGGAAATGGGAGGAAATTGGAATGGATTTCATTACAGGTTTGCTCAAGATTCAGAAAGGCTATGATTCAATATGGGTCATCATTGATCGATTGACCAAAGTTGCTCACTTCATTCCAGTGAAGACAACTTATTCAGGGGATCATTTGGCAGAACTATATATGTTGAGGATTATGTGTGTTGCATGGGGTGCCCAAGAAAATTGTGTTAGATAGAGGTACCCAATTTACCTCAAGGTTTTAGAATTTCAGCACAGCATATCATCCACAGACAGATGGGCAGATAGAAAGACTTATTCAGATTTTGGAGGATATGTTGAGAGCTTGTGCGTTAGCTTACACTATGTCACGGGACAGATGCCTGCCATATGCATAATTCAACTATAACAACAATTATCAGTTAGCTTGCAAATGTCACCATTTGAGGGTTTGCATGGTTGTTCATGTCGCACTCGCTGAATTGGAATAAAACGGAGAGCATTCGGTGTTTGGGCTTGATATTCTCAAAGAAGTCGAGGAGCAAGGTTGCTATGATCGATAAATGTTCAAAACAACACAATCAAGGCGTAAGAGTTACACCGATAAGCATCACCACGATTTGAGCTTTGAGACAAATGATTTCAGATATATCGAGTTACTCCTCTTAAAGGTGTCAAAAGGTTTCACACCAAGGAAGCTTGCGCCAAGATTTGTTGGACTGCTCAAAATTTTGAGCCATCGAGGAAAGGATGCTTATCAGTTGGAATTGTCGCAGTCATTAGTAGGAGTGCATGATGTGTTTCATGTATCGCAGCTCAAGAAGTGTCTCAGGGTGCCAACCTAGCATATGCCATTAGAAACAATTGAGTTGCAAAAAGATCTAACCTACAAGGAGCAGCCGATCAAGATTTTGGATGTGATAGAGTGCAGGACCGAAAATAAGTCTGTCTGATTTTGCAGAGTTCAATGGAACAATCACTCAAGAAATGAAGCAACCTAGGACCGTGAAGAGGACTTGAAGTCAGAATTCCCAAACTAGTTCTCTAGATAGCCCTGAATCTCGGGGTCGAGATTTAGTTAAGGCGAGGAGGTTTGTAACATCTCAAAAATTGCCCTTTGATACTGTTTATTATTGTTTATTGCAATTTGGGTGTTTTGTGATTTTTTTGGATTTATTAGATTTTTTTGGGATTTATTTGAAATTATTTTAAATTAAGTATATTGACCTTTTGTTGAAAACTAAGTAAATATAGATAAAATTAAAATAAAGTTTTCCTAAAATATTTTATGAGTCTAGAATGTCTCAATGTATTTTTGAAAATTTTCTAGGATTTTTTATTCCTTAAAATAAATCAAACTAATTTCTATAATTATTTTAAGCCAAAAACCCAAGAAAATCTATTGAACAAGATGGGTTGAAGCCCAAAGACTGCAGCGCCGAGGCCTAGTGTCGTGGCGGCTAATCAAGACTGTGTGTCCACCCGCTCTACCCACCTTCCAGATGATTCCGCGCGACAGTTGGATCGGGATCGTGTGGCCTTCATCAAGGCGCGTCGCAGCGAAACCCTAGAAGCAGGTGAGCCATCGGATTTGCATCGCACGGCTAGGATTAGATTATGCCGTTTTGGCCGCATTCAATCCAGACCGTCAATCTACTATGGGCGATTGACTTCGTGTTAGCTCCAGATTGCGCGTGACCGTTTGATAAGCATCGGACGGCTGGGCGTCGTTGTGTTCATGCAAGACTCGGACCCGCGCCACCGTGTCACCGTGGGACTCGGGATGCATGCCCATCTCCTGCACGCCTCCTGAGGGCTATTTAAGCCGCTGCCCCGTGCACTCTGAACTCATCCCCGCACACTGCATCACCGCCTAGTCTCGCCGCCTGTACTCGCTGCTTGCACCGAGAGCTCACCGGAGTTTGGCCTCGGATCTCTTCATCTTCTACCACCATCAAGCCACCACTCGCCATGTTGGTCCTACATCCGAAGCCCCCACGTCGAGTCGAATCGAGCCCATTGTTCCATGTCACTGAGAACTCACCGGAAAGCCACCAGCCGAGTCATCATTCCCAAGACCGGTGAAGCCATGCTGCCATGCCACCATCACCAGAATCAAAGAATGCCAGCCATCAGTTCTTCCACCGATGCGGCAGATCGAGCCACATCGCCCCTGTGAAATAGTAAACTCCTCAGGTATCATCCATCGTTAGATCTAAGTTAGATGCTCAAGATTGCACCGTGCGAGATCGTGATCAGTGGCCATTCGATCTCCACTGTGTGGAATGGATCACATTGCGTGGTGCATGACATTAGCGATGACATCAGTAGGTGCATGGCACAGTACCGTGAGTCTACGGTGGACCCGCCGGTCTGGTGCACCGAGTCCACGACACAGTGCTGAGCCATGTGGCATGTTCTGATTTGTCCGGTTCGGTGCTGACATTAGCATTACGCAATAAATCAAATTTTCTTTATAAAAATAATTCAAATATTATTTGATTCTCCAATTTTTAGATTTTTATGATTTTTGAATCTTCTGAGAGCTCGTTCTCCCTCATACGAACTTCGATTGAGGTGATTCAAATTTCCAAAAAAATTTAAAATTGTGATATATTTAATGGTGAATTACATTTGATTTTTGGAGTTCATTTGCTCTCTATTTTGGAATTTATTTGGTTTTCTCTCTCGATTCGTGTGGACGTTGAGTTGTGCGATGCTTCGGAGGAGGATCCGTCAACTCAAGATCAGATTTCAAAGCAAGACCAAGACCTTTACCAACGCAAGTTGTGCTTTGATCATGTCGAACCCATGTTTACAAAGTTACTATTTTGTTTTACCATATTGCATATTATTTCATGTACAATTATTTTCAATCTAAATTGGGACTTAGCTATCATACCTTTTGATCAATACCCTACATTGTTATTTGTATGCCATGATCTATTTATCACCCTAGATTGGATCACTATAGTTGATTAATATTAAAGTCAACATGGGATGGTTAGATCCTAGTAGTTGCTTAGCCTTGCCACATCATCACATGTACTCGAATCATTGATATTTAATCTTGACTAATAGAATATGAAACAATAGTAGCCATCATAGCACTTGGCCAATGAATCTCTGCGTCTACAACCTTTCTCCTTGTTTATCTATGAAGCGGAAGTACATTTTTCTATCTATACTCATCCGAGGCCTAAAGCAACCTGGAAACGATATTGATGTGTACCTAGTACCATTGGTGAAAGATCTGAACACATTGTGGGCTCCTAGGGTATAGTTGTGGGATACTCACAAACGAGAGTACTTCACTTTACACTGCCTATTATTCTGCACTATAAATGATTATCCTGCCCTTATTAACTTGTCAGGGCAAAATACAAAAGGAGCCAAAGTCTGTACTCACTGCTTGGATGATACAAAGAATGTGTGGCTAAATTACTCACACAAAACCATGTACATGCATCACCTTAGGTTCCTTAGGAGGAATCACCCATATCGCAAGATGAAGAAACAATTTGATAGAACGATCAAGATGATTTAGCTCCAAAGCCTTTATGCGGGACAAATATTCATGATATGGTTAAGAACTTGATGTTACGCATGGAAAGGGATGTAAATCGATGACCCATTAGAAGAGCATGTGGAAGAAGAGATCAATATTTTGAGACCTACCTTATTAGGAGCACCTAGAAGTTCAACACTACATCGATGTGATGGACGTAGAGAAGAATGTCTATAAAAGCTTGATTGTCTCTTACTAAACATTAAGGGTAAAACAACGGATGGTATCAATGCATGGCTTGACTTGATCGATACGGGCATTAGACCTGAGTTAGCACCAAAAGAGATCGATGAAGGCCAAACATATTACAAACCTGCTTGTTACACTCTATCCAAGGCCAAGAGAACTGAACTGTGCCAGTGCTTACGTAGTGTGAATGTTTCATCCGCTTACTCATCCAACATGGAAAGACTTTTTTTGATGTAAGATTTGAGTTTAACTAGCATCAAATCTCATGATTGCCATGTGCTTGTGACACAAATGCTCCCTGTGGCAATTAGAAGTATTTTACAGAGTAAGGATCGGGAGACAATCACAAGGCTGTGTTATTTCCTCAACACAATTGCTCAAAAGGTTATCGATCCCGAAGGACTAGATACTCTACAGGCCGTGGTGGTAATGACTATGTAATCTTGAGATGTATTTCCCCTCGTTGTTTTTCGATATCATGGTCCATCTCATTGTTCACCTTGTGAGGGCGATAAAGATGTGCGGGTCCATGTTCTTGTGTAGCATGTACCCATTCGAGAGGTACATAGGAATTCTCAAGTCCTACATATAGAATCGATCTCGACCGAAGGGTATCATTATCGAACGTTATGCAACAGAAGAATGTCATTGAATTCTGCGTGGATTACATTGCTCAGGTCGAACCAATAGGTATGCCTCGATCCCGCCATGTGGGGAAGCTCCATGGCATCAGGACCATCGGAAGGAAAGCAATCATGCCTAATCCAATTGCATGCGCTAATGCCCATTTTACAGTTTTACAACACATGGCTGTTGTGGCCCCGTATATTGATGAGTACAAGAATTGGCTATGGCAAGAGAATCTGTCGCACTAGGAGTATTGGATCATCGACAAAGATAACCTTCGGCTCAACAATGGTTGAAGGAGCGACAACCCATCAATGAAAGCTCTTCTGGTGATACGCTGACATGGTTGGCGAAAGGGCTAGCATTTATGGTTGTAATATGGGAAAGATACGACCTAAATGGGTACACATTTTGCATGAGAAATCAGGACATGAAGAGCACAAACCAGAATAGCGGTGTTCACAAAGATGCACTGAATGTCGCTAGGTCGATGAGGAGCTCGTTTTATGGGTTCATTGAGGAAATTTGAGAGCTTGACTACATATTATTCAAGATCTCCTTATTTTGGTGCCGTTGAGTTAACCTACGGCATGTGAAGGTTGACAAGTATGGTGTCACTACTATGGACTTCGAATATGTCGGATACCAAGACGAACCATTTGTTCTCGCTAACCAAGTTGTTCAAGTCTTCTACGTAAACCCATCACAACTAGAAATCCGGGCTTTTGCCACGAAACTTTTTACAACACCATAAATTTTGTTGCATTAGAGTGGTGTTATTGCCTCGATTTGGAAAATTGTGGCGATACATCCAATATATTACCACGAATTACTGTGCGTTGAGATATTGTTAATTATCGTGGCAAAAGGTTGGTCGTATTGCAACAAAAAAATAAAATCATTGCATTAAATAAGATTTTATTGCCACGGGTAAATTTTGTTTCCATAATATTTTATTTCGTGGCGAGTTTTAATTTTGTAGCTACGATTTCTTTTTTACGTGGCAATAAGTCTACATATGGATCACGACATGTATCGGACGAATCCTGTAGATTCAGCCCAGCCCATGCAAACACCCATGTTTTTCTTCTCCTGAGTTCCTGTTAGGTGCGGAAAAAAAACTTGAAACTCATTGGAAAAAAAATCGTTGTAACCCTGACTACCTTAGTTTCCTATTCGGCTCAGACGCCAGAGACGCCGACGCTCACGCAAGGTCCCGACTCCCGAGGCTTCGCCTCTCCTCCGACGCCCGCGCCACCCCCCGCCCGTCCGACAAGCCTCCTCCTCCCTCCCCTCAAGCGCCCGCCTCGGCCCCGCCCCCACCCAGCGCTTCACCTCCTCCTCCGACACGCCTCCGCCCCGCCCCGCCCCGCCTCGACCGACTTCACCTCCGACTCAAGGTCTGGTCTAGATCCGTGACCTCCCCTCCGGTCGGCTCACCAAGTAATCGCCTCATCCTCCGCTGGCAACCCCGCCAGATCCGAAGCTCCTCCTTCGCCATCCACTCCACCGGCTCCTCCTCCGGCCGTCCCCAAGGTTAGTATTTCCCAGATTTAGCCATCTTCGGAGAATTAGTAATGGTGTGTTTTCTGCCATGCGTGCTTGTAATTTGTTCATCCGCCGCATTGCATGTTTCAAATTCGTGACTGTTGTTCAAGACTCTGTCTTGACTAATCTTGTTGGAGCTAAATCGATGTGCAAAGCTAGAGGTAGATGTCAATTTTGTTTTCCTAATATTGTGCATTTTGATAACTTCATATACTTGATCAATCACAGCAATGTTAGTAGCAACAATTTGTGAAGTTGGCATACACAGATATACAATAACTAGTTGATTTGAAATTGTTAGTGTTTTTGTCTCAGATCAATGCCTTTTGGGTGTTGAGTGCGTTAGGGACAAGAATATGTGCTTACTTTTTGTGTGATCAACCCGACAAATAGCATACTTATATATATTGTAGGAGAGACTATCGATGAATATACAACAAGCCTCTCACAGTGAGATGTATTTTTTTCTTGTACCAATCAAATGTGTTTGTTGAGTCTTGTTTGATCTACCTAAATCTTCCCATTACTCAAATCAAACTGTTGAATGATCGATTATGTTAGTTAAGTTTAAATGCTAAGGTATAGTAGACAACCTGTAGATATAAATTATTTTGAAGATTTCAGACCATTTTAGATGATTCAGTTTAAACCACCAATCTCATACACTTTAGTTTTCTTCTCATAAGCCAAGAATTTACTCCATTTGAATCCAAACATTTGATTTCATTGCATGTAGAGGGTCAGAATGCAAATCTTCATGAATGATCCGAGGTCATCATATTTCCTCTTAACTCTTGGATGGCTCAGAACTTGCAAGATAAAAACTATATCTCCTATCACTGTGATCAGCTGCAACAACATGAAACAAACATCAAAATATTAGTTAAACACTGGTGCATGCACGCTCATCCGTGTGATTAGCTCTGGATGTACATGTGGTCGCATGTGTGTGCATCTTACTACATGCAGACATGTGCAGTATAAGCGGACAAATGAACCGACGCCTTCATCGCCTTCACCTGTAATATATATAATCTTTTGGCCACGTTGCATCCCTTTTCACTACAGAATTTCGAAAATTTTAGGTCAAGAAATTATTCAAAAATAAGATTATTGCCGCATTTAAAATAGTTATTTTCGCTTCAATAGCCTTATTTTCGCTTTGACCACGGCCGTTAGAGATAAGGAGCTAAAAGTTAGCTTAATTTTTGTCGAAACCCATTTAAAGTTAGTTATTTTCGCGGCCAGAACGCGCCGATTTAAAGTTATCATGAAGTTACAATTTTCGCTTCTAATCACGATGGTCGATTTAGAAGTAATTAATTTCGCTTCGGTTTTCTTCTAGCCCACGAAAGTTAATAAGGTTAATTTTCGCCGGTTTACGCTAGCCCACTAAAGTTAATATGATTAATTTCGCCGGCTTACTTGGCCCACTTAAAATAAATTAGGTTAATTTTCGTCTGTTTTTCCTGGCACACGAAAATTATTCTTGAGCTGACAAAAAAAACAGCCTAGTAAACCCATTTTTCATACAGATTTAGACAAATATCATTCATAACAATACATATATCATTCATTCATCCACATATATCATTCATTCATCCACATATATCATTCAAATATCCACATATATCATTCATCCACACATATATATCATTCAAATATCCACATATATCCTTGCACACAGATACCACCATTCAAAAGATCAACTGAACTGAAGCATTAACAGCCAAGGTTTAGAACATCATATACTCAGCTTAGACATACAAGCAGTAGAGAATTTCACACGAATTCACCTGCCATCAGTGACTTTTGTCCCACTAAACGCTAACAAACACTTACACCCAATGAGAAACACTTCATCCACATCATTATGGATACGATTCAAATACAGTTCGGCTTGTGTTCTAAATGCACATACTGCTAGTGATACACATAATATCATTCATCCACACATAATAATATCATTTCACAGATTACATATCACGAGGGTCATTTGAGTTGTGGCTTCTACCTGTGGAGCCAAATAGGTTTTGAACGAATTGAGATGGCCTCTCGAAATCCTAAAGATCAAAATCACGATTAGTCAAAAATTGTGGGAAGTAATTGGGGACCAACCAAAGTCGGTTACCCAGATCCGTAGTTTTTGGGAATGGCAAGTTATTACTGTCGGTTTATAGAAAGATTTTCGACGATTGCTACACCTCTTACGAAATTGTTAAAGAAAGAGAAAAAATTTGCATGGACGCCAGAGTGCGAAAAGAGTTTTCTAGAGTTAAGCAGTTAACATCAGCACCTGTATTAGTATTGCTAGATATTTAGAACGAATTCGACATATATTGTGACGCATCAAGGTAGGGTCTCGGATGTGTGTTAATGTAGAATGGCAAGGTTGTCACCTATGCGTCGAGGCAGTTAAGGCCGCATGAGGAGATTTATCTAACGCATGGCCTGGAGTTAGCTGCCATAGTGCATGCTTTGAAAATGTGGTGTCATTATCTCATTGGAAATATATGTGAGATATATAAAGACCATAAGAGTCTAAAATATATATTCACCCAGTCAGATCTCAATATGAGGCAAAGAAGATGGCTCTAATTGATTAAGGATTATAATGTTGGAATCCATTATAATCCTAGAATAGTTAATGTGGTAGCTGACACATTGAGTCGGAAAAGCCATAGTGTAAATATGATGGTAGTGAGCGATCAACCGGAATTGTGTGAAGAGTTTCAGAAGTTAAGATTGGAAGTTGTTCCACAAGGATTTGTAGCTGCTTTGGAAGTGAAGCCAACGCTCGAGGATCAAATCAGAGATGGGTAAAATGATTATGAGAAAATCGGCAACATCAAGTCCAAGAAGGAGGAAGGCTTAGCGGAAGATTTCACTGTGGATAAACAGGGAACAATGTGGTTTAAAGGTCAAATTTGTGTGCCAGATAAGAAAGAACTTAAGTAGTTGATTCTTGAAGAGGCTCATGATTCTAAGTATTCCATTCATCCAGAAAGTGCTAAAATGTATCAAGATCTTAAAGGAAGATTTTGGTGGCCTAATATGAAGCGTGAGGTAGCAGAGCACGTTGCATTGTGTGAAATGCAAAAGCCATGCACCAAAAGCCCGCTGGTTTGTTGCAACCACTAAAGATTCCAGAGTGGAAATGGGAGGAAATTGGAATGGATTTCATTACAGGTTTGCTCAAGATTCAGAAAGGCTATGATTCAATATGGGTCATCATTGATCGATTGACCAAAGTTGCTCACTTCATTCAATGAAGACAACTTATTCGAGGATCATTTGGCAGAACTATATATGTTGAGGATTATGTGTGTTGCATGGGGTGCCCAAGAAAATTGTGTTAGATAGAGGTACCCAATTTACCTCAAGGTTTTAGAATTTCAGCACAGCATATCATCCACAGACAGATGGGCAGATAGAAAGACTTATTCAGATTTTGGAGGATATGTTGAGAGCTTGTGCGTTAGCTTACACTATGTCACGGGACAGATGCCTGCCATATGCATAATTCAACTATAACAACAATTATCAGGCTAGCTTGCAAATGTCACCATTTGAGGGTTTGCATGGTTGTTCATGTCGTACCTCGTTGAATTGGAATAAAACGGGAGAGCATTCGGTGTTTGGGCTTGATATTCTCAAAGAAGCTGAGGAGCAGGTTGCTATGATCAGATAAATGTTCAAAACAACACAATCAAGGCAGAAGAGTTACACCGATAAGCATCACCACGATTTGAGCTTTGAGACAAATGATTTCGTATATATCAGAGTTACTCCTCTTAAAGGTGTCAAAAGGTTTCACACCAAGGGGAAGCTTGCGCCAAGATTTGTTGGACTGTTCAAAATTTTGAGCCATCGAGGAAAGGATGCTTATCAGTTGGAATTGTCGCAGTCATTAGTAGGAGTGCATGATGTGTTTCATGTATCGCAGCTCAAGAAGTGTCTCAGGGTGCCAACCTAGCATATGCCATTAGAAACAATTGAGTTGCAAAAAGATCTAACCTACAAGGAGCAGCCGATCAAGATTTTGGATGTGATAGAGTGCAGGACCGAAAATAAGTGCATCGATTTTGCGAGTTCAATGGAACAATCACTCAAGAAATGAAGCAACCTAGGACCGTGAAGAGGACTTGAAGTCGAAATTCCCAAACTAGTTCTCTAGATAGCCACGAATCTCGGGGTTGAGATTTAGTTAAAGCGAGGAGGTTTGTAACATCTCAAAAATTGCCCTTTGATCTGTTTATTATTGTTTATTGCAATTTGGGTGTTTTGTGATTTTTTGGATTTATTAGATTTTTTGGGATTTATTTGAAATTATTTTAAATTAAGTATATTGACCTTTTGTTGAAAACTAAGTAAATATAGATAAAATTAAAATAAAGTTTTCCTAAAATATTTTATGAGTCTAGAATGTCTCAATGTATTTTTGAAAATTTTCTAGGATTTTTTATTCCTTAAAATAAATCAAACTAATTTCTATAATTATTTTAAGCCAAAAACCCAAGAAAATCTATTGAGCGATCTTGGGTTGAAGCCCGGCACCGTGTCTTGCCGAGGCCTAGTCTTTGTCTTGGCATAATCGCCTTGTGTGTCCACCGCTCTACCCACCTTCCGAGATGATTCCGCGCGGCGGTTGGATCGGGATCGTGTGGCCTTCATCAAGCGCGTCGCGGCAAAACCCTAAAGCGGTGAGCCATCGGTTTGCATCGCACGGCTAGGATTAGATTATGCCGTTTGGCGCATTCAATCCGGACCGTCAATCTACTATGGGCGATTGACTTCGTGTTAGCTCCAGTTAAGCGTGACCGTTTGATAAGCATCGGACGGTGGCGTCGTTGTGTTCATGCAAGACTCGGACCGCGCACCGTGTCACCGTGGGACTCGGGATGCATGCCCATCTCCTGCACGCCTCCTGAGGGCTATTTAAGCCGCTGCCCCGTGCACTCTGAACTCATCCCCGCACACTGCATCACCTGCCCTAGTCTCGTCGCCCGTGCTACTGTCGTTTGCACCAGAGAGCTCACCGGAGTTTGGCCTCGGATCTCTTCATCTTCTACCACCATCAAGCCACCACTCGCCATGTTGGTCCTACATCCGAAGCCCCCACGTCGAGTCGAATCGAGCCCATTGTTCCATGTCACGAGAACTCAGGAAAGCCACCGGTAAGTCATCATTCCCAAGACCGGTGAAGCCATGCTGCCATGCCACCATCACGAGAATCAAAGAATGCGACCATCGGTTCTTCCACCGATCGCGAGATCGAGCCACATCGCCTCGTGAAATAGTAAACTCCTCGGTATCATCCATCGTTAGATCTAAGTTAGATGCTCAAGATTGCACCGTGCGAGATCGTGATCGATGGCCATTCGATCTCCACTTGTGTGGAATGGATCACATTGCGTGGTGCATGACATTAGCGATGACATCGGTAGGTGCATGGCACGATCACGTGAGTCTACGGTGGACCGCGGTCCTGGTGCACCGAGTCCACGACACGATCTTGAGCCATGTGGCATGTTCGATTTGTGGGTTCGGTCTGACATTAGCATTACGCAATAAATCAAATTTTCTTTATAAAAATAATTCAAATATTATTTGATTCTCCAATTTTAGATTTTTATGATTTTTGAATCTTCGAGAGCTCGTTCTCCCTCATACGAACTTCGATTGAGGTGATTCAAATTTCAAAAATTTAAAATTGTGATATATTTAATGGTGAATTACATTTGATTTTTGGAGTTCATTTGCTCTCTATTTTGGAATTTATTTGGTTTCTCTCTCGATTCGTGTGGGCGTTGAGTTGTGCGATGCTTGGAGGAGGATCCGTCAACTCAAGATCAGATTCAAAGCAAGACCAAGACCTTTACCAGCATAAGTTGTGCTTTGATCATGTCGAACCCATGTTTACAAAGTTACTATTTTGTTTTACCATATTGCATATTATTTCATGTACAATTATTTTCAATCTAAATTGGGACTTAGCTATCATACCTTTTGATCAATACCCTACATTGTTATTTGTATGCCATGATCTATTTATCACCCTAGATTGGATCACTATAGTTGATTAATATTAAAGTCAACATGGGATGGTTAGATCCTAGTAGTTGCTTAGCCTTGCCACATCATCACATGTACTCGAATCATTGATATTTAATCTTGACTAATAGAATATGAAACAATAGTAGCCATCATAGCACTTGGCCAATGAATCTCTGCGTCTACAACCTTTCTCCTTGTTTATCTATGAAGCGGAAGTACATTTTTCTATCTATACTCATCCAGGGCCTAAAGCAACTTTGAAGCGATATTGATGTGTACCTAGTACCATTGGTGAAAGATCTGAACACATTGTGGGCTCCTAGGGTATAGTTGTGGGATACTCACAAGCGAGAGTACTTCACTTTACACTGCCTATTATTCTGCACTATAAATGATTATCCTGCCCTTATTAACTTGTCAGGGCAAAATACAAAAGGAGCCAAAGTCTGTACTCACTGCTTGGATGATACAAAGAATGTGTGGCTAAATTACTCACACAAAACCATGTACATGCATCACCTTAGGTTCCTTAGGAGGAATCACCCATATCGCAAGATGAAGAAACAATTTGATAGAACGACCGAAGATGATTTAGCTCCAAAGCCTTTATGCGGGACAAATATTCATGATATGGTTAAGAACTTGGATGTTACGCATGGAAAGGGATGTAAATCGATGACCCATTAGAAGAGCATGTGGAAGAAGAGATCAATATTTTGAGACCTACCTTATTAGGAGCACCTAGAAGTTCAACACTACATCGATGTGATGGACGTAGAGAAGAATGTCTATAAAAGCTTGATTGTCTCTTACTAAACATTAAGGGTAAAACAACGGATGGTATCAATGCATGGCTTGACTTGATCGATACGGGCATTAGACCTGAGTTAGCACCAAAAGAGATCGATGAAGGCCAAACATATTACAAACCTGCTTGTTACACTCTATCCAAGGCCAAGAAGGCGAAGCGTGCGATTAACTTACGTAGTGTGAATGTTTCATCCGCTTACTCATCCAACATGGAAAGACTTTTTTTGATGTAAGATTTGAGTTTAACTAGCATCAAATCTCATGATTGCCATGTGCTTGTGACACAAATGCTCCCTGTGGCAATTAGAAGTATTTTACAGAGTAAGGATCGGGAGACAATCACAAGGGCGTGTTATTTCCTCAACACAATTGCTCAAAAGGTTATCGATCGAAGGACTAGATACTCTGAGCCGTGGTGGTAATGACTATGTAATCTTGAGATGTATTTCCCTCGTTGTTTTTCGATATCATGGTCCATCTCATTGTTCACCTTGTGAGGCGATAAAGATGTGCGGGTCCATGTTCTTGTGTAGCATGTACCCATTCGAGAGGTACATAGGAATTCTCAAGTCCTACATATAGAATCGATCTCGTAGAAGGGTATCATTATCGAGCGTTATGCAATGAGAAGAATGTCATTGAATTCTGCGTGGATTACATTGCTCGAGTCGAACCAATAGGTATGCCTCGATCCGCCATGTGGGGAAGCTCCATGGCATCGGGACCATCGGAAGGAAAGCAATCATGCCTAATCCAATTGCATGCGCTAATGCCCATTTCTGCTTTTACAACACATGGCTGTTGTGGCCCCGTATATTGATGAGTACAAGAATTGGCTATGGCAAGAGAATCTGTCGCACTAGGAGTATTGGATCATCAGACAGCATAACCTTCAGTTCAACAATGGTTGAAGGAGCGACAACCCATCAATGAAAGCTCTTCTGGTGATACGCTGACATGGTTGGCGAAAGGGCTAGCATTTATGGTTGTAATATGGGAAAGATACGACCTAAATGGGTACACATTTTGCATGAGAAATCAGGACATGAAGAGCACAAACCGAATAGCGGTGTTCACAAAGATGCACTGAATGTCGCTAGGTCGATGAGGAGCTCGTTTTATGGGTTCATTGAGGAAATTTGAGAGCTTGACTACATATTATTCAAGATCTCCTTATTTTGGTGCCGTTGAGTTAACCTCGGCATGTGAAGGTTGACAAGTATGGTGTCACTACTATGGACTTCGAATATGTCGGATACCAAGACGAACCATTTGTTCTCGCTAACCAAGTTGTTCAAGTCTTCTACGTAAACCCATCACAACTAGAAATCCGGGCTTTTGCCACGAAACTTTTTACAACACCATAAATTTTGTTGCATTAGAGTGGTGTTATTGCCTCGATTTGGAAAATTGTGGCGATACATCCAATATATTACCACGAATTACTGTGCGTTGAGATATTGTTAATTATCGTGGCAAAAGGTTGGTCGTATTGCAACAAAAAAATAAAATCATTGCATTAAATAAGATTTTATTGCCACGGGTAAATTTTGTTTCCATAATATTTTATTTCGTGGCGAGTTTTAATTTTGTAGCTACGATTTCTTTTTTACGTGGCAATAAGTCTACATATGGATCACGACATGTATCGGACGAATCCTGTAGATTCAGCCCAGCCCATGCAGCCCATGTTTTTCTTCTCCTGAGTTCCTGTTAGGTGCGGAAAAAAAACTTGAAACTCATTGGAAAAAAAATCGTTGTAACCCTGACTACCTTAGTTTCCTATTCGGCTCGGTTGGGCCTTGAGAGCAGCAGCCGACTGCGTCCCGACTCTGAGGCTTCGCCTCCCCTCCTCCTCGGCCGCGCCTCCACCCCGCCCGTCCCGATGCTTCTCCTCCTCCCCTCCCCGGCGCCCGCCTCACCCCCCCCCCCACCAGGCGCTTCACCTCCCCTCCTCCAGACACGCCTCCTCCCCCCCGCCCCCGCCCCGCCTCGGCCGAGCTTCACCTCAGACTCAAGGTCTGGTCTAGATCCGTGACCTCCCCTCCGGTCGGCTCACCAAATGCTTGCCCTCATCCTCCGCTGCAACCCCGCCAGATCCGAGCTCCTCCTTCGCCATCCACCCGGGCTCCTCCCCTCGATCGTCCCCAAGGTTAGTATTTCCCAGATTTAGCCATCTTCGGAGAATTAGTAATGGTGTGTTTTACGCCATGCGTGCTTGTAATTTGTTCATCCGCCGCATTGCATGTTTCAAATTCGTATTTGTTGTTCAAGACTCTGTCTTGACTAATCTTGTTGGAGCTAAATCGATGTGCAAAGCTAGAGGTAGATGTCAATTTTGTTTTCCTAATATTGTGCATTTTGATAACTTCATATACTTGATCAATCACAGCAATGTTAGTAGCAACAATTTGTGAAGTTGGCATACACAGATATACAATAACTAGTTGATTTGAAATTGTTAGTGTTTTGTCTCGGATCAATGCCTTTTGGGTGTTGAGTGCGATTAGGGACGATAACATGTGCTTACTTCTTTGTGTGATCAACGACAAATAGCATACTTATATATATTGTAGGAGAGACTCTTGATGAATATCTGATCAAGCCTCTGTTGTGCGAGATGTATTTTTTTCTTGTACCAATCAAATGTGTTTGTTGAGTCTTGTTTGATCTACCTAAATCTTCCCATTACTCAAATCAAACTGTTGAATGATCGATTATGTTAGTTAAGTTTAAATGCTAAGGTATAGTAGACAACCTGTAGATATAAATTATTTTGAAGATTTCAGACCATTTTAGATGATTCAGTTTAAACCAGCCAATCTCATACACTTTAGTTTTCTTCTCATAAGCCAAGAATTTACTCCATTTGAATCCAAACATTTGATTTCATTGCATGTAGAGGGTCAGGAATGCAAATCTTCATGAACAGATCTGAGGTCATCATATTTCCTCTTAACTCTTGGATGGCCTGTAACTTGCAAGATAAAAAACTATATCTCCTATCACTGTATCAGGCTGCAACAACATGAAACAAACATCAAAATATTAGTTAAACACTGGTGCATGCACGTTCATCCGTGTGATTAGCTCAGTGGATGTACATGTGGCTGCATGTGTGTGCATCTTACGGCTGCGGTACATGTGCAGGTATAAGCGGACAAATGAACTGACAGCTTCATCAGCTTCACCCTGTAATATATATAATCTTTTGGCCACGTTGCATCCCTTTTCACTACAGGAATCCTGAAAATTTTCGTGGGCCAGCAGCCCACAAAAATAAGACCATTGCCGACGAAAATAGTTATTTTCGTCGGCAATAGCCTTATTTTCGTCGGACCACGGCCGTTAGAGATAAGGAGCTAAAAGTTAGCTTAATTTTTGTCAGAAACCGACGAAAGTTAGTTATTTTAAATGCGGCGAGAACAGCCGCAAGCGAAAGTTCTTTGCGGAAGCCACAATTTTAAATCGACCACGATGGGCGAAGTAATTAATTTTAAATCGGTTTTCTTCTAGCCCACGAAAGTTAATAAGGTTAATTTTCGTCGGTTTACGTTTAGCCCACGAAAGTTAATAAGGATTAATTTCGTCGGCTTACTTGGCCCACGAAAATAAATTAGGTTAATTTTCGTCTGTTTTTCCTGGCACACGAAAATTATTCTTGAGCTGACAAAAAAAACAGCCTAGTAAACCCATTTTCATCTGATTTAGACAAATATCATTCATAACAATACATATATCATTCATTCATCCACATATATCATTCATTCATCCACATATATCATTCAAATATCCACATATATCATTCATCCACACATATATATCATTCAAATATCCACATATATCCTTGCACCAGATACCACCATTCAAAAGATCAATGAATCAAGCATTAATGACCAAGGTTTAGAACATCATATACTCACTTAGACATACAAGCGGTAGAGAATTTCACACGAATTCACCGCCATCGGTGACTTTTGTCCCACTAAGCGCTAACAAACACTTACACCCAATGAGAAACACTTCATCCACATCATTATGGATCTGATTCAAATACTGAGTTAAACTTGTGTTCTAAATGCACATACTGCTAGTGATACACATAATATCATTCATCCACACATAATAATATCATTTCACAGATTACATATCACGAGGGTCATTTGAGTTGTGGCTTCTACCTGTGGAGCCAAATAGGTTTTGAACGAATTGAGATGGCCTCTCGAAATCCTAAAGATCAAAATCACGATTAGTCAAAAAATTGTGGGAAGTAACAAAACTAACCAAGAATATGACAAGTGACAAATGAACATGCTCTACAGGTGCTGCTGGCTGTGGCGGCGGAGTTTGGTAAAAGTTTGGTAAACCTGGGCCGTATTTGTCCCCGATCCCTACGATACAGTAGACCAAATTTAACTAGATTAGAGTAAGTTATGCTAAATTGACCAAATTTAACTAGAATAGACTATATTTAGCTAGATTGACCTAATTTAGCTAGAATAGACCAAGTTTACCTATAATAGACTAAGTGCGGCTACAATAGAGTAAGTTTAGCTAGATTGACCAAATTTTAGTTGGAATACATCAAGTTTAGCTAGACTTAGGCAAGTTTAGCTAGATTAGAGTAAGTTTATTTAGAATATACTAAGTTTTGCTACATTGACGAAATTTAGCTGGAAAAAGACTAAATCTAGCTAGATTGACCTAATTTAGCTAGAATATACTAAGTGTGGATAGAATATACTAAGTTTAGCTGGATTGACCATATATCGCTAGAAAAGACCAAGTTTAGCTAACCTGAGCTGCAGGAGAAGGTGCCAGAGGATACATCCCCCATTGTGGCAGTGGTGGTGGCGGCTGCCATAGTGGAAAGACAATGGTGCAGCCTGCTTCTTTGGAACATTGCTGTTAAATGCAATGTGTCAGTTTCATATATTGTTGCATGCTCGGAATGCTTGGAATCCTATAGATCAAACTATAGCTTGACGAAACCGCAACATGCCACGAAAAACAAGCAAATTGTACAGAGAGGCAGAAAAATAATCAGACATCAATTCACATAAAGATAGAAGCCATGTGTTTAACAATTTTGAATCCAAAAATCCGAAGGAGTTACTAGATTAGTTATTGCAGCAATCAAGCGATGAGATATACTCTTGTTGGTTGTTTATAGGGGAAGTGTATAATATATAATTAAATACCTTATCAAAGTAGAAGGAACAGGATAGATTTTGTCTGATCCCTCTCCAATCAAAAACCTTTTCTCAACTATGCATTGAAGGGACAAACAAAATCTAAGAGAGTGATAGATGCAAAGAAAGGCCTGAGATCTAGCAACTGTTTAAACAGGAATTTGAACGCGTGTGCTTCAGGCCTGGAAAAAAGAGAACTAACAAAGAAACTAAATTAACTTTAACCAATAGAGGACATATAGTGTTTTCCCCAACTTGAGCACTGATTGAGTGCATGGTAGATAGATAGAAATATACTATGTGCTCTACTACTCCCATGCATAAGGAAAGAGACGAGTGAAGACAAATCCAAGAAGACAAGAGTACACATAACATATGTTGTTCCTCTCTTTAGCTACCATTTCAAATCACTCAGGCCCCTCCCCTCTGCCCTTTTGCATGCTGTTCTATGAAAGGAAATAAATAACCAGCAGTGGTAGTATGAATGAATGAAGCATTGCTGCCAATAACTAGCTAGCTGCTATAGCAAATTAAAGACACCACTTGTGGCTTAGCAAAGCTATTACAAGAATAGCCGCCTGTTGAGGGCTCAGACTTACTTGAATAGCCGCCTGCTGCTGTGCCATGTACTGAGCATAGTATGCCTCCTGCGACCTTTGATGTTCATCCCGCTACCTTATCTCCACGCGCAGCCTAGCAACCTCTACCTCCTGCTTTGAGGGGCGACGGCTACTAACCCCCGAGCTCTGCGAAGAAGACCCCCTCTGAGGAACATCAAGGACATATTTCTCCTGAAAAACTTTGCTAACTCTGCAGTTTGGGCATTTATTCCTATCACTTACGTGTCGGAACCCGCAAAAAGGATACGGACCCCAGTTGTGTTTACCTGTACTAGTCCCTGGATCAATAGCTAGTACACACAGATCATAACAGTATGGACCATAACCATGCGATAAATAAAGATTTAATTCAGAGTACTGGCCGACATGGCTAATTATTACAAAAGTTGGACCCGTAGGTCATACAGCAGCGGAAACATAAAACTGGCAAACAAACTTGATGAAGCGAATCCAAAACACCACAGGCAAAGACTGGAGAAAACGCGATCCTAGACGTCCGGATGATCCTCCTCTTCAAAGCCTTCATCGCAAATGTCGAACGGTGGAATGCAGGCTCTTAGATAGCTATCTCTGATCTCCTCATCTACTTTATGGAATAAGCAGCCCCGCAATGAAAAGCGAGGGTGAGTATGCAACATACTCAACAAGTTTGAAAAGGAATGCAGTATGTAGTTGAATTCAAGGGAAGGAATTGGTTAATTTGCCAAAAGCCAAATTTTAAAATTTTATACTAGAATTTTGAAGAGCAGTTTTCAAAGGCATTTTCTTTTAAAGAAATGAGAGTTTCAAACTTTTCAAGACACGGCTTCAACCGCGGAAAAACAAAACGTAGAACAACTCATGGCATCGACCATGGTTTTATTTTAAGATTACTTTTCCACAGTACCAACATGGTTTTCTTTTGAAATATTTTCCTCGTGGCTCCAACCACGGACTTTTATCAAATCAAAACATTTACGGCTCCAACCGTGCTTTTCTTTTTATAAGTATCTTATTTTGAAACCAAGTAGGGAAAATCTACCATGTGACAACGCCCTCTGTCCACCGTTGACCGTGGGTACGGCTATTCGAATAGTTTGTTTACTCTGCAGAGATTGCAAGCTTAACCCGCGAGAGATATTTCACTCTTTTTGGTCATATACTTCCTTTGGCATATAACCCCAAGTGAAAATCACAAGGCCATTTCTCTAGCTACATCTTAACTAAGTCACGCCCGTTGAGGTTTCACCGCCAAATGGCTACAACCATAATGGAAGCCCCCTCTTGCGCCTGTAGGACTCATGTGGCTACAACCACACCTACTCCACCGTCTGGCATGCCTTAATTAAGTTTTCACTAGCTACTCGGCCAGGCCCGTCCCATACAGGAACCCATGACCGCCTTTGTTGTACATTGTTTGACAATCACAAGGGATCGGTCCTTAGAGCGACTAGGGTGGTACATACTCAAACCCGAGTCTCGTGCATTCTGCACCCGCCATGCAACCTTCCACCCTATTCAAGTTTTAAAATACCAAATCTTTTCTTTTATTTTACCAAACTGGCAGCACCAACTGCCCTTTTAAAATAATACTTTCACTCAATCATTCAGAACTTCAAGTGACAAGCCTTCAATTAAACATACAAATAGTATTTAGCATAACTAAGCACTACTATTATACTAAACAAGATGTCAAGCTATTATAATTAATCATTCTAGGGCAGCCAAAGAACAATGGATTCATATGTAGCAAGCATACCTATTATCAAGGTATTTAACTACAATCTATCATAATATATATATATATATATATATATATATATATATATATATATATATATATATATATATATTTGTAATCAACATAGCATGCAAGTTTGTAAATCTACAAAGCATTTCAAAACATGGATCAACATGCTTCAAGGGAACTTGCAAAAATTTGCTGGGAACATGCCTTGGTCAGCGAGGAGAGAGTTGTCTTCTTCTTGTTGGTCAGCGACGGCGTCGGCGTCAAACGTTTCTATCGCACGAAAAACAACGAATAAACACACAGTCGGAAAATGCGAAGAATCAAATTAATTCATAATTTCATGAAAACTTCTAGATCTATAGTTTAGCATTTTCTAAGATTTATAAAATTTATTTTGACATTTTTGGATGTACAGTTTAGGAACTACAAAATTAATAAATTTGGACTTTCCTCGAATATTTTAATAGTATAAATTCATTTATAAAATTTCATAAAAATTACTGTGGAAAGGTATTAATTTTTACTAATTTACAAAACTTGTTGCACACTATTTGGACTTATAACGAATTTGTAGCGAAAAAGACAAAATCCGCAATTTGATTATAAATTCACGTACAAAATTTTATTAGCTACACCTTGCATGGCCTTTGTTCATCCTTTGTAGCATGTATGTTCTTGCACGACCTGAGAGAAGAAGAGAAAATTTCGGTTTTATTACTTGGCTCTCGGTGGAGTAGGATCGAAGCTCACCAACCGACGGCGGCAAGACTCGCCGTGGCGATGTCCTGATGAACTTCGCCGTGGCGATGGCGGCAGTGACCAGAGGAAACAAACAGAAAAGAACACCACGCACTAAATTTCTTCGAAAACCGGTGAAACCAGGACACAGAGCTCTCGTGGAGTTGTTGAATGGATTGATGTTGAAGAGAGGAACACAGGGGTCCCTTTTATAGTGTGGGAGGAAGACCAAAGGTTAACCATGGCAGTGAAAATGGAAATTGAACGGAAAAACGATGTCACTTCATTTCCTCGCGTTTATGATCAAACTAGTGGGAGATTTAATGAGGGGACGGCTGTGGATTGAAGAGGAAGATATCAAACTAGTGGGCGATTAGGATTCCGAAACTGATTTTTATTGAATTTTTGGTGATTAATTGGGGAAGATATTGAAGCTTCCGTTGAGCTCTAATGGAGGAGAGAGAAGGTGATTTTTCTCTGGAAACGCTCTACTGAAGAAGATGACGCAACAGTAGCTCACGTGGCGTTTTATTTTTTTTTCTTTGGAATTTGAATAGTGTTAAGAAGAGTAAGCGCTTGGGATCAAATAGTAAAAAGACTCTAAAAATCCTGGAAAAATTCTCTAAAATACTAGGTAATATTTGGAACCCAATAAACTTGGTTTTGGTATTTTTCAATATATAGATTTTCTACAAAAATCCTTTTAGTAAATCAGACACTTGTACAAATCTTTATAAAATCAACAAACTTAATTTATAAGTCAAGTTTTTGAAAATATTTGAAAAGAACATTCTCATTTTTCAATTGATTTATTATAAACAAGATTTTATTTTATTTTATTATTATTTTTTATCAAATGCTACATGCGTGATTTTAATTTTCATGAAAAATGAGGATGTTACAAACCTACCCCCCTTAAATGGAATCTCAACCCCGAGATTCGATACAGCTGGGAAAAATATTTGGGAATTCTGCTCGTAGGTCCTCTTCACGCTCCCAAGTAGCCTCCCTCTCGGTATGGTTGCTCCACTGCACCTTACAGAATTTGATACTTCTGCTGCGAGTTTTGCGAACTGCCTCATCCAAAATCTGTATTGGGTATTCCTTATAAGAAAGATCCTGCTGTAAATCTAACTGTTCTAAGGACATGTGTTCCTCTGGTACTCGAAGACATTTTCTTAGCTGAGACACATGAAATACATCATGCACGTCAGTTAGTTGTGGTGGTATTTCCAATTGGTACGCCACCTCGCCTCTTCTGGCCAATACTTTGAACGGTCCAATATATCTAGGTGCAAGCTTTCCGCTAACCCGAAATCGTTTGATTCCTTTCATTGGTGAAACTTTCAGATACACAAAGTCGCCCTCGGCAAATTTCAGGTCCCGACGTCGGTTATCAGCGTAGCTTTTCTATCGGCTTTGAGTAGCTTTTAATTTTTGCTGGATCCACCTCACTTGTTCTTCTGCCTCCTTGAGTACATCTGGTCCAAACACTTTTCCTTCTCCAGTTTCCTTCCAATAAAGTGGTGTTCGACACTTGCGTCCATACAATGCCTCGAAAGGTAACATCTGAATACTTGATTGATATCCATTGTTGTATGAAAACTCTGCATAAGGCAAATTCTTATCCCAACTTGTCTTGTTTGTCAAAGCGCAGGATCTGAGCATATCTTCTAAAACCTGATTTACCCTTTTGGTTTGGCCGTCTGTTTGTGGATGATATGCTGTGCTGAAGTTAAGGTTCGTGCCCAATAAACTATGCAACTTTTGCCAAAACTTTGAGGTGAACTGAGTACCTCTATCCGACACAATTTTCTTGGGTACTCCATGCAAACACACTACTTTTGTCATGTACAACTCGCCAATTTGTCTCGGTGTAGGTGGTTTTAACAAGAATGAAATGAGCAGATTTGGTCGACGATCAACTATAACCAGATTGAATCATATCCAGATTGAGTCCTTGGTAATCCAATGATGAAATCCATTCCGACCTCTTCCCATTTCCATTCGGGAATTTTTAACGGTTGTAGTAATCCTGCAGGTCTCTGATGCTCGGCTTTCACCCGCTAGCAGATATCGCACATAGCAACAAACTCAGCAATTTCTCTCTTCATACTGGTCCACCAGTACGATACTTTCAAATCCAAATACATTTTGGTACTTCCTGGATGAATTGAGTAGGCGGTCTCATGAGCTTCTTTTAAGATCATTTCCTTGATTTCTTTCTTATTGGGTACAAAAATTCTTTTCCCAAACCATAGGGTACCTTTTTCATCTATTGAAAATTCTGGAGCTTTTCCTTTCTTCATCCTCTCAATAATTTCCAGAACCTCTGCATCTTTTTTCTGAGCTTCTCGAATTTGGTCCTCCAAGGTAGGTCGCAGTTCCATTATATTAATGTATCCTTGCTCCACTATCTCCAAATTCATTCTCTTGAATTCTTCATGTAAAGCTGGCTGGCTTTCCTTAACTAATATACTATTACAATAATTCTTTCTACTCAGAGCATCGGCCACTACATTAGCTTTCCCACAGTGATAATGGATTCCAACATCATAATCCTTTATCAGCTCCAACCATCTTCTTTGCCTCATATTTAAATCTGGTTGAGTGAATATATACTTCAAGCTCTTATGATCAGTGTATATCTTAGTTCGATTCCCGATGAGGTAATGCCTCCAAATTTTAAGGGCATGTACCACGGCGGCTAACTCCAAATCATGAGTAGGGTAATTTTCCTCGTGAGGGCGCAACTGCCTAGATGCATAGGCCACTACTTTACCTTCTTGCATCAACACACAACCTAAACCTTGCTTTGAAGCATCACAATAAACCACAAAGTCCTTTTGTATATCTGGTAACGTTAATACTGGAGCAGAGGTGAGTTTCTTCTTGAGCTCTTGGAAACTATCTTCACTCGACTGGGTCCATTCAAAATTCTTTTCTTTCTTTAATAGTTGTGTAAGTGGTGTCGCGATTTTGGAAAAATCTTCTATGAATCTTCTATAATATCCAGCCAAACCAAGAAAACTTCTAATTTGAGTTACTGATTTTGGTTACTTCCAATCAAGTACATCCTTTACTTTACTCGGGTCAACAGCAACTCCTCCAGCTGAAATAATGTGGCCCAAGAAAGAGACTTCTTTTATCCAAAACTCGCATTTGCTGAACTTGGCATAAAGCTTATGTTCCTTGAGTTTTTCGAACTAGGCATAAATGCTTCTCATGTTCTCCTTCATCTTTGGAGTATATCAAAATATCATCGATGAAAATAACTACGAATTTGTCCAAAAATTCCATGAACACCTTGTTTATCAAATGCATGAAATAGGCTGGTGCATTGGTTAATCCGAAGGACATCACGGTGAACTCGTAAAGTCCATACCGAGTGGTGAAGGCAGTCTTAGGAATATCTTCCTTCTTAATTTTAATCTGATGGTACCCTTATCTTAAATCTATTTTTGAGAAAACACAAGCTCCCTTGAGTTGGTCAAATAGATCATCGATACTTGGCAATGGGTACTTGTTTTTGATTGTCACTTCATTCAAAGATCTATAATCTACACACATTCTCAGGGTATCATCCTTCTTTTTCACAAAAATAACTGGAGCTCCCCAAGGTGATGAACTAGGGCGAATGAAGCCTTTCTTTTGTAATTCCTCAACTTGCTTCTTTAATTCCATTAATAGGTTAGCAGACAACCGATAGGGTCTCTGATGTATTGGGGTTGTGCCAAGAACTAGGTTAATAACAAACTCTATATCTCTATCTGGTGGCATGCCTGGCATGTCATCAGGAAAGACATCCGGATATTCTTTTGCTACTGGTACTAATTCCAATGTTATTTCCTTTAATTGATTCAACAGACTGGTTGGCCTTGAGGCAAGGTCAGATAAGAAGCATACTTGGGCTCCATCTTTATTGACAAGAGATATGGTATGGTTGGCACAATTAATTTGTCCTTCATGTTTGGTTAACCAGTCCATACCAAGTATTACATCTATTCCCTGGGAATCTAATAGGATAAGGTTTGCTAGAAACTTCACCCCATTAATTTCTATTACTAGCTTGGGACATACCTTTTTAGTCATAATCTCTTTTCCTGGGGATTTTACTATCATAGGGTTCTTTAGGTTCATTGTATCCCAATGGTTCCTTTCCACAAAACCCTTGGATATGAATGAATGAGATGCACGAATCAAACAAAATTGTAGCAGTCTGAGTTCACGAGAAACGTACCCATCACTACATTCTGAGCTTCTTGTGCTTCTTTAGTAGAGATATGGTTCACATGGCTCCTTCCACTCGATTTGGGGTTACGGGAGTGCGAGGGTTGCCACGACCCGACTTGGTGTCTGAACTGGTCGATCCCGGGTTGAATGGGCTGGAGCTATGTTTGGCCTTTGAGGACACTTGGTTGCATAATGTCCCATTTGATGGCAATTGAAGCTTCGCACATCTTTGTATTGTTAGTTTTCTTTGGTGAATAACGAGATTTTGACGGGGTGTCTGCTTTGTGTCGGACGAGTCTGAGACTTCATGGTCCTTTGCACTTCTTGAACCGGTGGCTTGCTAGCTTGAATTTGTCCAAACCTTGGCCTAGACCCATGGCTACATGTTGACCTTGAATTGCTAGCTTTCTCTTCGATTCTCATTTCATTGTGTTGTATGTCCTCTTGAGCGAGCTTTGTTCACTAGTTGTTGGAAAGTGGCATAATCATTGGAAGCCGTAAAGCCTTGATCTCGGGTCCATCCCTTCCATGAATTTCCAAATCTTGTCGGCCTCATTGGCTACTTGGTTGGAGCATATCGAGCCAATTGGTTGAACTTATGCAAATAGTCGATCATGGTCATATTACCCTGTTGGAGCCTATGGAATTCTCGCCTCTTCATTTCCATTACTTCTTTGGGAATATGATCATCCCTAAAAGCCTGAACAAATTCTTCCCAGGTAATGGCAGGTGCATTTGGATGGGAAGCACAGAAATTCTCCCACCAGGCGGCGGCACTACCCTGTAGTTGATGTCCGGTGAAGTTGGCGCTTTCATAGTCATTACACCGAGCTAATGTCAACTTCGGTCCATTTCTTTGATCCAATCATTTGCAACTAGTGGATCGATGGACCCATAAAGGTAGAAGGTCTTGTCGCATAAACTCTCCAAACTTGGATTGCGGTTTGGTGAGGTTGGGCTTGATTATTGAAGTTATTGGCTATGCCTTGAAGTACTTGAAGATGCATAGTCAGCAGTTGTTGGATACTCGGCTCTCCAACAGGGGAAGGAATTTGTACTGGGTTCCCTTGTCTGTGTGGTGATTGATTGTTGGCAGGGTGTTGAGTTTGCCCACGACCTCTGCCGCGACCAATACCACTGCTACCAGCTCCAACATCACCATGGCCTCTGTACGGGTGTTCACCATTTTCTAGTTATGAAAAGATAGGAAAGAAGAAGACTAAGATTAAGGGGAATAAAGTTTTCACATCCAACAAAGAAGCAATAAATACTTACTTTATTTTATTATAATTTTTTTATTGCGGCTGTCAACAAAAGAGGAAATAGAACAGCTCACAATGTCGTCTACTGAAACGGATAGCTTGGCCTAAAGCTTAATTAGGGTATTCTTCTAGTCTTGATATTCATGGTCTTCGGGGCAAAGGTTGTAGTAGACTTTGAAGAGTATGTGACTTTTGTGATGTTCTTCTCTTGTGGCGTAGATTGGCCGACATTTGTAATGCAGATGCTGGAGTAAACGATGAAGAATGCCCGTATATCCTTCTCTTTGCTTAATGCCAACTTTGACAATCTATCTTTTGACAAGGAAAGAGTGTAGAAATAACTTTTTAAATGAGGTAAGGATAAGATAGAACAAGATGAGAGTAGAATTTTTTTTGAAATACTTTGTTATTCCAAAATAAGTCCTTAAGGTTTAACCATTCTACTAGGTCACGTTCTACAGTCTTGGCTCTGATACCATTCTGTCGGAACCCGCAAAAAGGATACATGCCCAACTGTGTTTACCTGTACTAGTCCCTGGATCAATAGCTAGTACACACAGATCATAACAGTATGGACCATAACCATGCGATAAATAAAGATTTAATTCAGAGTACTGGCCGACATGGCCAATTATTACAAAAGTTGGACCCGAGGTCATACGGAAATGAAACATAAAGCGGCAAACAAACTTGATGAAGCGAATCCAAAACACCACAGGCAAAGACTGGAGAAAACGCGATCCTAGACGTCCGGATGATCCTCCTCTTCAAAGCCTTCATCGCAAATGTCGAACGGTGGAATGCAAGCTCTTGGATAGCTATCTCTGATCTCCTCATCTATTTTATGGAATAAGCAGCCCCGCAATGAAAAGCGAGGGTGAGTATGCAACATACTCAACAAGTCCAGAAAGGAATGCAGTATGTAGTTGAATTCAAGGGAAGGAATTGGTTAATTTGCCAAAAGCCAAATTTTAAAATTTTATACTAGAATTTTGAAGAGCAGTTTTCAAAGGCATTTTCTTTTAAAGAAATGAGAGTTTCAAAATTTTCAAGACACAGCTTCAACCGCGGAAAAACAAAACGTAGACCAACTCATGGCATCGACCACGGTTTTATTTTAAGATTACTTTTCCATAGTACCAACATGGTTTTCTTTTGAAATCTTTTCCTCGTGGCTCCAACCACGGACTTTTATCAAATCAAAACATTTAAGGCTCCAACCGTGCTTTTCTTTTTATAAGTATCTTATTTTGAAACCAAGTAGGGAAAATCTACCATGTGACAACGCCCTCTATCCACCCTTGACCGTGGGTACGGCTATTCGAATAGTTTGTTTACTCTGCAGAGATTGCACGCTTTACCCGCGAGAGATATTTCACTCTTTTTGGTCATATACTTCCTTTGGCATATAACCCCAAGTGAAAATCACAAGGCCATTTCTCTAGCTACATCTTAACTAAGTCACGCTTTGAGGTTTCAACGCCAAATGGCTACAACCATAATGGAAGCCCTCTTGCGCTGTAGGACTCTGTGGCTACAACCACACCTACTCCACCGTCGGCATGCCTTAATTAAGTTTTCACTAGCTACTCGGCCAGCCCGTCCCATCTGGGAACCATGACATAGCATTGTACATTGTTTGACAATCACAAGGATCGGTCCTTAGGCGACTAGGGTGGTACATACTCAAACCCGAGTCTCGTGCATTCAGCACCTGCCATGCAACCTTCCACCCTATTCAATTTTTAAAATACAAAATCTTTTCTTTTGTTTTACCAAACTGGCAGCACCAACTGCCCTTTTAAAATAATACTTTCACTCAATCATTCAGAACTTCAAGTGACAAGCCTTCAATTAAACATACAAATAGTATTTAGCATAACTAAGCACTACTATTATACTAAACAAGATGTCAAGCTATTGTAATTAATCATTCTAGGGCAGCCAAAGAACAATGGATTCATATGTAGCAAGCATACATATTATCAAGGTATTTAACTACAATCTATCATAATATATATATATATATATTTTTGTAATCAACATAGCATGCAAGTTTGTAAATCTACAAAGCATTTCAAAACATGGATCAACATGCTTCAAGGGAAATTGCAAAAATTTGCTGGGAACATGCCTTGATTAGCGAGGAGAGAGTTGTCTTCTTCTTGTTGGTCAGCGACGGCGTCGGCGTCAAACGTTTCTATCGCACGAAAAACAACGAATAAACACACAGTCGGAAAATGCAAAGAATCAAATTAATTCATAATTTCAAGAAAACTTCTAGATCTATAGTTTAGCATTTTCTAAGATTTATAAAATTTATTTTGACATTTTTCGATGTACAGTTTAGGAACTACAAAATTCATAAATTTGGACTTTCCTCGAATATTTTAACAGTATAAATTCATTTATAAAATTTCATAAAAATTACTGTGGAAAGGTATTAATTTTAACTAATTTACAAAACTTGTTGCATACTATTTGGACTTATAACAAATTTGTAGCGAAAAAGACAAAATCCGCAATTTGATTATAAATTCACGTACAAAATTTTATTAGCTACACACTGCATGGCACTGTTCATCACTGTAGCATGTATGTTCTTGCGCGACACAGAGAAGAAGAGAAAATTTCGGTTTTGTTACTTGGCTCTCGGTGGAGTAGGATCAGAAAGCTCACCAACCGACGGCGGCAAGACTCGCCGGCGGCAGTGGCGACGGTGACCGGAGGAAACAAACAGAAAAGAACACCACGCACTGAATTTCTTCGAAAACCGGTGAAACCAGGACACGGAGCTCTCGTGGAGTTGTTGAATGGATTGATGTTGAAGAGAGGAACACAGGGGTCCCTTTTATAGTGTGGGAGGAAGACCAAAGGTTAACCATGGCAGTGAAAATGGAAATTGAACGGAAAAACGATGTCACTTCATTTCCTTGCGTTTATGATCAAACTAGTGGGAGATTTAATGAGGGGACGGCTGTGGATTGAAGAGGAGGCGATTAGGATTCCGAAACTGATTTTTATTGAATTTTTGGTGATTAATTGGGGAAGATATTGAAGCTTCCATTGAGCTCTAATGGAGGAGAGAGAAGGTGATTTTTCTCTGGAAACGCTCTACTGAAGAAGATGACGCTACAGTAGCTCACGTGGCGTTTTATTTTTTTTCTTTGGAATTTGAATAGTGTTAAGAAGAGTAAGCGCTTGGGATCAAATAGTAAAAAGACTCTAAAAATCCTGGAAAAATTCTCTAAAATACTAGGTAATATTTGGAACCCAATAAACTTGGTTTTGGAATTTTTTGATATATAGATTTTCTACAAAAATCCTTTTAGTAAATCAGACACTTGTACAAATCTTTATAAAATCAACAAACTAAATTTATAAGTCAAGTTTTTGAAAATATTTGAAAAGAACATTCTCATTTTTCAATTGATTTATTATAAACAAGATTTTATTTTATTTTATTATTATTTTTTTTATCAAATGCTACAAGCGTGATTTTAATTTTCGTGAAAAATGTGGATGTTACAAACCTACCCCCCTTAAATGGAATCTCGACCCCGAGATTCGATACAGCTGGGAAAAATATTTGGGAATTCTGCTCGTAGGTCCTCTTCACGCTCCCAAGTAGGCTCCCTCTCGGTATGGTTGCTCCATTGCACCTTACAGAATTTGATACTTCTGCTGCGAGTTTTGCGAACTGCCTCATCCAAAATCTGTATTGGGTATTCCTTATAAGAAAGATCCTGCTGTAAATCTAACTATTCTAAGGACATGTGTTCCTCTGGTACTCGAAGACATTTTCTTAGCTGAGACACATGAAATACATCATGCACGTCAGTTAGTTGTGGTGGTATTTCCAATTGGTACGCCACCTCGCCTCTTCTGGCCAATACTTTGAACGGTCCAATATATCTAGGTGCAAGCTTTCCGCTAACCCGAAATCGTTTGATTCCTTTCATTGGTGAAACTTTCAGATACACAAAGTCGCCCTCGGCAAATTTCAGGTCCCGACGTCGGTTATCAGCGTAGCTTTTCTATCGGCTTTGAGCAGCTTTTAATTTTTGCTGGATCCACCTCACTTGTTCTTCTGCCTCCTTGAGTACATCTGGTCCAAACACTTTTCCTTCTCCAGTTTCCTTCCAATAAAGTGGTGTTCGACACTTGCGTCCATACAATGCCTCGAAAGGTGACATCTGAATACTTGATTGATATCCATTGTTGTATGAAAACTCTGCATAAGGCAAATTATTATCCCAACTTGTCTTGTTTGTCAAAGCGCAGGATCTGTGCATATCTTCTAAAACCTGATTTACCCTTTCGGTTTGGCCGTCTGTTTGTGGATGATATGCTGTGCTGAAGTTAAGGTTCGTGCCCAATAAACTATGCAACTTTTGCCAAAACTTTGAGGTGAACTGAGTACCTCTATCCGACACAATTTTCTTGGGTACTCCATGCAAACACACTACTTTTGTCATGTACAACTCTGCCAATTTGTCTCCAGTGTAGGTGGTTTTAACAGGAATGAAATGAGCAGATTTGGTCAGACGATCAACTATAACCCAGATTGAATCATATCCAGATTGAGTCCTTGGTAATCCAGTGATGAAATCCATTCCGACCTCTTCCCATTTCCATTCGGGAATTTTTAACGGTTGTAGTAATCCTGCAGGTCTCTGATGCTCGGCTTTCACCCGCTAGCAGATATCGCACATAGCAACAAACTCAGCAATTTCTCTCTTCATACTGGTCCACCAGTACGATACTTTCAAATCCAAATACATTTTGGTACTTCCTGGATGAATTGAGTAGGCGGTCTCATGAGCTTCTTTTAAGATCATTTCCTTGATTTCTTTCTTATTGGGTACAAAAATTCTTTTCCCAAACCATAGGGTACCTTTTTCATCATTGAAAATTCGGAGCTTTTCCTTTCTTCATTCTCTCAATAATTTCGAACCTCTGCATCTTCTTTCTGAGCTTCTCGAATTTGGTCCTCCAAGGTAGGTCGCAGTTCCATTATATTAATGTATCCTTGCTCCACTATCTCCAAATTCATTCTCTTGAATTCTTCATGTAAAACTGGCTGGCTTTCCTTAACTAATATACTATTACAATAATTCTTTCTACTCAGAGCATCGGCCACTACATTAGCTTTCCCTGGGGGATAATGGATTCCAACATCATAATCCTTTATCAGCTCCTACCATCTTCTTTGCCTCATATTTAAATCTGGTTGAGTGAATATATACTTCAAACTCTTATGATCAATGTATATCTCAGTTCGATTCCCGATGAGGTAATGCCTCCAAATTTTAAGGGCATGTACCACGGCGGCTAACTCCAAATCATGAGTAGGGTAATTTTCCTCGGGAGGGCGCAACTGCCTAGATGCATAGGCCACCACTTTACCTTCTTGCATCAACACACAACCTAAACCTTGCTTTGAAGCATCACTTTAAACCACAAAGTCCTTTTGTATATCTGGTAACGTTAATACTGGAGCAGAGGTGAGTTTCTTCTTGAGCTCTTGGAAACTATCTTCACACGACTGGGTCCATTCAAAATTCTTTTCTTTCTTTAATAGTTGTGTAAGTGGTTTCGCGATTTTGGAAAAATCTTCTATGAATCTTCTATAATATCCAGCCAAACCAAGAAAACTTCTAATTTGAGTTACTGATTTTGGTTACTTCCAATCAAGTACATCCTTTACTTTACTCGGGTCAACAGCAACTCCTCCAGCTGAAATAACGTGGCCCAAGAAAGAGACTTCTTTTATCCAAAAGTCGCATTTGCTAAACTTGGCATAAAGCTTATGTTCCTTGAGTTTTTCCAGAACTAGACGCAAATGCTTCTCATGTTCTCCTTCATCTTTGGAGTATATCAAAATATCATCGATGAAAATAACTACGAATTTGTCCAAAAATTCCATGAACACCTTGTTTATCAAATGCATGAAATAGGCTGGTGCATTGGTTAATCCGAAGGACATCACGGTGAACTCGTAAAGTCCATACCGAGTGGTGAAGGCAGTCTTAGGAATATCTTCCTTCTTAATTTTAATCTGATGGTACCCTTATCTTAAATCTATTTTGGAGAAAACACAAGCTCCCTTGAGTTGGTCAAATAGATCATCGATACTTGGCAATGGGTACTTGTTTTTGATTGTCACTTCATTCAAAGATCTATTATCTACACACATTCTCAGGGTATCATCCTTCTTTTTCACAAAAATAACTGGAGCTCCCCAAGGTGATGAACTAGGGCGAATGAAGCCTTTCTTTTGTAATTCCTCAACTTGCTTCTTTAATTCCATTAATAGGTTAGCAGACAACCGATAGGGTCTCTGATGGATTGGGGTTGTGCCAGGAACTAGGTTAATAACAAACTCTATGTCTCTATCTGGTGGCATGCTGTAACATCCCAAAATTTGGGTTTTCAAAAATTTATATTTAAATTAGCTTTCCAAAAATTTCTATTGATTTTAATTCATTAAAGAAGCTTAATTTAGAATTTTCTAAATCTAAAACAATTTAATGTGCCTTCTGTGTACATCAAGTAATTTAAAATTTAGTTTTTGCAGTGTCCTTTGTATCTCAGGGAATTTCCCGAAGTTGAGATTTGCTAAAAACTAATTAAAATTATTAATTTAAACATTTGGATGTTAATTGGATTTTTATTGATTTTTAATTTGAATTATTAATTGTTAAGACAATTCTATATCCAAATTCCAATTCAAACCTTTCCTTTGAAATTCCATTTAAATTCAAAGCTTGGATTTCCCTCGGTGTTCTAATTAAATTGGCGTCCATATCCTTCCGAAATCAAAGTTCAATCTTTTACCGTCCGCAAAGTCAAAATTTCAATTTCGGTCCTTATTCAAAATTTCACCCGAGTTCCGAAATATTCCAAAAATCTCAAAATTCATATAATTAGGTTCCAAATATTCTATAATGATTTTGGAAATTTTTCTAAGATTTATAGAATCTCTCTGGTATTTTATCTCTCGCGGTCTTACGTTAAATCCAGTATATTAGTCCCGGAATTATCTAAATTTCAAAACTTATCAAAATTCAGATAAACCAATTTTATTGAGTTCCAAATAATCTCTAGTATTTTTAGGAATTTTTGCAAGATTTTTAGATCATTTTTGCTATTTTATTTCTCGCGCTTTTGTCCCTTCATTTTCTTTCAACCAATGAGAAAGCGACACGTGTCCAGCACGGTTCATCTTCAACCTCCAGCCATGCGCACTGTTCACATTCCAGCCCCATTTGCAGCCCAAACTTCAAATGCTCATAACTTTTGCAATTCTCAACGAAATTGAGTGAGGTCAGTTGCAAAATGACCGTGTCATCGAGGACTTCAATTCTCCTATAGTTTCCCCCACTGAAATCAAGTGAAACGAAATCTGCAAGCACTTCTTTGCCGTTTCTTGTTTTAGCCATAACTTTTCCGTTTCTCATCCTCTCAACGCGTGTGACCACCCAAAATGTGCGTTTCAGTCTTCCCAACACGGTGCTCACACTTGCCCTCCATTTCCAGAACATTTGCCCTTCCGAAAATCTAAGAAACGGTCGCCGGACGTCCTCCGTTGACATCACCGTGTCATCGTTTGATCCGGTAAGGCAAATCGACTTCCGTTCGCGTCATCTTGTGCGCATTAGTGTGTAGATCATAACCCCTCAAGAAAATCCAGGTTTCATCAAGAATTGCTCCGGGAACTTGCGTTCGTTCGTCGTCAAGTCGAGTTCCGTTCGTCGTCGATTCCTCCCAAACCGGTAATCCCCAATCAAATTCCTTTTAGATGTAGCCTAGTATGATCTTGCTCTACGCCATGCTCCGTTAGTTTTGAGAAAATCGGCGTTTTATTGTGTTTTTGGCCACCATGCCATTGGGACCGTTTTGGTCGCGTCGGCCGTCGTCCTCGCCGCCGCTCGGTCATCCCCGCCGGCCGTCACGTCCATGGGCATCCCCTCACCTTGCTGCCCCACCCCACCCCTTGGCGCCCTTTCCCGCCGGGGCGCCGCCGATGTGCCGCGTCGAGCCACCGCCATGTCGCCATCGTCCGCCTCGCGTACTCCCACCTCGGCCGACCACCCCATCGGTCTCCCGTTACCTCGCCGTCCCGTGTGCACGTGCCCCGCTCGGTGCCGCTCTCTCGGTAGCGCCTCGCGAGAACGCGCCGCCGTCGCTCCTAGCGATGCGTGCGCCGTTCCAGGCCACCGTTCACCGAGCCGTTGCTTGCTTTGGTACCGCATCGTCGTCCTCATTCCATAATGTCACTCCCCTTGCGCTGCCATGCCCCCAATCTCTAGTAATGTTTGTGTAAAAAGGCCTCTAATGGAGCTCTGTAACACAGCCAGGAAAGAGAAGAACGAAGCACTGTAGCGATGCTATAGTGCGATTTCTTATTTTCGGGATTTTCTTTCTAGTCAAACTTCGTTTGATCCGTTCTCCTCCATCCGAACTCGGAATTGAGTGATTCAAATTTCTAAATTCATCTAATTCATCCTCTATCTCGCGATATTTTTATTATAATTTTTAGTTTACATTTATTTTATTTTATTCATTTGTATCTCGGTTATTTAAATCGTTGCTCCGTTTTGCGTGTCTGCGCCTTGGCGATACCCATTAAACCAGCACAAATTTGCCATGAAGTTGCCATGTCGTGACCTCGCGCCCTATCTATCGGTAGATAGTCGCCACCTTGTTATTTCAAAAGCGTCGTCATCGCCGCCATTAACGTTCCGTCGTTAACGTTTCGCCGTTAACGTTCCATCGTTAACGTTCCGTCGTTAACGTTTCGCCGTTAACATTCCATCGTTAACGTTCCGTCGTTAACGTTTCGCCGTTAACGTTCCATCGTTGACGTTTCGCCGTTAACGTTTCGTCGTTAACATTCGGCCGTTAACGCTTTGCTCTCGCTTCGCTATCATCGCATGCGCGCATTCAAGCAAGTGCGTAGCGCGATGTCCTTATCCTTTCTATCGTCCTATCGTGATCTAACCCCGTCCCTTGTGAGTCTGGCTTTATCTTTTGATCATCTGCAAAGCCGTACCAAAACCTAACTTAAGAACCGGTTCGATGGACTGAGTTCATCGTGAGCCGCGCTGCCAGTATTGTGGTTTCCCTCGTTGTGTCCACCGTAGTAAGATATTTGTACTCTGTCTTACTACATATCGTTATCGTCCTGTTATCGTCAAGTCTCTTCGTTGATGTATGACTGAACCCCAGATCGGATCGCACTGAATGTCGATTCCATCCGTCCTTGTCTTATCCCTGAAAATCTAATCTGCCATTAACCCAGAATTCATTCGTGGACTTGGTCACTAGACCATTGACCATGTGTCATATCCTTGTGCCATATCTAATCTATCAGCTTATCTTTCTTTTGTTTGATTGTGTATCTACTTAGTCAACAAAAGTCAACCTCGAGCATCTGCTTAGTTCATGGCGAACTAACGTATCATCGTGGACCCGGTCCATAGATCGAGAGTCCATATGTCATCGGCTATCCAATCAAGATAATAACTTCGGAAGAAATATTCTTCGGAATACTATTCCTTCTTTCCCAGTTATTAATCTTTCTCTTCGGTGTATTTTTCGAAAGTCGTTCTATTTTGTCTAATCATCGACCTAATCCATTTAAGTTCCTAATTTCATCTAAGTCGTTGTGCCCAATGCTATTCGTTCTTAATTTGGAGTTTATTTGAATTGCTTTTGAGTTTTGTTGTATTTGTGTTTCTTTATCGTTAGACGTGTTGTCCGGAAGTTATTCAAAGAAGCTGAAGATCAAGGAAGTAAAGATTGAAGATCGAAGATCCAGAGTTAAAGATAAAGAGTAAAGAACAATAAAGATATCAAGGGCTAGGCAAGTCGTGCTTTGATCATATTGCTCCCAGTTTTACAAATTTACTTTGATTCAAATTATTGCATGCTAGTTCAAGATTAAAATGATTTAAATTAATTTGGGATTAGATATTCAACCCAATTGCTAATATCACCTTGCCATGATTATTTGTATGCCGTAATTCATTTGTCACCCTAAGATGGTTGATTAATAGTTGGTTGTTAATACTTGCCAATGTGGGTTGGTTAGATCGTGTATAATTGCTTAGCCATGCCTCGCAACTCATGTCTTTTGAAAATAAAAGGATAATACTGATTAATGGATTATGAAATGTATTTGTGAAATGGTGTGACGTGTTGCCACACGATGATGTTGATATGTGGAACCAGTGTGGTTCTACATGGATGTTGAGTTGTTGTTGGCATTGTGTTGCACAATAATCAACTGGGGTGGTAAAATGTTTTAGACCAAGGCAAGTGGCAAGAGTGGCATTGGATATGTCGCTCTGGTATTTGGCGGTGTTGTTGGTGAATTATGTGATGGTGTTGTTGGTGAATTATGTGATGGTATTGTTGATGAATTATTTGGGGTAGTCTTGCCTTGGTCACCCTAAGGACTTAACCTTGCGAGCCTTTGACCTGAGTCACTCGTACAACCACATGTCTGAATGGGAAGACCTAGTTTAGTAGGATTCTGATATCTCACCTTTGATACCTCCGGTGGCGATCATCTAGGGGTGATGTATGGGGAGCGTACTGTCTCATGCTTGGTACCCTATCCAACGGTGTTAAATCGGTCCTATACTTGGCTCGGCGAGGAAGTGATAGTGAAGGCAACTCGGAGAGGTTCCTAGGTTGAGATAGAAGTTTCTGAAAGGCTTTGTTATGATCGCTCATTCGCATACTCTTGTATGGCGATTCACGGCTGACGTGATGAGTTCATTGTATCTTGTGGGTAAAGTGTACAACCTCTGCAGAGTGTAAAAACTATTGAATAGCCGAGTCCGCGGTTGTCGGCGTATTCCACCTGCATGTGCTCGTGATCTCTGACCGGGTTTTGTTCGGTGGGGGCGTCTTCGTGGTGGCTAATCGGGCGAAAACCTAGAGGACTCCCCGCGGAGGGTTTGGCGCCTATGAACTAGGAAGAACAAGTGATTTTTACCCGAGTTCAGGCCCCCTTGTGGCCGACAGTAGGTGAGGCGTCGAGGAATGGGCTTGTTGCGAAACCCTTGCAATCGATAAACTGCTATGGCGAGCCTACTGTTCGACACGATGCGGCGGCGGAAGGAGCCTCGAGGCGAAACCACCCGTCGCCCACCTTTTTGCCTTCTTGGCGGGCGGCGGCGTCCTCATGCTGCTCGCCGCCACCCGCCACGTCAGGATCGGCCGGGCGAAGGCGGCGGCGTGCTTTCGCCCACCGCCGCCGGGCGCCACGTGGACCGGCGCTGGCGTGCGGGCTATGATCACCCGCCCGATGGCCCGGCCACACGTGGACCGCACTTTATGCGGTGGAGAGGTACCCTAGCGTATATCTGTTGTGATGCCGGGCCTGCCCTAAGCGCTTGAGCCTAAGACTCCTTTTAGAACCTTCATTTTAATGCACTTCAATGCTTAGTGCGCTCTTGGCAGGCCACCACTCATGAGGATCTGACCGCCGGTCCCTCGCGTATCTGCGGTTTTCCCTTAGGACAAAACGGCGCATAACTTTGTCCTTCGTGAACCGTCGATGTGGGGAATGCGCATATATAGATGCATACGTATTGAGCGGTTCATATACATTTTCTTGCGCACTTTGCTTTCTTGTTCCTTCGCCTCTTTTTCTCAAAGCTCTTCGCCTTCTTCGACTCACCATGGTGAATCCCATCCCAGCCTCCACTGTTGACGCCACCGCCGTGAAGCGGATGGGGATTATCGCGCTGGAAGGCACCTTCCGCTACCGACCGGGGACCACCACGCCCGTGTGCCTCTCGGACGAGATCGTCCTGCACACCTAGGCCATGATGGCGGGCCTTCTTCCACCCTTTTCGAATTTGTTCTCACGAGTCCTCCACTTCTACTGAAATCCACCATCTTCATCTCACCCCAACTCTATCATCTTCCTCGCCATCTTAGCACACCTCTGTGAAATGTTCATGGGGTGATGCGAACCTTCCTCTCTTCCGCCATTTCTTCATTCTGCGCTCCACCAATGACGCAGCGAAATAGTGGGGAGTTACTACTTCGCCGGACGGATGGATGGCCTCGCTACATTCCCTTCAAAGACAGTCCAAGCTGGAGGACATGGCGGCGATTGATATGTCGTCGGGCCCAGATGACATGGATCGGCATACGCCTGGTGCCCGCCGAGCGGCGCGCGCCGCCAGCGGAGCTCGCCGGTCGAAGAGGCAGCGAGCTCGCGCAATGGCGGCCGCGTCGGTAGATTGCGGACGCCGGATGAACGGAGGGTGGTGGCGGGACTACAACGCACGGAGGATCAGCCCTCTTGGCCCGCGTTCGGCCTTCATGGCGATACCTGGCGATAATGACTGGCGACGCGTGGCGGGGCGTAAGCCCTTGTCTCCTTCTAGTTTCCTTTAAGCACATGTTTTTCCTGCGGCTTCCTACCAACCGACCGCCATCTTTTCCCTTTCTTGCGACAAAGCGATGGCAACTTTGAGGAGCCAAACTGGGCGGTGGCTTCATACCGATCTTTGCCGGTTCCAACCGAACCGCCTTTTCCGTCAGACGCCCGGCCGCTTCGGCGACTGGAGCACGCGGGCTGCGGATCGTCGAGTTGCTCCCGCCAATGGACTCCACAGGGGCGGCGTGACCCGCCATGTCGGCCGTGTGATCGAGGGCGTGCACGCGCCGAACGCAGCCAGAGTGCGAACAGCGGCCACTCGCCGCCGACACCACTGAGCTCGGACCCTAAGAGGGCGGACCCGCGGATCAAACACCGCCACCTTGCCCCATCCGAGGCGGAACCCCTCAAGGCAGGGGGGGCAGGGGCGCCCTTACGACTTCACCTCCGTGGCCGCCCTCCTCAGACTGCCCCGAGCCTTCACCAACCATACTTCTTCCGTGGCACGACAAGCGTGGCGCCGACAACCTCGCCACGGGGCCGGTGCCACCGCTCAACAAGGTGGTCTCACACTCCCGATGGGCGGCTTGAGCTGGCGCCATCAAGGCGGCCCCTCGAGAATCTTGCCAGGTGCCAACACCGGCGCCACCGAGACGGGCGGAGGCCTCGCCGAGCGCCTCCGCCGCCGCCACAAGAACGCCGAAGATATTCCGGCACCAGCGCCCGGGAGGTCTCGCCCCTCGCCGCCACTATCGCCCAGCCATGGCCGTGAACTCTTCACCCGGTGAGCGACATGCGGCGGCCTGGCGCGTTCTTCTTGCCGCCGCCTCGAGCACGGTGCCCAGGCAGCCCAACAGCTTGCCTCGGTGGCGGCGAGCTAGAGCGGGAGGCGGAGAGGGCGGCGAGTCGGGCGCGAGAAAGAACCAACACGACCGCAATGCAACAACGGCGGAGCGGGCGAGACACGGCAGAGAGGCCGAGGCGCGCCAAGACCTCGGAACTTGAATCTTCCGCCGCGGCGCAACCTTGCGATCATCTTTGAAGAAGCGTTCAGCGCACCAAGAGGTGCACCGAACCCTTGGGGTGACGAGCAGCGCCCTAGAGGACTCGGCGCTTCAATTTGCCCATGCGACCAACCGGGCAGCGAGGCGCTCGAGACTCCTGCCGCCCTAGCCGCTCGCTCCGCCACGGAAGGGCGCCAGTCACGATCATGGCGCGACCTACCGCGGCTGCTTCTGCGCCCGACCAGCGCGCGCTTTGATCCCATGGTGGTGGTGGCGGCGGCGTCGAAGGAGACGCAGAAGCGGCTCGGCGGGAGGCGCGAGTGCGCGCAGTACTGCTGAACACGTGGCTGGGATGCTACAGGTGGAGCAGCCGGCCATGGACGTCTCCACTCCTCTGGCCGTCGAAGGCGGCGCCGATGATAAACTTGATTTGGCGGGGAGAGGAGTGGCGAGGCGACCTTCTTCTCTTCTTTCTTTTTTCTTTGCTTTTGTTGATGAACCTGCGTCCAGAAAAACCTTGGACAACTTTTGGATGAATGTTAGATGTTTAATCGTTATTCATGCGTTTGCTCATTTTGCATGCTTGAATTCACCACATTTGCTTGTTAGGCGGCCGCCATTACGACTTAGCCAAGGCGCTTTTTAGAAACACCTAATTTAGGGTAGCGTTTCTAAGTCTGCCAAGTGATTTCATGTGCCGCCGTGATCGCGAGCATAGATTATCACGGACCACATAAAATGTAGGTGAAAAATGTCCTTCATCGAACAAGGAGCATAAGACACAAAGCAAGGCCTTAGCGTCGAGTTTCATGCGAGATTATCGCGGTTTCAACCTTAAGAACTTATATACGATGATCGCTTAAAAATATGCTCTGGCCAGTACGCGCGAAACAACAAGTTCTCGGAAGTGCTCTTAGGCGAAACACTCAAGCGGATCGACCGGCGGTGCTTGAGAGCCAACCCGAGGCGTCTGAGCCGTGTAAGTCTTGTGTCTAAGCGACACTCAGGATGACTTGGTCTCATGGGACGTTAACACTTAGCACATCTCTCTTATCATGAGGAGTCGTTGGTTTCAACATTTGCGATAACCACGCGCATCTTGACCTATCTCGAGATATGATCGCAAGAAATGGCCAAAGAACGCGGTATAAAGCGCTTATCTTATTTCAGTATCTGCGGGATGGCGACTTGACGCTACTGGCGAGCACGATGGAGCTGGCAAGCGGCGCCCCGAGCCATCGGGCGACCAACCTTGGCGAGGCGACCGACAAGCAAAAGGCCGGGACGAAAGCACGACTGAAGGCGGAGCAAACGGCCTTTGGCGAGCAAACCCCAAAACCTTCAGGCGACCGGCCTTCGGCCAGGCGACCAACAAACCGGGCCGCAAGAAGCACGACGGAAGCGGGCGGCGGCAGCTCGAGGCAGCTGGATTTAGCAGCCCCCAAGCCAGCAGGGCGACTAGCGAAGACGCAGGCCTTTCGAGGAAGTAAGCCAGCATCGTTATGCTTACCTGCATGCGTCTGAGCGGCTCTGAGAAGGTGAGTAGGCATAATTCCTTTAAGGGTAGAACTTCCGGAGCAGCTCGATGTTGTAAGAGTTCGTCGACTCCTCGCCGTCCTCGTTGGCTAGCAACGTACCGCCGGGCGAGATCTGAGACCACCTTGAAGGGCCCTCCCACCGGGGCGGCTTATGTAACGGCATGCGTCTGAATTTTGCATGAAGACCAGGTCACCCACCGATGTTCTCTCGAGAGACGGGTGGCGTGGTACTGCTGAGGCTTTGGCGATAACGAGCGCACGCAAGGCGGCCCGATCCGCACCTCCTCCGGAGGTTTACCTCTTCTCCGGAGACCTTCTTGGTCTTCTTCATTGAAAGCGGAGGCGGCCGGCGGCGGCGACTTCGGAGGGAGAACGACCTCGGCGCCATACACCAAAAAGAAGGGTGTCTCGCGGTTTACGGCAGTGGGCGTGGTGCTGAGCGACCACAACCTGTAGGAGTTCTTCCGTCCATCTTGCACCCCGCTTGTGGAGTCGATCAAACGCCCTTGTCTTGAGGCCCTTCAGCACCAGCGCATTGGCGCGTTCCGCCTGACCATTGCTCATGGGATGGGCCACCGAAGCGAAACATACCTTGGTGCCCATTTCTTCACAGAACTCCAGAAAAGCCGCGCTGGTGAACTGGGTGCCGTTGTCGGTGATGATGCGGTTGGCGACTCCAAAGCGGGTGAAAATCCCGCGCATGAACTTAACGGGCGCGTGGCGTGATAGCCCTGCTTCGCCTGGGCCGACCCACTTGGTGAACTTGTCGATGGCGACGAAGAGGTGGGTGAAGCCCGTGGCCAGCGAGAGCGGGCCGGGATATCGACCCTGCATGCGAGCGGCGAGGCGGGATGGTTTGCGTAGCTTAGGCTGGTCGGTGGGTTTACTGGCGAAGCGGCAAGCCGCATGTCTCACCGGCTATAAGCGTCACGGAGGCGGTAGGCCAATAAAACCCTTGGCGAACGCTTGCCGAGCTAGAGTTCGTGGGACATATGGCTCCCTTTGCGCCTCCATGGATATCGAGCGGTGCTCCCTCTTCGAGTGATGCACCGGTGAGAACTCCGTTTACCTTTCTGGCGATATAGGTCCCCACCTACAGTATAGCACTTGGCCTTTCGTGCAATCTTCTCGGTGAGGCATCATCGTCGGGGATCACTTGGTCACGCAGAAGGCGAGATAGGATCCATCCATCGATCTCCTTGCCCAAGGGTGGCGACCACTCGGTGCTCGCCGGGTACTCATTGGGCGAGCTTTTCCCTGGTCTTGCCTCGGCGACTACTAATCTTCCTCCGGACACGGGGGGCGGCGAACCTGTTGCCTTCCTCACTGAATTGGAGGCAGCGGCAATGCATCGCCTTTCCCGGCCGAGGCGCATGGCAGCCTGCCGTTGTCCCCACTGAGCGTGGGGCTGCGGCGGCGACACCATCATCCCCACCGGAATCGTGGGCTGCAATGGGCGATCGCGATAGTCTTTCTTGAAGACCGGACGGAGCTGGAGCCCTTGAGGATGCCGGTTGGGACGGCTTTGTCGCAAAGGTGGTTGTCGCGTCGAGGATATGAACATACCCGGACCTTCAAAATGGCGCTCCATTCTTCGGACCTCCGGTCTGCCCGCCATGGTGGGAGTCGGAACATTGGAACTCCTTCCATGCTTGATTAATGACTAGCGAGTCTCCCTTGACTTAGAGCGCCTAATGCGGCCCTGCAAAGCGTCGCATGACCCTTGATGAACCTTCATACTCGGCAATATTGTTGGTGGCCTTGAATTCGAGGCGACCACGTCTTGGAGGGTGTCACCGGTCGGGGAGACCGAGACACTCGGCCCAGCGCCTTCGGCTGAAAGACCTATCAAGAATAACGTCGGGGAAGGCACGGCGCTTCTTCGGCTTCGGGAGTGGCGGGAGTCCACTCGCGATTTAATTCCGCCAACTTTGACTCTTGATGGCGGTCACGGGGCACAAACTTGATGTTAAATTCCCCGGCTCCACCGACCATTTAGCAATTCGCCCTCTGCTTCACGGTTGTGGAGAATCTCGCATAAAGGGTAGGTTGTGACCACGGTAATTTCCGCCCTTGGAAATAATGCATGACTTCTGGGGCGCCACTAGGACGCATACAACATCTTTTGAGCTGCGGATCTGGGTCTCGCTTCATGCAATACTTTCTTGATGTAGTAGGCCCGGCCTCTGAGCGCCTTCCCTCTCTGCGATCAACAGGCGCTCACCACCTCGGGGTGGCAGCAATATCTGAAGCAAAAGGCTCACGTGGGAAACCAGACAAGGGAGAGGAGAATCCGCTTCAAATCTTCAAATGCCTTCTGCGCCTCGTCCGTCCACTCAAGTGATTAGTCTTTTTAATGACTTGAAGAGAGGCAAGCTTCTTTCTCCCAATCGGGCAATGAACCGCCCGAGGAGGCCAGGCGGCCGCCAAACATTGGACTTGCTTGAGTCGTATTGGCGGCTTCATGTGCTCGATGGCGATATCTTGTCGATTGGCCTCAATGCCCCATTGGATACGAAAAACCAATGACTTCTTGGAGGCACACGAACACGCATTTTTAGGGTTGAGCTTGAGGCGATTCATCAGGAGGTTAGCAAAGGTCTCCTCCGAGGTCTTGGATCATTTCTTCACTCTTTTTATTTTCACCACCAAGTCATCAACGTATACCTCCAGTTAAGCCCTATCGAGGCGGAAAGTAATGTGCATGGCATTATTGGTAAGTAGAACTGCATTCTTTAAACCAAAAGCCATCCTTACATAACGGTATACAGGTTGGGGTTACAAAGCGATCTTTTCTTCGTCTTGGCGCCATGTGTAATCTGGTGGTACGGAGTATGCATCAAAAAGACAATTCACACCGTAGTGGAGTCTATGATGAGGTCGACTCGTGGCGAGGATAAGGATCTTCGGGCGGGCTTTGTTGAGGTCGGTGAAATCGACACACATCGCCACTTCGTTGGATTTCTTGGCGAGCACCGGGGTTGGCAAGCCACTCGGTGAAGACCTCCACGACTATTCTGCGTTCAGCGGCTTCTCTACCTCCTCTCGAATGGCATCCTGCGCTCCGGCGCCTGCCTCCGGACCTTCTGCGGATCGGGCTGCGCGCTGGAGGCGTTGCCAATCGGTGCTCGATCACCTCACAGGGACCCGGTCATGTCGGACGGTTGCGGCGAACACGTCTGCGTTTGGTGGAGGAAGGTGGCGAGCGCGTCTTCTATTTGCGCGAGGTTGGCGCCAATGTTGACGGTCTTTGGGTTCGCCCCCACTCGGGGTGACCACCTTAACCTCACCGTGAGCCTGGCGAAACACTGGTCGAACTGAGGGCTCCCGAGAAATGGCGTCGGTCTGGCCGGCGCAAGTGGCACCGGCGAGATCCCAAGCTTTGCTTGTGGCAGTTGAGACCTCGACTTGTCCACGGTGAGGACAATGGGGCCATTGGCCTGGCATCTTCACCACCATGTAAGCATAGTGGGTGACCGCCATGAACTTGACCAGCGGTCGGCCAAGCGAGCGTTATCACGGGAGGTCGAATCGGCGACCTCGAAGTCCACCATCTCGGTGCGGTAGTTATTGAAAGACCATGTGGAGGTCTATCCTTGTGTGTGATGAGTAATTGACAAGATTTGAGATTGGATTGATTTGAAATTGAGTTTGATTTGAATTGGATCTTCAAATTGAAGCAATTTGAGTGTTGGTTGCTTTTCCTAGTGCTCTAGGCCTAGGGGCGAAGCATAGGACCATTGAGCATAATTATGATTGATTAATGATTTTGTTTGATGCAATGCACTCATGTGAGTGGTTGCATGGATTGACTTTGAGTCAAGTCGTGGACTTGTGCTCGGATCGTTGTTTGTTTATTAGGTGTGCGGTGTTGCTCGAGGTGACGTGGTCGATGTGGGACCGGAACTAGGTTCATGGAGGGCGAGGTTGGGACTAGGTTCGAGGAGAATCGAGGTCTGGTGGTCGAGGATGTCATGTGGGACGTTAAGGCTAGAGAAGGTGCACATGAATTTGGTTAGTCACGTGTGTGCGGCGGTGGGCGTCTGGCGTGCAAAAACTATGTTAGGCCATGTTGGGCCAAGTGGAATAGTATACAAAGCTGTATTGGGCCATGTTGGGGCCAAGTGGAGTTGTATACGAATTCTTTATGGTTGCTCAGTATAAATAGGGGGAGGTGTCTCCTGTTTATGTGAGCAAGGAATTAGGGTTTGTACTCTTTCATGTTAGAGTATTGTTAGACAAAAGAAATAAAGGGCTTTTTTGCGTATTTGGAGGTTCGCCGTTTTTCATTCTTGGAGAGCTTGTCGTTTTTGGCAATGGTGGCTTGGCGTATGAAGAATCGAGTCTTGTTCTTGCTCGCATTTCGGCGTGAAGATTCTTTGTAGGCGGCGCTGCTTGCCGTTTTCCCTGGCGTTGGTTTGCTTACATCGGCGGACTACATGCATGCAAGAAGCGGCGGCTAACATTGCTGCGAAAGTTTCGCATGCATGTTATAGGCGACTAGAGCGTTTTGTGAGGCTTTCTGCGTTGGAGACTCGGAGCGTCCGGCGCGACGCAACCGGTACTTGGCGATGCTACAGTTACGCGAAGCTACAGTATCCGTCGCTACAGTAATCTCGCGTTGCTACAGTAAATCGTGGATTACTGTTCATGCATGATGCGCTATGGTACCGGTTTCTAACCCTGTTTGCTCAATTTCGGTTTAATAGATTGAATCATTGTAATTTTTATTTAACAAGTTTAATTTTGATTTGATCCATCTAAAACCTTCTTAGGGCATTAATTTAGTGTTCCTCAAAGTTTTGTTGGTTAATCTTTTGTAGATTGTGATTAATCACGAAATTAGGGTTTGCTTGATTTTCGTCATATTCTGTCACAGCAAGCTTGCAGGATTTATAACTTTTGATCCGTAGATCCGATCGACCTGATTCTTGTTGCGTTAGTTTCGGATTTGAATCTAGTTTATTAAGTTAAAACTTCACGTCAATCCGACGGTTGGATCTTCGGTAATTACAGTTTTAGTGAACGTCTGTTAATCTGTTTGTGTTGAAACCGAGAGCAATATTTCATAATTAATTTAGGGGGTTTTGTGAATCAAGCAAATTTTGATTTTATCTTCCGCTCAATCATTCACCCCCCCTCTGATTGTCGCCATCCGATCCTACAAGTGGTATTAGAGCCGGTTTTGCTCTTCCATAGATCTTGACCGGTCTCGGGAGCTATGGCGACAGACAAGTATTCCACCAAGCCTCCAATTTTTTGTGGTGTTGATTTTCCTTTTTGGAAATCCCGGATGGAGTCATACATCACTGCCCAGGGCTTCCTGATATGGCAGAAGGTGAAGCTCCCATATGAGGTTCCTGCCGATGAGAACATCCGGCGGTAAGCAATATGGTGACGTTGAGGCAAATGCTAAGGCGAGAACATTCTCATCTGAGGACTCGGTACATGATGAGTATGATCGGATCTCTCACTGCGATCCGCTCACGAGATATGGGTGACCCTCGATGCATACCATGAGGCACTACCCAAATCAAGACCATGGCGGGATCAACACAAGCGTGAGTACAACAAGTTTGAACAACAATTTGGTGAGAGTCTTGACGAGTGTTTTGGTCGATTTACTAAAATTTTGAGCGATCTCGGGCGGTTGGTTGCACATACCCGACTCGGATAATGCTCGTCACTTCTTGACCGCTTTTCGATCTTCGTGTTTGGGAAATGAAAGTGACCACCATCAAGGATACTACCGACTTGTCGACCTTGACTCTTGGCGGGCTTTATTCGGACTCAAAACTCATGAGATCGGCGTCGTCTCTCGCAAGACGAAATCACGATCGATGGCCTTGGTCACCGATCCCATTGGATCTTCTCTTGATTCTTCATTGGTTTTTCCTCTCTGCACTTTGCGAGCTAGCGATGACCAAGCGGACAAGTTTCGGCCGAGCTTGCTCTTTTAGCTATAAGTTTTCTCACGCCTACAAGAGGGTGAGAGAGGAAGAGAGGTGGTGGGATCACTTGCTTGAATGTGGCGGCCCCAACCACATTGAATTGTCCTAAAGCGGAGAAGGGCAAAAACGACTCGGCGGATTCGGCAAAACGACTACACCGACAAGAACCGCAACAAAAGCCTCCGGTTCATGGCCGGCGCGACGAGAAGAAATCGCAACTTCTCGAAGAACAAGAAGCTCTTCCACGCGTCCTCGCCGCCCTCGGCGACATCAACCTCTCCGACACGAAGACATGGAGCGGCAGGCGAGGATGATCCGCAAGAAGAAGAAAGGCGGCGACGACTTCTCGGCATGTGCTTCATGGCAAACACCAGCGACATCGGCGACTCAAGGCTCTCTGACTCGGACAAGGTACCTTCCTATGACCAGCTCAATGAAGCTTTTTGCAAATTAGGAAAATTTCATGCTAGAGCTAGAGCTAGGGTTCTGAGTTAGAGAAGGAAGTAGATACCTTGTCTCGGGAGTTAGCTTCACTTAAATCATGTTCCTCCAGAGACTCGATAGTTGTACTCTCTGTGATGCTTTGCTTGTGGAGTTGGAGAACCTAAGAACCTGCATGATAGTGTGGTTTCGATCTTGAGGCTCTTAGGTCGAAGGATGCTAGCACATGTTCTATTGATCCTATTCCTATTGATGCTAGTTTTCTTCATACTCACACAAGCGCATCTTGTGAAAATTGTCCTAAGCTACTTCTTTGAAATTGATGCCATGAGTTGTCACCTTAGGAAGCTTTACGCTAGAAATGATGAACTTGAATTGCATGCTTCTAAGGACCCGGTCGGCTCATGTGAGGGCTGTAAGCAACTAAAACTTGATAATGAAGCTTTGAATGCCAAGTGTGATCAACTTGCTAAGGACTTACTAGTTAAGTCAAATAATGGTTGCTTCTTTGTGTATTGGGGTTGAGGATGGCGTGGATAAGGTCCACCTTGAGCTTAGGAAGAAGTTAGAGGCCCAGGTTGGTAGAATTAGAGATGCTTCTTGTGCTTCTGTGAGTCTCTCAAACTTGAGGCACCGTGTATAGGGAAAAATATGCATCTTGTTCGATCCTCTTCTTCGGCTCTTCTTCTACTCCTTCCCTTGCTCTTCATCGCCTCACTTTTTCGAGAGTGTCGGTATCTTATGATCACTCTTGAGAAATTTGTTGGAGGCAAGAAGAAACTCAATCTCATTCTAGACCGGTCCAAAATTAGCGATTCAATCAAGATCTAGGATTTGATTACTTGGAACACTGCAGGCGCATCCGCCTTCAGGTTATGCGTGCCTCCAAGAGTGGAGAGATAGTGGTAGCTCGGGGTGAGTACCACTATGTTTAGGTCTCTTTGGGGTTGTCCATGGGACTTCGAGCGAAGGGTGCTTCTCTGTCCTCCTGCCTCTAGCAAGGCGAAGTATTCATGCACCTTACGTAAGAAGGATGGTCACCTAGTAGATTTCATTTTAGGCGCGCCAAGATCACCAGGCGTGGCGTGTTGCTGCTCTTAGGGGTATTGAGGTCATCCCAGGACTCTGAGTGCTCTAAAGCGCCTGCTTGCTACTAAACAGTCGAGAGAGTCACTGTTTTTGGGCATCGTCCGGGACTCGGTTTTCATCTTTGTTGATCGAGTTTTAGTCCTGGAGTTGCTCGTGGTCGATCTTTCCACCGTCCTCTTGATATTCCTCGTTTTCCCATCGAGGTAGATATCGTGGCGTGAGGTGTTTTCGGGTAGGAGATTTGGGCGACCTCATTGGGATGGTCGGCTTTTGCACCACGGCGGGCCAAACCGGTGGCGGCTCCTACATCTTCTACTAGAGTTGATTCTTCGATCTTGTGAGAGTCGGCGTCGAGAGACACTAGAGTCGATCTTCTTCCTCTGTGGTGGTACTTTGAGGCGTCATGTGATTGATATTGGGTTCCCAAGTCCTCACTTTATCGATCTTGAGTCTTCTCTTTGACTTGATCGGGTTAAATCGGATGGGGAAGGAGATGTTTGGATTGTTGACTCGGTTGTTCTCGCCATATGACCCGAGACTCTCGTTGGTTCTCTTCCTAGTCCGAGCCCCGGTGATGAGTTGATCACTTTTGGGGATGCTTCTTGAGTAGAGTCATTGCTAAAGGTAAAATCTGCATTAATGAAAATTTTATTCTTAAGGGCGTTGCCTTAGTGAGTAAGTACAATATAATTTGCTTTCCGTTTCTCGGCTTATCGATGACTCTTTCGAGGTAAGCTTTAAAGCAATGCTTGTAGAATCCTCGATTCATCGGAGAGTTAGTTTGCGGGATTTCTAGATTTGGGAGGGTCTTTCGTCTTGATTTTTCTGTTTTTTAGGAGACTCTCTTCGGTGTTTGATTATACGAGTCCGTGATCTCTCCTTCTGGCATAGGAGACATGGTCACATTGATATTAGATATCACTTCCTTAGAGACCATGTGGAGAAAGGAGACATAGTACTTCAGTTTGTGGAGAGTGACCACCAGTTGGCCGATATCTTTACCAAGCCTTTGGATAGCTCTAGGTTTGTTGCCTTGAGGAGTGAGCTTGGAGTTGTGTGCCCTTACGGCTTTCTGTGAGGGGGAGCTGATCTGTATATTATGTATTATATTTTATTTCAGTTTTTCCTTTTGTATTGCTCTGGGTGCTTATGGGTTTTATTCCTTAGAGTTATGAGTTCACATCACTTAGACTTCTGGCATGCTTTGCATGGACCTCTCATCTTGTGCTTTAGGTTGCTATCATGCTTAATTAGCTGTTCTCTCTTCTCTCTAGGTTGAGTTCCCTCACAGTCTTATAAGTCTAGCAGGTGTTGGGCCCCCTGGGTAGACAGGGTCTGTGTGCACTCCTTAGTTTGGGATCTAGAGGCAGCTTTCCTATGTTAGTCATTGGGGAAGATGAGAGCGAGTCTGAGCCATAGTGTTCTCTACCATCTTTTCTATACTCTATAGCCACCCAGTTCGCAGTTTCTTGACTTCTTCCCTCCATTCTGTGTTTCTGGCTTTAATTGAGTTCTTTTCGATCTTTCTTGAGCTTAATCTTGCTAATAACTCAATTTGAACCAGATTTGTGCTTAAAATGAAATCACATGTTGAGGGGGAGTTTAAAAAAACTGTCTCATGCATTGCATATAGACTTGATTTTTCATTTTATGAGCTTTGTCTATTGTGCACATGATCCATGTTTCATTTTATACACCATGCTATATTATGAAGAAAATTACTTGCTTAGATATGTCCAAGTTCATTTATCTTGCTAAGCTTACAAAAATTGAAAAATGAGCGTTAAAAGAAAAACTTGATAAAACATGTTGTGTTTACTTGCTAAGTTTCTTCTCTAGGTGTATTTGCCATGATTTGTGAAATTCTAGAATTCTTTAGAGTCCCTATAGCAACTTGGGTGAATCTTGTTTGATCCATACTTGAGTCCTTCACTAGCTTAACATGAAAATGCTAAAATGAAAGTGAAGCAAAATTGACTCTTTTTGTGCGCATTAGACTCAACACCTCACATTCACAAGACGGCTTCTCATTGCACTTGAGATGAACTTGGAATGTGTTGTGTATGACCAAGATCATTCTCTTAAGAGTCCCTCTTGAGATGATCGATTATGGCTTGAGTCAATTGCTTTAAAAATGCAAAAACAAAAACATATGTGGGTAAAGAATGCAAATAATGTTAAACATTTGCACCCCGCTATGTCTTTCAAAGATTCAAAGAAAAAAATTTGCATACAATAAAAAAAAAGGCTCGAAGGACCTTGTGTGCACTTCTAGATTCCCCAAAGTGTTGAGTAGGTTGAACTCTAGGTTTTCCATTTGATCCTTTGAATGGCTTTGCTTCTAGTTTTGAAACTAATGACAAGTGTTGCTCATGTTCAATCATGCTAAAAAATGACATGGTTTTCATTAAATCTTGCTAGCAAAATGATTATTTGCACTTGGACATGCCTTAGTTTAGTCTATTTTTTTGCCATAACTTAGCTTGGTGTCATAACTTGTCTTGTTGATCACATGGATAATCTTCAAAGCTCTCTTAGGCTGCATTACTTGCATAAAAACAACAACAAAAAAGGGGAGAAAAGAAAATGTCACCTTGATGCCTATATTGTCAAAAGGGGGAGAACTCGTAGAAAAGGCATCACTTTGCACTTGATTCTTCTTTCTTATGATCTTTGTTAATCTTTGCTGTCGTTCATAGATCATAAGTTGCCAATTTGGTCATGTTCTTCATTTCTATTTCTTTGATCATGTTTGGCTTTGCATTCAAATTGCTTTCTTCTCTTTATTTAAACTCAATACTTATGCCTTTTTAGGTGTTTGTCAATATACTCATCAAGGGGGAGATTGAAAGACCATGTGGAGGTCTATCCTTGTGTGTGATGAGTAATTGACAAGATTTGAGATTGGATTGATTTGAAATTGAGTTTGATTTGAATTGGATCTTCAAATTGAAGCAATTTGAGTGTTGGTTGCTTTTCCTAGTGCTACTAGGCCTAGGGGTAAAAAGCAGGACCATTGAGCATAATTATGATTGATTAATGATTTTGTTTGATGCAATGCACTCATGTGAGTGGTTGCATGGATTGACTTTGAGTCAAGTCGTGGACTTGTGCTCGGATCGTTGTTTGTTTATTAGTGTATGCGAGTGTTGCTCGGCGAGCGTGGTCGATGGCGGACGGAACTAGGTTCATGGAGGCGAGGTTGGGACTAGGTTCGAGGAGGAATCGAGGTCTGGTGGTCGAGGATGTCATGTGGGGCGTTCGGGCTGAAGAAGGTGCACACGAAGGTGGTTAGTCACGTGTGTGCGGCGGTGGGCGTCTGGCGTGCAAAAAGCTGTATTGGGCCATGTTGGGCCAAGTGGAATAGTATACAAAGCATGTATTGGGCCATGTTGGGGCCAAGTGGAGTTGTATACGAATTCTTTATGGTTGCTCAGTATAAATAGGGGGAGGTGTCTCCTGTTTATGTGAGCAAGGAATTAGGGTTTGTACTCTTTCATGTTAGAGTATTGTTAGACAAAAGAAATAAAGGGCTTTTTAATTTGGAGGTTCACCGTTTTTCATTCTTGAGCTTGTCGCTTTTTGGCGTGTTACCGTGGCGTATGAAGAATCGAGTCTTGTTCTTGCTCTTGCGTGAAGATTCTTGTGGGCGGCGCTGCCGTTTTTCCTGGCGTTGGTTTTATACATCGGCGGACTACATGCATGCAAGCGGCAGCTAACATTGCTGCCGAAAGTTTCGCATGCATGTTATAGGCGACTAGGCGTTTTCGTGAGGCTTTCTGCGTTGGAGACTCGGAGGCGTCGGCGCGCAGCATAACCGGTACTTGGCGATGCTACAGTTACGCGAAGCTACAGTATCCGTCGCTACAGTAATCTCGCGTTGCTACAGTAAATCGTGGATTACTGTTCATGCATGGTGCGCTATGGTACCGGTTTCTAACCCTGTTTGCTCAATTTCGGTTTAATAGATTGAATCATTGTTCTTTTTATTTAACAAGTTTAATTTTGATTTGATCCATCTAAAACCTTCTTAGGGCATTAATTTAGTGTTCCTCAAAGTTTTGTTGGTTAATCTTTTGTAGATTGTGATTAATCACGAAATTAGGGTTTGCTTGATTTTCGTCATATTCTGTCACAGCAAGCTTGCAGGATTTATAACTTTTGATCCGTAGATCCGATCGACCTGATTCTTGTTGCGTTAGTTTCGGATTTGAATCTAGTTTATTAAGTTAAAATTTCACGTCAATCCGACGGTTGGATCTTCGGTAATTACAGTTTTAGTGAACGTCTGTTAATCTGTTTGTGTTGAAACCGAGAGCAATATTTCATAATTAATTTAGGGGGTTTTGTGAATCAAGCAAATTTTGATTTTATCTTCCGCTCAATCATTCACCCCCCCTCTGATTGTCGCCATCCGATCCTCAGATTATCCTTCTTCCGAAAGTGACGGGGAGGCAAACTTGACCAAGGAGAACAGACCCGCATCCAGGGCTACCCCAAAAACGGCGAGGGTAGGCGCAAATCTGTCTCGGGATCTGCGGCGCCATGAATGCCGGCGGACGACAGGAGGTTGAGGAGCTACCTCCGTCCATCGCCACCGCCTTGTAGCACATTAGGACCATGGGTGCGACCACGATCGGGAGAGGCCCTAAGTGAGGTGCATTCAGTGGGTGGTCGGCCGAAGGTGATCGTTTGCTCAGACCACTTCGATTGTCCGACCCGCCCACGAGCTCGGCGCCGTGGCGCACACCTCCTTTTGGTAGCTTATAAGCGGTGTTGGAGGAATGGTGGATGAACCACCATAGATATGCGCCGTGATGTGATCCGCTTTCTTTGAAAAGCCAAAGGCGGGATCCTCGTCTCGATCATCATCACCGGCGGCGCTCGCTTGGCCATTGCTCTACCATCTGTTCGACCGGCATCCGTCCGGTCGTGCGTGTTGGTCTGTGGATGGGGCGATGAGATTCGCCCTCCTTACGCTTTGGCGGCGGTCGTTTTGGCGGCCATGGCGGTCTTCTGGCCGATCACGGCGGTCTTCCGCCCGATCGCGGCGGTTATCACCCGTCCGGCGATCGTCCGCCGGTCGGCGGTTGCGCTTTAATGGCGCTGGTCTTCATTGTCGCTCGGCGGCAAGAACTGTCTGGTCTCTCTGCCTCGGCTTCGTGCCTTCTTGCTGCCGCGGCGGAACCGCCGAGTCGGCCTCATCCTTGCCGGCCACCATGCAGGCCGGTAGCCCCTCGCCTCACTTGCCGCGCACACTTGTGTGCGAGGAGAACTTCGGAGGTGGTACCGATGGTGCGGGTAGCCATCTTCGTTTCATCTTGCGGATCGCGCGCGCCCTCTGGAAGGCGATAATGACCATTGCTTTCGAAATATGGGGATCGTGTTGCGGCGGTGACAAAACCGCCCGAATGAAGTCGCGCGGCGCTCCCCCTCTCTGCTCGGGGCATGGAGGTCATCCTCCACGCTGGGCGTACAAGAGACCCTTGAAAGTTGGCGACAAAGAGGTGCACAACTCTCCCCGAGTGCCTGAGACCCTCGGGAGGTTCATTGACCAGAAGCAGGCGGAGCCGTCGGAACCCGTCGGAAGGTAATTGGCCATGACCTTTTAGATCCACCGACCGCTCGCACCCCGTTGTGTATATTTGCAAGAACTCCTCCGGGTTGGTGGTGCCATCGTATTTCTCCATGGATCTTGGGCGAAATCTGTCGGGCCACACCGTGGCGCAGCAGACGAGAAAGCCGGCACCCGACGCGCAGAGAGGAACCCAAACCTGACGGGAGCCGGTCCGGAGACCGCCCCCGGGAGCGTTGGGCCTGGTTCCCCGTCGAGTCGGAGGAGTGATCCTCCTCCCTGGTCCGGGAATGAGAGCCTTGGAAACTCTCACCGTCGGAGACTATCTGCTTTCCGTGGCGGCGCTCCGGGGCGGGCGACAAGCGGCCTGAAGGTCGTCGCCAGCCTTGGCGGCTTTCATCCAGTGCGACCTAAGGTCCCCACGGTTCAACTTCGAGCAGGGACGGCGCCGCCTGTGGCGTCCTTCTTCGATTCCGCCCGCTGGCGCGACCACCTTTGTCCGGGCGGTGGGCGCTGGGTGCACTCAACATGCGCCTCGAGCACTTGCATTTGCGGTGCCGCCGGTCGAGGCCCTACCGAGTGGCCGCGTCCACGAGATCGGCGATGCTCGAACCCGCAGTGGCGGAGAGTCTCTGCAAGTTCCACCCGGTGGTCAGAGAGGCAGACGGACATGTAGTTTTGAGTGGGGTGGCCGCCTGGCATGGCCGGCGCCGACAGAGGCCCCGCCGGATCGGCGAAACAAGGCCGCCACCTGCGGCGGGTCGTGGTGACCCTCCGGCCGAGAGGCTGGGGCGCCTGAACACCACTCACCCCGCTTGATCTTGGCGATGAGAGCCCGCCATCCCGGATCTGGCGGACTCACGACTAAGCAAAAGAACAGGAAACTTCACCGGAGTTGGTAGGAAAAGCCAACCACTAGCCCCCTACAGCGCGCCCACTTGCCGTATTCCACGAACAGGCCGTGATCTCTGAGCCGGGTTTTGTTGGTGAGGAGGCGTCTTCGTGGTCTGGCTAATCGGGCGAACCCTAGAGGACTCCCACGGAGGGTTTGGCGCCTATGAACTAGGAAGAACAAGTGATTTTTACCTGGTTCGAGCCCTTGTGACAGGGTGGTGAGGCGTCGGAGAATGGGCTTGTTGCGAAACCCTTGCATCGATAAACTGCTATGGCGAACTGCCGTTCGACACGATGCGGCGGAAGGAGCCGCGAGGCGGAAACCACCGTCGCCCACCTTTTGCCTTGCGGCGGGCGGCGAGGCGTCCTCATGGCGCTGCGCCACCCGCCACGTGATCGGGCGCCGGCGGCGGCGTGCTTCGCCCACTGCTTGCGCCGGGCGCCACGTGGGCCGGCGCTGGCCGTGAGCGTGATCGCCCGCCCGTCGCCCGAGCCGCCACGCGACCGGCGCTGGCCGCGGGCGTGATCGCCGCCCGTCGCCGAGCCACCACATAGGCTGGCGCCCAGACGAGCGAGCGTGCTCGCCGCCTTTCGCCGGGCGCCACGTGGAACAACGCGGCCGGCGGCCGTGATCGCCCGCCAATCGCCGAGCCGCCCACGTGGCTGGGCGCCGGCAGCGGCGTGCTTCGCCCACTTTCGCCGGGCGCCCGTGGACGACGCGCTGGGCGTGCGTGATCGCCGCCGTCGCCGAGCCGCCACGTGGTTGGGCGCCGGCAGCGGCGTGTCTTCGCCCACACCGCTGCCGGCGCCCGTGGACGGCGCTGGCAAGTGGCCGTGATCGCCCTTAGATGGATCGGCGGCCACGTGGACCACACTTTATGCGGTGGAGAGGTACCCTAGCGTATATCTGTTGACAATGATCTTGGACAATGCTCGGAGATTACTGATCAAGGGGTAGAGTTTTGAAAATAAAATGAGGTTGGGAATGTGAACAATGTGATATGGAAATTGGTTAAGGATGAGAATGTTTTACTTGAGAATGATTCTGAAATTTATTATGGGTATTATTTGTTTATTGCTTTTCTATCTACTATGATTATTTGTGAATCTTTGCATTGCAAAAGAACCATTGACCATTCCTTTGGAATAAGCCATGCATGTAGTAATAGAAGCGCATTACATGCATGACTTGTTGAGTACGGTTGTGTACTCACCCTTGCTTTAACAAAATATCACCAGTTGAGGAGAAGTCTTTGTCTTCGAAGGAGGAGAAGTTCTGCAAGAAGGCGAATATCTAGGAGTTGAACCTTGTCAAATGCCTGTGGTATTTTGATGGGATTCACCGACGTTCTTCGTTCCGCTATTGTTCGTTTTACTCTGAGTTTAAGCCATCTAGGCTTCACAATTGTAAGTTGACCTTAAGGTTATTCAACATGTTATATTAAAAGATGAATTCTTTATTTATTATTCCGTTGTGTATGATTGTGATATTCATCTTTGTTAACTGTGGGCACTAGCTCTCGATCACGGGACTAGTCTTGATAACCGAGAGGGTTTCGGATTGGAATTCGGGTCCCGCAGAGGTGGTATCGAGCATCTTGTTATGAGTCTTGACCCTAGATAGTTTGGCCGTTCATTAGGAACTTCAAAATTATTTTCTAAAGAGAAAATTTAACTTGAAAAATAACAAGTTCTTGACTTATCTTATTCTTCCATTCTTTTCCCCTTTTGCTGAAATTTCTATCTTTCCTCGCCGATTTAAGTTGAAAATCTTGCCTCAGTCGTCTTGAATAGATAGCGATGTTTCACACTTTAGGAGAAAGCACTGGATCTCGTTGCTGAACCTGAAGATCGTGAAGACAGGAATCGTCGAGCTCAAGGAAAGAGTGCCGATGAAGTGTTCTAGAAGATAGAAGAACCAGTGCCAATGAAGTGTTCCAGAAGGTAGAAGAACCAGTGCCGATGAAGTGTACAAGAAATTCGAAGAATCAGTGCTTGATTAGCTGTTGAGACTCATGTGTGAGAGTCGCGTTTGTCTAAGTTAGAAGTGTTACCCTTTCTAGACGTTAGACTTGTGTGCTTAGGTTAATTTGGTTTTCTGTTTGCTGAATTTGCGTTAATGTGTCGCATGGCCCTTAGGCTTTTGTGGCGACCATACCAAGTTGTAAATAATGATAGTATAATTTGAGATTTTGGGTTAAACCTAATCCCGTAATAGTTCTTGGTTACTTATCTATGCTTTTCCTTCTTGCCTATTAACCATGGTGGGTCATCGGATGGAGAAGTTTTCGGTGATGACCTTGGCGATGATTCCAAAAGCATTCCAAGTCGATTCAGATGTTGCCTTGATGTCGATATTAGAGCAGATGTTGACCAAAAGCAATCTCGGTTCCACGGTTGAAAATTCAACAGTCGTTCTCATTGCAAGTTTGCAAAGTTCATTGAAGCCAAGCCACCCATTTTGAAGAATTCACCTCCCTACAAAATGCGGAAACACGGATTCAAGTCTTAGAAGAAGCTATCTTCCATACGATTGTGATGATAAAGATAAGGTTATATATGCCACCAGTCAGTTAGAAGGTGCAGCATTAGCTTGGTGGAAAAACTACCGTGCTATCCATAGTAAGGATCAGACTATCACTTGGAAGGAATTCACTACTGCATTTCGTGAGTTTCATGCTCCGTTGAAAGGTGCAACCAATTCAGAGGAATATGCAACCCCTGCATACCACAACCAATCTGGACGTGGTTCTTTAAAGTGTTGTCAACCGAGCAAGTCAGAAGATCGTGCATGTATCCGTTGTGGAATAATAGGACATACCTCGGGCGAGAATCATATCAATTGTTCCAGTTGTGAAGGGAACCATCCTCTTGGAGAATATCCGAACAATAAAATTTCATGTTTTCTTTGTGAAGGCCAAGATCATTGCCCAAGCCAGTGTGCTATGTATTCAGTATTGACCTCTGCAATGCAACGTCAACGAGAAAATTTCCGAGCCCCTTGTGGTTCAAGAGTTAGCAAAGAAAGACATATTGTCATCTACCCATGCCTTGCCACGGGGAGCGAGTTAAAGAGAAATACCAAGAATCTAGCAAGCTACCTCGGAAAAGAAGCAATGCAAAGTCACTAGGAAGTTGTTTACTTTGTGGTAAACAAAGGTCACTATGTCAAGCGATGTCCCCGGAAGAATCAAGCACAAACTTTACCTTGGTCATCCCGAAGTCATTCGGTTCAAAGCATAACACCAAGATCGCAAGGTGCGACATCAAAGAATCGATTATGCTATACTGCGTAGAAGAGGTCACTTTGCCAAGCAGTGCTTGGTTCAAATATGAAGTACATTGTGGAATTGAAATTATCCCTGAAGCTACCTCGGTTGAGCTGTATTGCCAAGTATGCTGAAGCAACCACAGGCCGATTGTTCCAAGAAGCGATTGAAGAAAAAGCGGTTGGTGATGAAGCCGCCAAGAAGTTCAAGCGTGACGTCATACTCTAGTCTATAAGAGTAATGTCAAGAATTCTCTCAAACAATTCCTATTTGTGGAATAAATGTACCTAGAATTCTAAATCAAAAGTATTAATGGCAATAAAGGATTTGATATGTCTTTGAGCATTCACTTTACGGATAATATTCATGTGTATGTTGGCCATAGAGCCGAGTTCTCGATCATGATGTTAAAGTTACAGATTCATTTGATCAATGTCCCTTCTGCGAAGGTCATTGGTAGTGAAATGAAAGGATCAATAGATCGTCCAAGATTGTCAAGCACAGTGAAGCAATTATTAATCAGCTTGAGTTTCTCAGATCAAGAGCTATCCATAAGAACCAACCCAACTGAAATGATGTTCAATCTTTAATCAAGACCGCAGAATAGCAAGTTGCTTTCGCGTCAGGAGTAGCTTGTTCAGTCTCCAAGAGAAGCAAAGAATCAGGTGTCAATGCATAATAAAGGTTGTAACAATGGAAGTTATCGACATTGTTAGGAAGAGTGCAGATTGTCATTTAAGGGCCTCAGTGAAAGAAGCGTTCCATAAGTCAGAAAGTAGACTCAGTTGAAGCCAATTAAGTTTGCAAAAAGATCTTGCCTGCAAGGAGCAACCTATCAAAATTTGACCCAGCAGAAGGATGTTATCCAGTGTTTGACCTCGAAGCAATCCCGTCAAGCGTGCAGTTGACTGCAAGTGCAGAGAACCTCGAAGGTTGAGTTTTTCCCCGAACCTATTCTTTAGTCAGCTCGAATCTCGGGGACGAGATTCTGTTAAGTGGGGGAGGTTTGTAACATCCCAAAATTTGGGTTTTCAAAAATTTATATTTAAATTAGCTTTCCAAAAATTTCTATTGATTTTAATTCATTAAAAAGCTTAATTTAGAATTTTCTAAATCTAAAACAATTTAATGTGCCTTATACATGTACATCAAGTAATTTAAAATTTAGTTTTTGCGAGTGTCCTTTGTATCTCGGAATTTCCCAAAGTTGAGATTTGCTAAAAACTAATTAAAATTATTAATTTAAACATTTGGATGTTAATTGGATTTTTATTGATTTTTAATTTGAATTATTAATTGTTAAGCAATTCTATATCAAATTCCAATTCAAACCTTTCCTTTGAAATTCCATTTAAATTCAAAGCTTGGATTTCCCTCGGTGTTCTAATTAAATTGGCGTCCATATCCTTCCGAAATCAAAGTTCAATCTTTTACCGTCCGCAAAGTCAAAATTTCAATTTCGGTCCTTATTCGAAATTTCACCCGAGTTCCAAAATATTCCAAAAATCTCAAAATTCATATAATTAGGTTCCAAATATTCTATAATGATTTTGTAAATTTTTCTAAGATTTATAGAATCTCTCTGGTATTTTATCTCTCGCGGTCTTACGTTAAATCCAGTATATTAGTCCCGGAATTATCTAAATTTCAAAACTTATCAAAATTCAGATAAACCAATTTTATTGAGTTCCAAATAATCTCTAGTATTTTTAGAATTTTTGCAAGATTTTTAGATCATTTTGCTATTTTATTTCTCGCGCTTTTGTCCCTTCATTTTCTTTCAACCAATGAAAGCGACACGTGTCCAGCACAGTTCATCTTCAACCTCCAGCCATGCGCACTGTTCACATTCCAGCCCCATTTGCAGCCCAAACTTCAAATGCTCATAACTTTTGCAATTCTCAACGAAATTGAGTGAGGTCAGTTGCAAAATGACCGTGTCATCGAGGACTTCAATTCTCCTACAGTTTCCCCCACTGAAATCAAGTGAAACGAAATCTGCAAGCACTTCTTTGCCGTTTCTTGTTTTAGCCATAACTTTTCCGTTTCTCATCCTCTCAACGCGTGTGACCACCCAAAATGTGCGTTTCAGTCTTCCCAACACGGTGCTCACACTTGCCCTCCATTTCCAGAACATTTGCCCTTCCGAAAATCTAAGAAACGGTCGCCGGACGTCCTCCGTTGACATCACCGTGTCATCGTTTGATCCGTAAGGCAAATCGACTTCCGTTCGCGTCATCTTGTGCGCATTAGTGTGTAGATCATAACCCCTCAAGAAAATCCAGGTTTCATCAAGAATTGCTCCGGGAACTTGCGTTAGTTAAATGCGTCAAGTCGAGTTCCGTTAAATCGTCGATTCCTCCCAAACCGGTAATCCCCAATCAAATTCCTTTTAGATGTAGCCTAGTATGATCTTGCTCTCGCCATGCTCCCGTTAGTTTTGAGAAAATCGGCGTTTTATTGTGTTTTGGCCACCATGCCATTGGGACCGTTTTTGGTCGCGTCGGCCGTCGTCCCGCCGCCGCTCGGTCATCCGCCGCCCGGCCGTCCGTCCATGGGCATCCTCACCTTGCTGCCCCCACCCCACCTTAGCGCCCTTTCCCGCCGCGAAGAAGCGCGCCGCCGCCATGTCTGCCGTCGAAACCCGCCATGTCGCCATCGCGCCGCCTCACGCGCCTCCACCTCCGGCCGACCACCCCATCGGTCTCCCGTTACCTCGCCGTCCCGTGTGCCGTGCCCCGCTCCATTGCCGCTCCTCCGGCCGCGCCTCATGCGAACGCTTGCCGCCGTCGCTCCTAGCGATCGTCGCTGTTCGAACCACCGTTCACCGAGCCGTTGCTTGCTTTGGTACCGTGATCGTCGTCCTCATTCCATAATGTCACTCCTTGCGCTGCCATGCCCCAATCTCTAGTAATGTTTGTGTAAAAGGCCTCTAATGGAGCTCAGTAACACGGCCGGAAAGAGAAGAAGCAATCATGGCGATGCTATAGTGCGATTTCTTATTTCGGGATTTTCTTTCTAGTCAAACTTCGTTTGATCCGTTCTCCTCCATCCGAACTCGGAATCGAGTGATTCAAATTTCTAAATTCATCTAATTCATCCTCTATCGCCGATATTTTTATTGTAATTTTTAGTTTACATTTATTTTATTTTATTCATTTGTATCTCGGTTATTTAAATCGTTGCTCCGTTTTGCGTATCTGCGCCTTGGCGATACCCATTAAACCAGCACAAATTTGCCATGAAGTTGCCATGTCGTGACCTCGCTGCCCTATCTATCGGTAGATAGTTGCCACCTTGTTATTTCAAAAGCGTCGCGTCATCGCCGCCATTAACGTTCCGCCGTTAGCGTTAAAATCGTTAACGTTAACGCCCATCGTTAACGTTCCGCCGTTAACGTTCCGTCGCTAACGTTTATCGTTAACGTTCCGCCGTTAACGTTCGCCGTTAACGTTTAGCATAACGTTCCGCCGTTGGCGTTCGCCGTTAACGTTTCGCCGTTAACGTTGGCGATGCGCTTTGCTCTCGCTTCGCTATCATCGCATGCGCGCATTCAAGCAAGTGCGTAGCGCGATGTCCTTATCCTTTCTATCGTCCTATCGTGATCTAACCCCGTCCCTTGTGAGTCTGGCTTTATCTTTTGATCATCTGCAAAGCCGTACCAAAACCTAACTTAAGAATCGGTTCGATGGACTGAGTTCATCGTGAGTCGCGCTGCCAGTATTGTGGTTTCCCTCGTTGTGTCCACCGTAGTAAGATATTTGTACTCTGTCTTACTACATATCGTTATCGTCCTGTTATCGTCAAGTCTCTTCGTTGATGTATGACTGAACCCCAGATCGGATCGCACTGAATGTCGATTCCATCCGTCCTTGTCTTATCCCTGAAAATCTAATCTGCCATTAACCCAGAATTCATTCGTGGACTTGGTCACTAGACCATTGACCATGTGTCATATCCTTGTGCCATATCTAATCTATCAGCTTATCTTTCTTTTGTTTGATTGTGTATCTACTTAGTCAACAAAAGTCAACCTCGAGCATCTGCTTAGTTCATGGCGAACTAACGTATCATCGTGGACCCGGTCCATAGATCGAGAGTCCATATGTCATCGGCTATCAATCAAGATAATAACCCGGAAGAAATATTCTTGAATACTATTCCTTCTTTCGATTATTAATCTTTCTCTTGATGTATTTTCAAAGCCGTTCTATTTTGTCTAATCATCGACCTAATCCATTTAAGTTCCTAATTTCATCTAAGTCGTTGTGCCCAATGCTATTCGTTCTTAATTTGGAGTTTATTTGAATTGCTTTTGAGTTTTGTTGTATTTGTGTGTCTTTATCGTTAGGCGTGTTGTCGGAAGTTATTCAAAGAAGTGAAGATCAAGGAAGTAAAGATTGAAGATCGAAGATCGAGTTAAAGATAAAGAGTAAAGAACAATAAAGATATCAAGGGCCGAGCAAGTCGTGCTTTGATCATATTGCTCCGAGTTTACAAATTTACTTTGATTCAAATTATTGCATGCTAGTTCAAGATTAAAATGATTTAAATTAATTTGGGATTAGATATTCAACCCAATTGCTAATATCACCTTGCCATGATTATTTGTATGCCGTAATTCATTTGTCACCCTAAGATGGTTGATTAATAGTTGGTTGTTAATACTTGCCAATGTGGGTTGGTTAGATCGTGTATAATTGCTTAGCCATGCCTCGCAACTCATGTCTTTTGAAAATAAAAGGATAATACTGATTAATGGATTATGAAATGTATTTGTGAAATGGTGTGACGTGTTGCCACACGATGATGTTGATATGTGGAACCAGTGTGGTTCTACATGGATGTTGAGTTGTTGTTGGCATTGTGTTGCGCAATAATCAACTGGGGTGGTAAAATGTTTTAGACCAAGGCAAGTGGCAAGAGTGGCATTGGATATGTCGCTCTGGTATTTGGCGGTGTTGTTGGTGAATTATGTGATGGTGTTGTTGGTGAATTATGTGATGGTATTGTTGATGAATTATTCGGGGTAGTCTTGCCTTGGTCACCCTAAGGACTTAACCTTGCGAGCCTTTGACCTGAGTCACTCGTACAACCACATGTCCGAATGGGAAGACCTAGTTTAGTAGGATTCGATATCTCACCTTTGATACCTCCGGTGGCGATCATCTAGGGGTGATTGTATGGGGGGCGTACTGTCTTTTGACTTGGTACCCTATCCAGCGGTGTTAAATCGGTCCTATACTTGGCTCGGCGAGGGAAGTGATAGTGAAGGCAACTCGGAGAGGTTCCTAGGTTGAGATAGAAGTTTACGAAAGGCTTTGTTATGATCGCTCATTCGCATACTCTTGTATGGCGATTCACGGTGACGTGATGAGTTGATTGTATCTTGTGGGTAAAGTGTACAACCTCTGCAGAGTGTAAAAACTATTGAATAGCCGAGTCATGATCTTGGACAATGCTCGGAGATTACAGATCAAGGGTAGAGTTTTGAAAATAAAATGAGGTTGGGAATGTGAACAATGTGATATGGAAATTGGTTAAGGATGAGAATGTTTTACTTGAGAATGATTACGAAATTTATTATGGGTATTATTTGTTTCTTGCTTTTCTATCTACTATGATTATTTGTGAATCTTTGCTTTCTTGCAAAAGAACCATTGACCATTCCTTTGGAATAAGCCATGCATGTAGTAATAGAGCGCATTACATGCATGACTTGTTGAGTACGGTTGTGTACTCACTCTTGCTTTAACAAAATATCACCGATTGAGGAGAAGTCTTTGTCTTGAAGGAGGAGATTACGCAAGAAGGCGAATATCTAGGAGTTGAACCTTGTCAAATGCGTGGTATTTTGATGGGATTCACCGGCGTTCTTCGTTCGCTATTGTTCGTTTTACTCGAGTTTAAGCCATCTAGGCTTCACAATTGTAAGTTGACCTTAAGGTTATTCAACATGTTATATTAAAAGATGAATTCTTTATTTATTATTCCGTTGTGTATGATTGTGATATTCATCTTTGTTAGCTGTGGGCACTAGCTCTCGATCACAGGACTAGTCTTGATAACCTGAAGGTTTCGGATTGCGAATTCGGGTCCCGACAGAGGTGGTATCGAGCATCTTGTTATGAGTCTTGACCCTAGATAGTTTGGCCGTTCATTAGGAACTTCAAAATTATTTTCTAAAGAAAATTTAACTTGAAAAATAACAAGTTCTTGACTTATCTTATTCTTCCATTCTTTTCCCCTTTTGCTGAAATTTCTATCTTTCCTCGCCGATTTAAGTTGAAAATCTTGCCTCAGTCGTCTTGAATAGATAGCGATGTTTCACACTTTAGGAGAAAGCACTGGATCTCGTTCTTGAACACGAAGATCGTGAAGACGGGAATCGTCGAGCTCAAGGAAAGAGTCCGATGAAGTGTTCTAGAAGATAGAAGAACCGATGCCAATGAAGTGTTCGGAAGGTAGAAGAACCGGTCCGATGAAGTGTACAAGAAATTGAAGAATCGATTGCTTGATTAATTTGTTGAGACTCATGTGTGAGAGTCGCGTTTGTCTAAGTTAGAAGTGTTACCCTTTCTAGACGTTAGACTTGTGTGCTTAGGTTAATTTGGTTTTCTGTTTGCTGAATTTGCAGTATGTGTCGCATGGCCCTTAGGCTTTTGTGAGCGACCATACCAAGTTGTAAATAATGATAGTATAATTTGAGATTTTGGGTTAAACCTAATCCCCGTAATAGTTCTTGGTTACTTATCTATGCTTTTCCTTCTTGCCTATTAACCATGGTCAGTCATCAGATGGAGAAGTTTTCCAGTGACAGCCTTGGCAGTGATTCCAAAGCATTCCAAGTCAGTTCAGATGTTGCCGCCAGTATCAGTATTAGAGCAGATGTTGACCAAAAGCAATCTCGGTTCCACGGTTGAAAATTCAACATGCGTTCTCATTGCAAGTTTGCAAAGTTCATTGAAGCCAAGCCACCCATTTTGAAGAATTCACCTCCTACAAAGGTGCGGAAACACGGATTCAAGTCTTAGAGAAGAAGCTATCTTCCATACGGTGTGATGATAAAGATAAGGTTATATATGCCACCGATCGGTTAGAAGGTGCACATTAGCTTGGTGGAAAAACTACCGTGCTATCCATAGTAAGGATCGGACTATCACTTGGAAGGAATTCACTCTGCATTTCGTGAGTTTCATGCTCCGTTGAAAGGTGCAACCAATTAGGAGGAATATGCAACCCTGCATACCACAACCAATCGGGCGTGGTTCTTTAAAGTGTTGTCAGCAGAGCAAGTCGAAGATCGTGCATGTATCCGTTGTGGAATAATAGGACATACCTCGGTAGAGAATCATATCAATTGTTCCAGTTGTGAAGGAACCATCCTCTTGGAGAATATCAGAACAATAAAATTTCATGTTTTCTTTGTGAAGGCCAAGATCATTGCCCAAGCCGTTGTGCTATGTATTGATATTGACCTCTGCAATACAGCGTCAACGAGAAAATTTCCGAGCCACATGGTTCAAGAGTTAGCAAAGAAAGACATATTGTCATCTACCCATGCCTTGCCACAGGGAGCGAGTTAAAGAGAAATACCAAGAATCTAGCAAGCTACCTCGGAAAAGAAGCAATGCAAAGTCACTAGGAAGTTGTTTACTTTGTGGTAAACAAGGTCACTATGTCAAGCGATGTCCCCGGAAGAATCAAGCACAAACTTTACCTTCATCATCCCGGAAGTCGATTCGGTTCAAAGCATAACACCAAGATGCAAGGTGCGACATCAAAGAATCGATTATGCTATACTCGCCAGAGAAGAGGTCACTTTGCCAAGCAAGTGCGGTTCAAATATGAAGTACATTGTGGAATTGAAATTATCCTGAAGCTACCTCGGTTGAGCTGTATTGCCAAGTATGCTGAAGCAACCACGAAGCCGATTGTTCAAAAGCGGTTGAACAAAAGGCGGTTGGTGATGAAGGCGCCAAGAAGTTCAAGAAGCCGTGACGTCATACTCTAGTCTATAAGAGTAATGTCAAGGAATTCTCTCGACAATTCCTATTTGTGGAATAAATGTACCTAGAATTCTAAATCAAAAGTATTAATGGCAATAAAGGATTTGATATGTCTTTGAGCATTCACTTTACGGATAATATTCATGTGTATGTTGGCCATAGAGCACGAGTTCTCGATCATGATGTTAAAGTTACAGATTCATTTCGATCAATGTCCCTTCTGCGAAGGTCATTGGTAGTGAAATGAAAGGATCAATAGATCGTCCAAGATTGTCAAGCACGTGAAGCAATTATTAATCGACTTGAGTTTCTCGGATCAAGAGTCATCCATAAGAACCAACCATGAAATGATGTTCAATCTTTAATCAAGACCGCAGAATAGCAAGTTGCTTTCGCGTCAGAGTGTATTCAGTCTCAAGAGAAGCAAAGAATCGGTGTCAATGCATAATAAAGGTTGTAACAATGGAAGTTATCGGCATTGTTAGGAAGAGTCTGATTGTCATTTAAGGGCCTCGATGAAAGAAGCGTTCCATAAGTCGAAAGTAGACTCGATTGAAGCCAATTAAGTTTGCAAAAGATCTTTCGCAAGGAGCAACCTATCAAAATTTGACCCAGCGAAGGATGTTATCCGATGTTTGACCTCGAAGCAATCCCGTCAAGCGTGCAGTTGACTGCAAGTGCAGAGAACCTCGAAGGTTGAGTTTTTCCCCGAACCTATTCTTTAGTCAGCTCGAATCTCGGGGACGAGATTCTGTTAAGTGGGGGAGGTTTGTAACATCCCAAAATTTGGGTTTTCAAAAATTTATATTTAAATTAGCTTTCCAAAAATTTCTATTGATTTTAATTCATTAAAGAAGCTTAATTTAGAATTTTCTAAATCTAAAACAATTTAATGTGCCTTCTGTGTACATCAAGTAATTTAAAATTTAGTTTTTGCAGTGTCCTTTGTATCTCAGGGAATTTCCCAAAGTTGAGATTTGCTAAAAACTAATTAAAATTATTAATTTAAACATTTGGATGTTAATTGGATTTTTATTGATTTTTAATTTGAATTATTAATTGTTCGGGCAATTCTATATCCAAATTCCAATTCAAACCTTTCCTTTGAAATTCCATTTAAATTCAAAGCTTGGATTTCCCTCGGTGTTCTAATTAAATTGGCGTCCATATCCTTCCGAAATCAAAGTTCAATCTTTTACCGTCCGCAAAGTCAAAATTACAAATTCGGTCCTTATTCGAAATTTCACCCAAGTTCCAAAATATTCCAAAAATCTTAAAATTCATATAATTAGGTTCCAAATATTCTATAATGATTTTGGAAATTTTTCTAAGATTTATAGAATCTCTCTGGTATTTTATCTCTCGCGGTCTTACGTTAAATCCAGTATATTAGTCCCGGAATTATCTAAATTTCAAAACTTATCAAAATTCAGATAAACCAATTTTATTGAGTTCCAAATAATCTCTAGTATTTTTAGGAATTTTTGCAAGATTTTTAGATCATTTTTGCTATTTTATTTCTCGCGCTTTTGTCCCTTCATTTTCTTTCAACCAATGAGAAAGCGACACGTGTCCAGCACGGTTCATCTTCAACCTCCAGCCATGCGCACTGTTCACATTCCAGCCCCATTTGCAGCCCAAACTTCAAATGCTCATAACTTTTGCAATTCTCAACGAAATTGAGTGAGGTCAGTTGCAAAATGACCGTGTCATCGAGGACTTCAATTCTTCTACAGTTTCCCCCACTGAAATCAAGTGAAACGAAATCTGCAAGCACTTCTTTGCCGTTTCTTGTTTTAGCCATAACTTTTCCGTTTCTCATCCTCTCAACGCGTGTGACCACCCAAAATGTGCGTTTCAGTCTTCCCAACACGGTGCTCACACTTGCCCTCCATTTCTAGAACATTTGCCCTTCCGAAAATCGAAGAAACGGTCGCCGGACGTCCTCCGTTGACATCACCGTGTCATCGTTTGATCGGTAAGGCAAATCGACTTCGTTCGCGTCATCTTGTGCGCATTAGTGTGTAGATCATAACCCCTCAAGAAAATCCAGGTTTCATCAAGAATTGCTCCGGGAACTTGCGTTAGTTAAATCGTCAAGTCGAGTTCCGTTCGCTGTCGATTCCTCCCAAACCGTAATCCCCAATCAAATTCCTTTAAGATGTAGCCTAGTATGATCTTGCTCTCGCCATGCTCTCGTTAGTTTTGAGAAAATCGGCGTTTTATTGTGTTTTGGCCACCATGCCATTGGGACCGTTTTGGTCGCGTCGGCCGTCGTCCTCGCCGCCGCTCGGTCATCCCCGCCGGCCGTCCGTCCATGGGCATCCCCTCACCTTGCTGCCCCCACCCCACCCTTAGCGCCCTTTCTCGCCACGAGGGCCGCCGCCGATGTGCCGTCAGAACCACCGCCATGTCGCCATCGCGCCGCCTCGCGCCTCCACCTCCGCCGACCACCCCATCGGTCTCCCGTTACCTCGCCGTCCCGTGTGCGCGTGCCCCACTCATTGCCGCTCCTCGGCCGCGCCTCGCGAACGAACCATGCCGTCGCTCCTAGCGATCGTCGCCCGTTCGAACCACCGTTCACCGAGCCGTTGCTTGCTTTGGTACCGCATCGTCGTCCTCATTCCATAATGTCACTCCTTGCGCTGCCATGCCCCAATCTCTAGTAATGTTTGTGTAAAAGGCCTCTAATGGAGCTCTGTAACAACGCGAAGAAAGAAGCGAAGCAACATGGCGATGCTATAGTGCGATTTCTTATTCGGGATTTTCTTTCTAGTCAAACTTCGTTTGATCCGTTCTCCTCCATCCGAACTCGAATCGAGTGATTCAAATTTCTAAATTCATCTAATTCATCCTCTATCGCGATATTTTTATTGTAATTTTTAGTTTACATTTATTTTATTTTATTCATTTGTATCTCGGTTATTTAAATCGTTGCTCCGTTTTGCGTGTCTGCTGCCTTGGCAATACCCATTCGGCCAGCACAAATTTGCCATGAAGTTGCCATGTCGTGACCTCGCTGCCCTATCTATCAGCCGATAGTCGCCACCTTGTTATTTCAAAAGCGTCCGTCGCCGCCGCCATTAACGTTCCATCGTTAACGTTAAAATCGTTAACGTTTGCGTTAACGTTCCGCCGTTAACGTTCTGTCGTTAACGTTTACGCCGTTAACGTTCCGCCGTTAACGTTAAAATCGTTAACGTTTAGCGCGTTCCGCCGTTGGCGTTTACGCCGCTAACGTTTAAATGCGTTAACGTTCGGCCGTTAACGCTTTGCTCTCGCTTCGCTATCATCGCATGCGCGCATTCAAGCAAGTGCGTAGCGCGATGTCCTTATCCTTTCTATCGTCCTATCGTGATCTAACCCCGTCCCTTGTGAGTCTGGCTTTATCTTTTGATCATCTGCAAAGCCGTACCAAAACCTAACTTAAGAATCGGTTCGATGGACTGAGTTCATCGTGAGCCGCGCTGCCAGTATTGTGGTTTCCCTCGTTGTGTCCACCGTAGTAAGATATTTGTACTCTGTCTTACTACATATCGTTATCGTCCTGTTATCGTCAAGTCTCTTCGTTGATGTATGGTGAACCCCGGATCGGATCGCTTGCAATGTCGATTCCATCCGTCCTTGTCTTATCCTCGAAAATCTAATCGCCATTAACCCGAAATTCATTCGTGGACTTGGTCACTAGACCATTGACCATGTGTCATATCCTTGTGCCATATCTAATCTATCGACTTATCTTTCTTTTGTTTGATTGTGTATCTACTTAGTCAACAAAAGTCAACCTCGGCATCTGCTTAGTTCATGGCGAACTAACGTATCATCGTGGACCGGTCCATAGATCGAGAGTCCATATGTCATCGGCTATCAATCAAGATAATAACCCGGAAGAAATATTCTTGAATACTATTCCTTCTTTCGATTATTAATCTTTCTCTTCTTGTGTATTTTTGGCCGTTCTATTTTGTCTAATCATCGACCTAATCCATTTAAGTTCCTAATTTCATCTAAGTCGTTGTGCCCAATGCTATTCGTTCTTAATTTGGAGTTTATTTGAATTGCTTTTGAGTTTTGTTGTATTTGTGTTTCTTTATCGTTAGACGTGTTGTCCGGAAGTTATTCAAAGAAGCTGAAGATCAAGGAAGTAAAGATTGAAGATCGAAGATCCAGAGTTAAAGATAAAGAGTAAAGAACAATAAAGATATCAAGGGCCAGGCAAGTCGTGCTTTGATCATATTGCTCCCAGTTTTACAAATTTACTTTGATTCAAATTATTGCATGCTAGTTCAAGATTAAAATGATTTAAATTAATTTGGGATTAGATATTCAACCCAATTGCTAATATCACCTTGCCATGATTATTTGTATGCTGTAATTCATTTGTCACCCTAAGATGGTTGATTAATAGTTGGTTGTTAATACTTGCCAATGTGGGTTGGTTAGATCGTGTATAATTGCTTAGCCATGCCTGCGCAACTCATGTCTTTTGAAAATAAAAGGATATCTTGATTAATGGATTATGAAATGTATTTGTGAAATGGTGTGACGTGTTGCCACACGATGATGTTGATATGTGGAACGGTGTGGTTCTACATGGATGTTGAGTTGTTGTTGGCATTGTGTTGCAATAATCAAGCTGGGGTGGTAAAATGTTTTAGACCAAGGCAAGTGGCAAGAGTGGCATTGGATATGTCGCTCTGGTATTTGGCGGTGTTGTTGGTGAATTATGTGATGGTGTTGTTGGTGAATTATGTGATGGTATTGTTGATGAATTATTCGGGGTAGTCTTGCCTTGGTCACCCTAAGGACTTAACCTTGCGAGCCTTTGACCTGAGTCACTCGTACAACCACATGTCTGAATGGGAAGACCTAGTTTAGTAGGATTCTGATATCTCACCTTTGATACCTCCGGGTGGCAGTCATCTAGGGGGGTGACTGTATGGGGGAGCGTACCTGTGCTGCGGCTTGGTACCCTATCCAACGGTGTTCGTCGGTCCTATACCGGCTCTGGCGAGGGAAGTGATAGTCACGAGCAACTTCGGAGAGGTTCCTAGGTTGAGATAGAAGTTTACGAAAGGCTTTGTTATGATCGCTCATTCGCATACTCTTGTATGGCGATTCACGGTGACGTGATGAGTTGATTGTATCTTGTGGGTAAAGTGTACAACCTCTGCGAGTGTAAAACTATTGAATAGCGAGTCATGATCTTGGACAATGCTCGGAGATTACAGTCAAGGGGTAGAGTTTTGAAAATAAAATGAGGTTGGGAATGTGAACAATGTGATATGGAAATTGGTTAAGGATGAGAATGTTTTACTTGAGAATGATTACGAAATTTATTATGGGTATTATTTGTTTTACTTGCTTTTCTATCTACTATGATTATTTGTGAATCTTTGCTTTCTTGCAAAAGAACCATTGACCATTCCTTTGGAATAAGCCATGCATGTAGTAATAGAGCGCATTACATGCATGACTTGTTGAGTGCGGTTGTGTACTCACCCTTGCTTTAACAAAATATCACCGATTGAGGAGAAGTCTTTGTCTTGAAGGAGGAGAAGTTACGCAGAAGGCGAATATCTAGGAGTTGAACCTTGTCAAATGCTGTGGTATTTTGATGGGATTCACCAAGCGTTCTTCGTTCGCTATTGTTCGTTTTACTCGAGTTTAAGCCATCTAGGCTTCACAATTGTAAGTTGACCTTAAGGTTATTCAACATGTTATATTAAAAGATGAATTCTTTATTTATTATTCCGTTGTGTATGATTGTGATATTCATCTTTGTTAGCTGTGAGCACTAGCTCTCGATCACAGGACTAGTCTTGATAACACGAAGGTTTCGGATTGCGAATTCGGTCCCGACACATGCACGCATGTCATCGGGAAAGACATCCGGATATTCTTTTTGCTCTTGATCTTGATTCAATGTTATTTCCTTTAATTGATTCAACAATTTGGTTGGCCTTGAGGCAAGGTCGGATAAGAAGCATACTTGGGCTCCATCTTTATTGACAAGAGATATGGTATGGTTGGCACAATTAATTTGTCCTTCATGTTTGGTTAACCAGTCCATACCAAGTATTACATCTATTCACAGGAATCTAATAGGATAAGGTTTGCTAGAAACTTCACCCCATTAATTTACATTACTAGCTTGGGACATACCTTTTTAATCATAATCTCTTTTTCAGGGGATTTTACTATCATAGGGTTCTTTAGGTTCATTGTATCCCAATGGTTCCTTTCCACAAAACCCTTGGATATGAATGAATGAGATGCACAGAATCAAACAAAATTGTAGCAGTCTGAGTTCACGAGAAACGTACCCATCACTACATTCTAAGCTTCTTGTGCTTCTTTAGCGAGATATGGTTCACATGGCTCCTTCATTTCGAGTTCTAGAAGATAGAAGAACCGGTGCCAATGAAGTGTTCGGAAGGTAGAAGAACGATCTTAGATGAAGTGTACAAGAAAATCGATTAGCTTGATTAAGACTCATGTGTGAGTCGCGTTTGTCTAAGTTAGAGTGTTACCCTTTCTAGGCGTTAGACTTGTGTGCTTAGGTTAATTTGGTTTTACATTTGCTGAATTTGCATTGTCGCATGGCCCTTAGGCTTTTGTGGCGACCATACCAAGTTGTAAATAATGATAGTATAATTTGAGATTTTGGGTTAAACCTAATCCCGTAATAGTTCTTGGTTACTTATCTATGCTTTTCCTTCTTGCCTATTAACCATAGTGGGTCATCGGATGGAGAAGTTTTCGGTGTGACCTTGGCGATGATTCAAAAGCATTCAAATCGATTCGGATGTTGCCTTGATGTCGATATTGGCGATGTTGACCAAAAGCAATCTCGATTCCTGGGTTGAAAATTCAGTCGTTCTCATTGCAAGTTTGCAAAAGTTCATTGACCAAGCCACCCATTTTGAAGAATTCACCTCCCTACAAATGCGGAAGCACGGATTCAAGTCTTAGAAAAAGCTATCTTCCATACGGTGTGATGATAAAGATAAGGTTATATATGCCACGATCGGTTAGAAGGTGCAGCATTAGCTTGGTGGAAAAACTACCGTGCTATCCATAGTAAGGATCGGACTATCACTTGGAAGAATTCACTCGCATTTAGTGAGTTTCATGCTCGTTGGGTGCAACCAATTAGGAGGAATATGCAACCCCGCATACCACAACCAATGCGGGCGTGGTTCTTTAAAGTGTTGTCAGCGAGCAAGTCGAGGAAGATGTGCCATCCGTTGTGGAATAATAGGACATACCTCGGCGAGAATCATATCAATTGTTCCGGTTGTGAGAACCATCCTCTTGGAGAATATCAGAACAATAAAATTTCATGTTTTCTTTGTGAAGGCCAAGATCATTGCCCAAGCCGTTGTGCTATGTATGATATTGACCTCGCAATGCAGCGTCAAAAATTTCCGAGCCGTGGTTCAAGAGTTAGCAAAGAAAAGACATATTGTCATCTACCCATGCCTTGCCAGGGCAGTTAAAGAAAATACCAAGAATCTAGCAAGCTACCTCGAGAAAAAAGCAATGCAAAGTCACTAGGAAGTTGTTTACTTTGTGGTAAAACAAGGTCACTATGTTGAAATGTCCCCGAAGAATCAAGCACAAACTTTACCTTGATCATCCCGGTCAGTCGATTCAAAGCATAACACCAAGATGCGAAGGCGACATCAAAGAATCGATTATGCTATACTGCCGTAGAAAGATCACTTTGCCAAGCAGTGCGGTTCAAATATGAAGTACATTGTGGAATTGAAATTATCCTGAAGCTACCTCGGTTGAGCTGTATTGCCAAGTATGCTGAAGCAACCACGAAGGATTGTTCCAAGCGATTGAAGAAAAGCGGTTGGTGATGAAATTTGCCAGTTCAAGCGAAGTGACGTCATACTCTAGTCTATAAGAGTAATGTCAAGATTCTCTCAAATTCCTATTTGTGGAATAAATGTACCTAGAATTCTAAATCAAAAGTATTAATGGCAATAAAGGATTTGATATGTCTTTGAGCATTCACTTTACGGATAATATATTATGTTATGTTGATAGAGCTGAGTTCTCGATCATGATGTTAAAGTTACGATTCATTCGATCAATGTCCCTTCTGCGAAGGTCATTGGTAGTGAAATGAAAGGATCAATAGATCGTCCAAGATTGTCAAGCCTGATGAAGCAATTATTAATCGACTTGAGTTTCTCGGATCAAGACATCCATAGAACCAACCAGAAATGATGTTCAATCTTTAATCAAGACGCGAGAATAGCAAGTTGCTTTAGCGTCGGAAGTAACTTATTGATCTCAAGAGAAGCAAAGAATCAGGTGTCAATGCATAATAAAGGTTGTAACAATGGAAGTTATCGGCATTGTTAGGAAGAGTCTGATTGTCATTTAAGGGCCTCGATGAAAAGCGTTCCATAAGTCGAAAGTAGACTTCGATTGAAGCCAATTAAGTTTGCAAAAGATCTTGCTGAGCAACCTATCAAAATTTGACCCAGCGGAAGGATGTTATCCGGTGTTGACCTCAAAGCAATCCCGTCAGCGATGAGTTATTGCAGAAATGGAAGAACCTCGAAGGTTGAGTTTTTGAACCTATTCTTTGTCATTCGATCTCTAGGGGAATGAGATTTTAAGTGGGGAGGTTTGTAACATCCCAAAATTTGGGTTTTCAAAATTTATATTTAAATTAGCTTTCCAAAAATTTCTATTGATTTTAATTCATTAAAAGCTTAATTTAGAATTTTCTAAATCTAAAACAATTTAATGTGCTTATGCAATGTTACATCATAATTTAAAATTTAGTTTTTGCAGTGTCCTTTGTATCTCAAATTTCCCAAAGTTGAGATTTGCTAAAAACTAATTAAAATTATTAATTTAAACATTTGGATGTTAATTGGATTTTTATTGATTTTTAATTTGAATTATTAATTGTTAAGGCAATTCTATATCAAATTCAATTCAAACCTTTCCTTTGAAATTCCATTTAAATTCAAAGCTTGGATTTCCTCGGTGTTCTAATTAAATTGGCGTCCATATCCTTCGAAATCAAAGTTCAATCTTTTACCGTCAAAAGTCAAAATTTCAATTTAGGTCCTTATTAAAAATTTCACCCGAGTTCAAATATTCCAAAAATCTCAAAATTCATATAATTAGGTTCCAAATATTCTATAATGATTTTGTAAATTTTTCTAAGATTTATAGAATCTCTCTGGTATTTTATCTCTACGCGTTAAATCGTATATTAAGTTATCTAAATTTCAAAACTTATCAAAATTCAGATAAACCAATTTTATTGAGTTCCAAATAATCTCTAGTATTTTTAGAATTTTTGCAAGATTTTTAGATCATTTTGCTATTTTATTTCTCGCTTTTGTCCTTCATTTTCTTTCAACCAATGAAAGCGACACGTGTCAGCACAGTTCATCTTCAACCTCCAGCCATGCGCACTGTTCACATTCAGCCCCATTTGCAGCCCAAACTTCAAATGCTCATAACTTTGCAATTCTCAACGAAATTGAGTGAGGTCAGTTGCAAAATGACCGTGTCATCGAGGACTTCAATTCTCCTACAGTTTCCCCACTGAAATCAAGTGAAACGAAATCTGCAAGCACTTCTTTGCCGTTTCTTGTTTTAGCCATAACTTTTCCGTTTCTCATCCTCTCAAGCGCGTGTGACCACCCAAAATGTGCGTTTCAGTCTTCCCAACACGGTGCTCACACTTGCCCTCCATTTCCAGAACATTTGCCCTTCCGAAAATCTAAGAAAGCGGTGGCGGGCGTCCTCCGTTGACATCACCGTGTCATCGTTTGATCCGTAAAGGCAAATCGACTTCCGTTCGCGTCATCTTGTGCGCATTAGTGTGTAGATCCCCTCAAGAAAATCCAGGTTTCATCAAAATTGCTCCGGGAACTTGCGTTAGTTTAATCGTCAAGTCGAGTTCCGTTAAGTCGTCGATTCCTCCCAAACGGTAATCCCCAATCAAATTCCTTTTAGATGTAGCCTAGTATGATCTTGCTCTCGCCATGCTCCCGTAGTTTGAGAAAATCGGCGTTTTATTGTGTTTTGGCCACCATGCCATTGGGACCGTTTTTGGTCGCGGTAATCGCCCCTTGGCTCGGTCATCCGCCTTGGCCGTCCGTCCATGGGCATCCCCTCCTTGCTGCCCCCACCCCACCTTAGCGCGCCCTTTCCGCCCTTGGGAAAAGCCTTGCGCCATTGTCCGTCGAAACCCATAGCCATGTCGCCATCGCTTCCGCCTCGCGCCTCCCCTCGGCCGACCACCCATCGGTCTCCCGTTACCTCGCCGTCCCGTGTGCCGTGCCCCGCTCATTGCCGCTCATCCGGCCGCGCCTCTGCCGAACGCCGCCGTCGCTCCTAGCGATCGTCGCGATTCGAACCACCGTTCACCGAGCCGTTGCTTGCTGGTACCGCGTAATCGTCCTCATTCCATAATGTCCTCCCCTTGCTGCCATGCCCCAATCTCTAGTAATGTTTGTGTAAAAAGGCCTCTAATGGAGCTCTGTAACACAGGCGGAAAAGAAAAGAAGCTTCATGGCGATGCTATAGTGCGATTTCTTATTTTCGGATTTTCTTTCTAGTCAAACTTCGTTTGATCGTTCTCCTCCATCCGAACTCGGAATCGGTGATTCAAATTTCTAAATTCATCTAATTCATCCTCTATCGCGATATTTTTATTGTAATTTTTAGTTTAGTTTATTTTATTTTATTCATTTGTATCTCGGTTATTTAAATCGTTGCTCCGTTTTGCGTATACTTCGCCTTGGCGATACCCATTAACCAGCACAAATTTGCCATGAAGTTGCCATGTCGTGACCTCGCTGCCCTATCTATCGGCCGATAGTTGCCACCTTGTTATTTCAAAAGCGTCGCGTCGCCGCCGCCATTAACGTTCCGCCGTTAGCGTTAAAATCGTTAACGTTTACGCGTTAACGTTCCGCCGTTAGCGTTCGTCGTTAACGTTTAGCTTAACGTTCCGCCGTTAACGTTAAAATGCGTTAACGTTTAGCATAACGTTCGCCGTTGGCGTTTGCCGTTAACGTTTAACGTTAACGTTAGGCGTTGCGCTTTGCTCTCGCCGCTATCGCCATGCGCTGTTCAAGCAAGTCGTGCGTGTCGCTTATCCTTTCTATCGTCCTATCGTGATCTAACCCGTCCCCAGTGCGGCTTTATCTTTTGATCATCGCAAAGTACCAAAACCTAACAGAATCGGTTCGATGGTGAGTTCATCGTGATCATGTGCCCGATATTGTGGTTTCCCTCGTTGTGTCACCGTAGTAAGATATTTGTACTCTGTCTTACTACATATCGTTATCGTCTGTTATCGTCAAGTCTCTTCGTTGATGTATGGTGAACCCCAGTCGGATCGCCTTGAATATCGATTCCATCCGTCCTTGTCTTATCCGAAAATCTAATCGCCATTAACCGGAATTCATTCGTGGACTTGGTCACTAGACCATTGACCATATGTCATATCCTTGTGCCATATCTAATCTATCGACTTATCTTTCTTTTGTTTGATTGTGTATCTACTTAGTCAACAAAAGTCAACCTCGACATCGCCTGCTTAGTTCATGGCGAACTAACGTATCATCGTGGACCGGTCCATAGATCGAGAGTCCATATGTCATCGGCTATCAATCAAGATAATAACCGGAAGAAATATTCTTGAATACTATTCCTTCTTTCGATTATTAATCTTTCTCTTGATGTATTTTTGGCCGTTCTATTTTGTCTAATCATCGACCTAATCCATTTAAGTTCCTAATTTCATCTAAGTCGTTGTGCCCAATGCTATTAGTTCTTAATTTGGAGTTTATTTGAATTGCTTTTGAGTTTTGTTGTATTTGTGTGTCTTTATCGTTAGGCGTGTTGTCGGAAGTTATTCAAAGAAAGTGAAGATCAAGGAAGTAAAGATTGAAGATCGAAGATCGAGTTAAAGATAAAGAGTAAAGAACAATAAAGATATCAAGGGCCGAGCAAGTCGTGCTTTGATCATATTGCTCGAGTTTACAAATTTACTTTGATTCAAATTATTGCATGCTAGTTCAAGATTAAAATGATTTAAATTAATTTGGGATTAGATATTCAACCCAATTGCTAATATCACCTTGCCATGATTATTTGTATGCGTAATTCATTTGTCACCCTAAGATGGTTGATTAATAGTTGGTTGTTAATACTTGCCAATGTGGGTTGGTTAGATCGTGTATAATTGCTTAGCCATGCCTGCAACTCATGTCTTTTGAAAATAAAGGATAATCTTGATTAATGGATTATGAAATGTATTTGTGAAATGGTGTGCGTGTTGCCACGATGATGTTGATATGTGGAACGGTGTGGTTCTACATGGATGTTGAGTTGTTGTTGGCATTGTGTTGCGCAATAATCAATGGGGTGGTAAAATGTTTTAGACCAAGGCAAGTGGCAAGAGTGGCATTGGATATGTCGCTCTGGTATTTGGCGGTGTTGTTGGTGAATTATGTGGTGTTGTTGGTGAATTATGTGATGGTATTGTTGATGAATTATTAGGGGTAGTCTTGCCTTGGTCACCTAAGGACTTAACCTTGAGCCTTTGACTGAGTCACTCGTACAACCACATATGCGATGGGAAGACCTAGTTTAGTAGGATTACGATATCTCACCTTTGATACCTCGGTGGCGATCATCTGGGGGTGATTGTATGGGGGCGTGCTGCTCTTGACTTGGTACCCTATCAGCGGTGTTGTTCGGTCCTATACCGGCTCTGGCGAAAGTGATAGTGAAGCCTTCGGAGAGGTTCCTAGGTTGAGATAGAAGTTTACGAAAGGCTTTGTTATGATCGCTCATTCGCATACTCTTGTATGGCGATTCACGGTGACGTGATGAGTTGATTGTATCTTGTGGGTAAAGTGTACAACCTCTGCGAGTGTAAAAACTATTGAATAGCGAGTCCATGCTGGACAATGCTCGGAGATTACAGGTCAAGGGTAGAGTTTTGAAAATAAAATGAGGTTGGGAATGTGAACAATGTGATATGGAAATTGGTTAAGGATGAGAATGTTTTACTTGAGAATGATTACGAAATTTATTATGGGTATTATTTGTTTTACTGCTTTTCTATCTACTATGATTATTTGTGAATCTTTGCTTTCTTGCAAAAGAACCATTCGACCATTCCTTTGGAATAAGCCATGCATGTAGTAATAGAGCGCATTACATGCATGACTTGTTGAGTGCGGTTGTGTACTCACTCTTGCTTTAACAAAATATCACCAGTTGAGGAGAAGTCTTTGTCTTGAAGGAGGAGGATTAAGAAAGCGAATATCTAGGAGTTGAACCTTGTCAAATGCTGTGGTATTTTGATGGGATTCACCGGCGTTCTTCGTTCGCTATTGTTCGTTTTACTCGAGTTTAAGCCATCTAGGCTTCACAATTGTAAGTTGACCTTAAGGTTATTCAACATGTTATATTAAAAGATGAATTCTTTATTTATTATTCCGTTGTGTATGATTGTGATATTCATCTTTGTTAGCGTAGGCACTAGCTCTTGATCACGGACTAGTCTTGATAACCTGAAGGTTTCGGATTGCGATTGGTCCAGCGGAAGGTGGTATCGAGCATCTTGTTGTGAGTCTTGACCCTAGATAGTTTGGCCGTTCATTAGGAACTTCAAAATTATTTTCTAAAGAAAATTTAACTTGAAAAATAACAAGTTCTTGACTTATCTTATTCTTCCATTCTTTTCCCTTTTGCTGAAATTTCTATCTCCTGATTTAAGTTGAAAATCTTGCCTCGTCGTCTTGAATAGATAGCGATGTTTCACACTTTAGGAGAAACTCTTGGATCTCGTTCTGAACACGAAGATCGTGAAGGCGAGGTCGTCGAGCTCAAGGAAGAGTGCCGATGAAGTGTTCTAGAAGATAGAAGAACCGATGCCAATGAAGTGTTCGGAAGGTAGAAGACCGATCTTGGAGTGAAGTGTACAAGAAATTGAAGAATCGATTGCTTGATTAATTTGTTGAGACTCATGTGTGAAATCGCGTTTGTCTAAGTTAAGTGTTACCCTTTCTAGGCGTTAGACTTGTGTGAGTTAATTTGGTTTTACATTTTCTGAATTTGCGTTATGTGTCGCATGGCCCTTAGGCTTTGTGGCGACCATACCAAGTTGTAAATAATGATAGTATAATTTGAGATTTTGGGTTAAACCTAATCCCAATAGTTCTTGGTTACTTATCTATGCTTTTCCTTCTTGCCTATTAACCATGGTGAGTCATCGAGATGAAGTTTTCGATTGACCTTGGCGATGATTCAAAAGCATTCAAATCGATTCGAGATGTTGCGCCCGATATCGATATTAAAGAGATGTTGACCAAAAGCAATCTCGGTTCCACGGTTGAAAATTCAACATGCGTTCTCATTGCAAGTTTGCAAAGTTCATTGAAGCCAAGCCACCCATTTTGAAGAATTCACCTCCTACAAAGACGAAACTGGATTCAAGTCTTAGAGAAGCTATCTTCCATACGGATGTGATGATAAAGATAAGGTTATATATGCCACGATCGGTTAGAAGGTGCAACATTAGCTTGGTGGAAAAACTACCGTGCTATCCATAGTAAGGATCGGACTATCACTTGGAAGAATTCACTCTGCATTTAAGAGTTTCATGCTCCGTTGAAAGTGCAACCAATTGAGAATATGCAACCCTGCATACCACAACCAATGCGGGCGTGGTTCTTTAAAGTGTTGTCAGCAGAGCAAGTCGAAGATCGTGCATGTCCGTTGTGGAATAATAGGACATACCTAAGAATCATATCAATTGTTCGGTTGTGAAGGAACCATCCTCTTGGAGAATATCAGACAATAAAATTTCATGTTTTCTTTGTGAAGGCCAAGATCATTGCCCAAGCCGTTGTGCTATGTATTGATATTGACCTCTGCAATACAGCGTCGAAGAAAATTTCGAGCCAGCATGGTTCAAGAGTTAGCAAAAAGACATATTGTCATCTACCCATGCCTTGCCACGAGGAGCAGTTAAAGAGAAATACCAAGAATCTAGCAAGCTACCTCGGAAAAGAAGCAATGCAAAGTCACTAGGAAGTTGTTTACTTTGTGGTAAACAAGGTCACTATGTCAAGCGATGTCCCCGGAAGAATCAAGCACAAACTTTACCTTGGTCATCGGAAGTGATTCGATTCAAAGCATAACACCAAGATGCGCAAGTCTGACATCAAAGAATCGATTATGCTATACTAGTAGAAGAGGTCACTTTGCCAAGAGTGCGGTTCAAATGAAAGTACATTGTGGAATTGAAATTATCCTGAAGCTACCTCGGTTGAGCTGTATTGCCAAGTATGCAGAAGCAACCACGAAGCCGATTGTTCAAAAGCGGTTGAACAAAAGGCGGTTGGTGATGAAAATGCCAAGTTCAAGAAGCCGTGGCGTCATACTCTAGTCTATAAGAGTAATGTCAAGAATTCTCTCGGCAATTCCTATTTGTGGAATAAATGTACCTAGAATTCTAAATCAAAAGTATTAATGGCAATAAAGGATTTGATATGTCTTTGAGCATTCACTTTGCGGATAATATTCATGTGTATGTTGGCCATAGAGCACGAGTTCTCGATCATGATGTTAAAAGTTACAGATTCATTTCGATCAATGTCCTTCTGCGAAGGTCATTGGTAGTGAAATGAAAGGATCAATAGATAATCCAAGATTGTCAACCGCGTGAAGCAATTATTAATCGACTTGAGTTTCTCGGATCAAGAGCATCCTAAGAACCAACCTTGAAATGATGTTCAATCTTTAATCAAGACCGCAGAATAGCAAGTTGCTTCGCGTCGAATGTATTGGAGTCTCAAGAGAAGCAAAATCGGTGTCAATGCATAATAAAGGTTGTAACAATGGAAGTTATCGGCATTGTTAGGAAGAGTCTGATTGTCATTTAAGGGCCTCGATGAAAGAAGCGTTCCATAAGTGGAAAAGTAGACTCGATTGAAGCCAATTAAGTTTGCAAAAGATCTTGTGCAAGGACAACCTATCAAAATTTGACCCAGCGGAAGGATGTTATCCGATGTTTGACCTCGAAGCAATCCCGTCAGCGTGCGATTATTTGCAAGTCTGAGAAGAACCTCGAAGGTTGAGTTTTTCCCGAACCTATTCTTTAGTCATTTCGAATCTGGGGGAGATTACTGATAAGTGGGGAGGTTTGTAACATCCCAAAATTTGGGTTTTCAAAATTTATATTTAAATTAGCTTTCCAAAATTTCTATTGATTTTAATTCATTAAAAAGCTTAATTTAGAATTTTCTAAATCTAAAACAATTTAATGTGCCTTATATGCATCAAGTAATTTAAAATTTAGTTTTTACGATTGTCCTTTGTATCTCGGAATTTCCCAAAGTTGAGATTTGCTAAAACTAATTAAAATTATTAATTTAAACATTTGGATGTTAATTGGATTTTATTGATTTTTAATTTGAATTATTAATTGTTAGACAATTCTATATCCAAATTCAATTCAAACCTTTCCTTTGAAATTCCATTTAAATTCAAAGCTTGGATTTCCTCGGTGTTCTAATTAAATTGGCGTCCATATCCTTGAAATCAAAGTTCAATCTTTTCTGTCCTTAAGTCAAAATTACAAATTGGTCCTTATTAGAAATTTCACCCAAGTTCAAAATATTCCAAAAATCTTAAAATTCATATAATTAGGTTCCAAATATTCTATAATGATTTTGGAAATTTTTCTAAGATTTATAGAATCTCTCTGGTATTTTATCTCTCGCGGTCTTCGTTAAATCCGGTATATTAGTCCCGGAATTATCTAAATTTCAAAACTTATCAAAATTCAGATAAACCAATTTTATTGAGTTCCAAATAATCTCTAGTATTTTTAGGAATTTTTGCAAGATTTTTAGATCATTTTTGCTATTTTATTTCTCGCTTTTGTCCCTTCATTTTCTTTCAACCAATGAAAGCGACACGTGTCCACACGGTTCATCTTCAACCTCAGCCATGCGCACTGTTCACATTCAGCCCCATTTGCAGCCCAAACTTCAAATGCTCATAACTTTTGCAATTCTCAAGCGAAATGGTGAGGTCAGTTGCAAAATGACCGTGTCATCGAGGACTTCAATTCTTCTACAGTTTCCCCACTGAAATCAAGTGAAACGAAATCTGCAAGCACTTCTTTGCCGTTTCTTGTTTTAGCCATAACTTTCCGTTTCTCATCCTCTCAGCGTGTGACCACCCAAAATGCGTTTCAGTCTTCCCAACGGTGCTCACACTTTCCATTTCTAGAACATTTGCCCTTCCGAAAATCGAAAAGCGGTCGCGGACGTCCTCCGTTGACATCACCGTGTCATCGTTTGATCGGTAAGGCAAATCGACTTCGTTCGCGTCATCTTGTGCGCATTAGTGTGTAGATCATAACCCCTCAAGAAAATCCAGGTTTCATCAAGAATTGCTCCGGGAACTTGCGTTAGTTAAATGCGTCAAGTCGAGTTCGTTAAATGTCGATTCCTCCCAAACCGTAATCCCCAATCAAATTCCTTTAAGATGTAGCCTAGTATGATCTTGCTCTCGCCATGCTCTCGTTAGTTTTGAGAAAATCGGCGTTTTGTGTTTTAGCCACCATGCCATTGGGACCGTTTTGATCGTGTCGTCGTCGTCTCGCCGCCGCTCGGTCATCCGCCGACCCGTCCGTCCATGCATCCCCTCACCTTGCCCCCACCCACCCCTTAGCGCCCTTTCCACTTGTACCGCGCCAATGTGTCTGCGTCAAACCACCGCCATATACCATCGCGCCGCCTCCCGCCTCCCACCTCCGCCGACCACCCCGCCGGTCTCCCGTTACCGCGTCCCGTGTGCGTGCCCCCTCCGGCTGCTCCTCCATGCGCCTCGCGAACGCCATGCGTCGCTCCTAGCGATCGTCGCCGTTCGAACCACCGTTCACCGAGCCGTTGCTTTGGTACCGCATCGTCGTCCTCATTCCATAATGTCACTCCTTGCTTGTTGCCATGCCCCAATCTCTAGTAATGTTTGTGTAAAAAGGCCTCTAATGGAGCTCTTAACAACGCGAAGAAAGGCGAACAATGGCGATGCTATAGTGCGATTTCTTATTCGGGGATTTTCTTTCTAGTCAAACTTCGTTTGATCCGTTCTCCTCCATCCGAACTCGAATCGAGTGATTCAAATTTCTAAATTCATCTAATTCATCCTCTATCGCGATATTTTTATTGTAATTTTTAGTTTACATTTATTTTATTTTATTCATTTGTATCTCGGTTATTTAAATCGTTGCTCCGTTTTGCGTGTCGCTGCCTTGGCGATACCCATTAACAGCCACAAATTTGCCATGAAGTTGCCATGTCGTGACCTGTTGCCCTATCTATCGTATAATGCGCCACCTTGTTATTTCAAGCGTCGAGTCGCCGCCGCCATTAACGTTCCGCGTTAACGTTAAATCGTTAACGTTTACGCGTTAACGTTCCGCCGTTAACGTTCCGTCGATAACGTTTACGCGTTAACGTTCCGCCATTCGCGTTAAAATCGTTAACGTTTACGATAACGTTCCGCCGTTGGCGTTTACGCCGATAACGTTTAAATGGTTAGCGTTAGGCCGTGCGCTTTGCTCTCAACGCTATCGCCATGCGGCATATTCAAACAAGTCGTGTGCGATGTCATATCCTTTCTATCGTCCTATCGTGATCTAACCCGTCCCTTGTGGTGCGGCTTTATCTTTTGATCATACAAAGCCGTTAAAACCTAACAGAATCGGTTCGATGGTTGAGTTCATCGTGAGCATATTGCCCGATATTGTGGTTTCCCTCGTTGTGTCACCGTAGTAAGATATTTGTACTCTGTCTTACTACATATCGTTATCGTCTGATTATCGTCAAGTCTCTTCGTTGATGTATGGTGAACCCCGGATCGGATCGCTTGAATATCGATTCCATCCGTCCTTGTCTTATCACGAAAATCTAATCGCCATTAACCCGAAATTCATTCGTGGACTTGGTCACTAGACCATTGACCATGTGTCATATCCTTGTGCCATATCTAATCTATCGACTTATCTTTCTTTTGTTTGATTGTGTATCTACTTAGTCAACAAAAGTCAACCTCGGCATCTGCTTAGTTCATGGCGAACTAACGTATCATCGTGGACCGGTCCATAGATCGAGAGTCCATATGTCATCGGCTATCAATCAAGATAATAACCCGGAAGAAATATTCTTGAATACTATTCCTTCTTTCGATTATTAATCTTTCTCTTGATGATATTTTTAAAGCATTCTATTTTGTCTAATCATCGACCTAATCCATTTAAGTTCCTAATTTCATCTAAGTCGTTGTGCCCAATGCTATTTCGTTCTTAATTTGGAGTTTATTTGAATTGCTTTTGAGTTTTGTTGTATTTGTGTTTCTTTATCGTTAGGCGTGTTGTCGGGAAGTTATTCAAAGAAGTGAAGATCAAGGAAGTAAAGATTGAAGATCGAAGATCGAGTTAAAGATAAAGAGTAAAGAACAATAAAGATATCAAGGGCGAGCAAGTCGTGCTTTGATCATATTGCTCCCGATTTACAAATTTACTTTGATTCAAATTATTGCATGCTAGTTCAAGATTAAAATGATTTAAATTAATTTGGGATTAGATATTCAACCCAATTGCTAATATCACCTTGCCATGATTATTTGTATGCGTAATTCATTTGTCACCCTAAGATGGTTGATTAATAGTTGGTTGTTAATACTTGCCAATGTGGGTTGGTTAGATCGTGTATAATTGCTTAGCCATGCCTGCATAACTCATGTCTTTTGAAAATAAAGGGATATCTTGATTAATGGATTATGAAATGTATTTGTGAAATGGTGTGACGTGTTGCCACACGATGATGTTGATATGTGGAACCGTGTGGTTCTACATGGATGTTGAGTTGTTGTTGGCATTGTGTTGCAATAATCAAGCTGGGGTGGTAAAATGTTTTAGACCAAGGCAAGTGGCAAGAGTGGCATTGGATATGTAAGCTCTGGTATTTAGCGGTGTTGTTGGTGAATTATGTGATGGTGTTGTTGGTGAATTATGTGATGGTATTGTTGATGAATTATTGGGGTAGTCTTGCCTTGGTCACCCTAAGGACTTAACCTTGCGAGCCTTTGACTGAGTCACTCGTACAACCACATGTCACGAATGGGAAGACCTAGTTTAGTAGGATTACGATATCTCACCTTTGATACCTCCGGGTGGCGATCATCTAGGGGTATTTGTATGGGGAGCGTACTGTCTTTGACTTGGTACCCTATCCAGCGGTGTTAAATCGGTCCTATACTTGGCTCTGGCGAGGAAGTGATAGTCAGGAGCAACTTCGGAGAGGTTCCTAGGTTGAGATAGAGTTTACGAAAGCTTTGTTATGATCGCTCATTCATACTCTTGTATGGCGATTCACGGTGACGTGATGAGTTGATTGTATCTTGTGGGTAAAGTGTACAACCTCTGCAGTGTAAAACTATTGAATAGCGAGTCATGATCTTGGACAATGCTCGGAGATTCTGTCAAGGGGTAGAGTTTTGAAAATAAAATGAGGTTGGGAATGTGAACAATGTGATATGGAAATTGGTTAAGGATGAGAATGTTTTACTTGAGAATGATTACGAAATTTATTATGGGTATTATTTGTTTCTTGCTTTTCTATCTACTATGATTATTTGTGAATCTTTGCTTTCTTGCAAAAGAACCATTGACCATTCCTTTGGAATAAGCCATGCATGTAGTAAGCGCATTACTTGCATGACTTGAATGCGGTTGTGTACTCACCCTTGCTTTAACAAAATATCACCAGTTGAGGAAGTCTTTGTCTTGAAGGAGGAGATTACGCAGAAGGCGAATATCTAGGAGTTGAACCTTGTCAAATGCATGTGGTATTTTGATGGGATTCACCAAGCGTTCTTCGTTCGCTATTGTTCGTTTTACTCGAGTTTAAGCCATCTAGGCTTCACAATTGTAAGTTGACCTTAAGGTTATTCAACATGTTATATTAAAAGATGAATTCTTTATTTATTATTCCGTTGTGTATGATTGTGATATTCATCTTTGTTAGCACACTAGCTCTGCGATCACAGGACTAGTCTTGATAACCTGAAGGTTTCGGATTGCGGTCGGGTCCGACACATGCACGCATGTCATCGGGAAAGAACATCCGGATATTCTTTTTACTCTTGATCTGATTCAATGTTATTTCCTTTAATTGATTCAACAATTTGGTTGGCCTTGAGGCAAGGTCGGATAAGAAGCATACTTGGGCTCCATCTTTATTGACAAGAGATATGGTATGGTTGGCACAATTAATTTGTCCTTCATGTTTGGTTAACGAGTCCATACCAAGTATTACATCTATTCACAGGAATCTAATAGGATAAGGTTTGCTAGAAACTTCACCCCATTAATTTACATTACTAGCTTGGGACATACCTTTTTAATCATAATCTCTTTTTCAAGGATTTTACTATCATAGGGTTCTTTAGGTTCATTGTATCCCAATGGTTCCTTTCCACAAAACCCTTGGATATGAATGAATGAGATGCACGAATCAAACAAAATTGTAGCAGTCTGAGTTCACGAGCGTACCCATCACTACATTCTAAGCTTCTTGTGCTTCTTTAGCGAGATATAGTTCACATGGCTCCT